>JABMCL010002282.1:185000-200000 GCA_018857735.1 Alviniconcha marisindica
TGGCAAGTTCAGTGTAGTCATGGTGTGCACAGAACGTGCGCCGAGCTGACTAACGGCGGCAACAGTTTCACGTGACACCAGCGGCCATGTCACGCAACAACCAAAATAGCGCTGTCAATACACCACTTCGGTGGATATTAACTTGAACAACACGATACTAAAAACGGGACTGATACAGTACGTCTTTCATCAGTTCAAAATCACATGCCGCGACTGACGGAGGCATAGAGTCCCCTCGATTAGAGCAGAGTTTAGTGCTATACGATAAAGGCGGTAAATAATAATAATAATGACTGAAGTTTTCAATGGGAGTAAAACGCTACATCGGTAGGCCGTCACGTAACACCTGGATTCACGAAGTCACAGGGTTGACTGACCCGCGAGAAGTGTAGACTTGGGAGGTATACACTGTGGACTGAAACGAAGTAGGCTAACTTCTGAAGAGCCGAATTGGCCTGCCTGGCAGGACCCGCGGCTCCAGCGGTTGAAGGGGCCGAAGTGACTCCGCGACTGTCGGGGGAACTGACTGAGTTGGTTCCAATCCGTGACTGGCCTACAGTAGCCTACGTGGCCCATAAAGCCGCCGGACTAGTTTTACGGACCCCTCCCCCACCCCCTTTTTTGTTTTGGTAGTCACACTAGTCTTGATTTCATCTCGTACTACTCATGTGGGCAGCGTAACAAACAAAAACAGACACTGAAAAACAAAACAAAAAAACACACACAAAAACTGGAAAAAAACGCCGACTGCCCTGCGCTAGAAAAAAAGAAAAAGAAAAAAATGAAGACCGAATAGAAAGGAGATGGTTTTAAAAGGAAACAGCGGGTGCGGGCGCTAATACTGAAAAGCGTTTTTCAGTGCAGAGAGCAGAGAAATATGATTCACCGTTATTCCTTCCGTGGCGGGCTGTCAGAGGCCTGGCACTTTTGTCGCCGACAAAACCGCGGCCGCAGAAGACTTGACTGGAACGTAGCAAAACGTGCCCGCAGGTGAAATTTTAGCAGAAAATCAGAGCAGCAAAGAAATTTAGTGGATCTAGCTGCAATGTTTGTATTTATGAACAAGAATAATGATGTAACAAACTATTATCGACAGTATGTTTCTGTGACAACGGCGGTCCGCGTCAGCACGCGGGGAAGGCAGCGCGCCATGTGTTTTCCGAGCCGCAGTGCTGTTTGTCGCATTGCAGATGCTGGTGAGCCAATAGTCTTCCGCGTTACATGTTCCCACCGTTAGCAACACGCGCGCTCGAAGCGAACGTCTATGTGTGAAAGGATGCTACAAGAAAAAGAGAAGAAGTAGTGCGGCGCATTGGAATTTTAAGTTTTGCAAAAGAAAGCCGGACCGTGTGTTGAATTCAAACACTCTTCGTTATTCCTTCATTTTGCCAGTGCTACGTGTATGGTTTTGACCTTTATTCTTCTCATTTGCATCCCCATTGGAAGCGCGCATTAATTAGACCGAGCAGCATCACGGTTGGAAGTTTCGTGAAAGTGTCAGTCGTGCGTTTGGTGGATACCGAATCTTCATCAGTTTCATTCAGAATCCACAATGGTGAGTCAAAAATTCATCTCATCCGCTCACGTAGTATGTTTTATTTGGTAGCCGATAGGGTTTTCTTGTCGGCGAAATTGGTATTTTTCTTATTCCAGTTCTGTTCAAGTCTGGCAGTGTCGCTTGCCTCATGGAACCGGTGCCAAAAATGGTAAACTCCAAGTAACGTCGTTTCGGCTCGATCGTGAAGCCTGTGTGTGTTTCAGAAGACTTCGTGTTGAGTTAAATATTTATTTCCAAACATATTTTACTGTTATCCTTTTCTGTCATTTTTGTCGCGGTTGTTAGATTTTTCTGTGATTAGAAACACTTGGGATGTCGTTTCAGTTGAAATCGAAAGTGGCGGAGGGTGAAGATCTTGAATACGACCGCTTGGCGGTCGATTTTGGCGACGGTTTCGATAGTTCTGAATTCAAATGCATGCATGCATGTGCGTCATATTTCCAAGTTTTCTCTTCTTCTTTTTTATGTGTGTCCTTTTTTCTTCTTTTCTTCTCCTCTCCTTTCACTGTGTTTCAGTTTTACCGCCCCCCTCTTTTTTTTCAAAAAAGGCGGGGGGGGGGGGGGGGGGGGGGTACTTCAGTACATGTAGGGTTTGTGAATTGTGATCAAAGGCCTACTCCACTTTTTTTTCCAGACCTCTTTATTCGATTTCTAGTGATTCTGCGCCGTTTGCGATGTGAGGTGGGTACTGTACAGTGTGACGACGGTTCACACTACTCAACATCTCGTGCATCCGCAAAATTTTAAATCTCTGTGGTTCTGCTCCGCCTGCGATGTGTCATGCGTGTGTCACTTCCTCAGGGTTCGCCTTAACCGATAATTTCCGGTATTTCACCGGTTAAGATCAGCGTATACCGGGGAAAAAATCGCAGCAGTCGTTGGCCGTTTTCAAACAACAACCGCAGCTCAGAGACAGAGAGTGTGCGCGCTTGTGGGTGTGTGTTCTAGACGGGGTAAGGAGCGGGGTGTTTGCAAGTACAACTCTGGCGGTAATATGGACGGCCGTGTATCTGAGTGACCGGTTACAGTGATTATCTGACCATTTCCTAATACTAGTAATAGATGTCATACTGGTGTGAAAAATGTCTAGCGCGATCACTGTTCCTGGAATGAAAATTCTCTCTCTCTCTCTCTCTCTCTCTCTCTCTCTCTCTCTCTCTCTCTCTCTCTCTCTCTCTCTCTCTCTCTCTCTCTCTCTCTCTCTCTCTGTGCACACACACACACACACCTATACACAACAAAAACATCACGGCCCATGCTACTGCTGGAAAATTTGTCATCTTTTCTCTCATCTTCTCCCTGTCCAAAATGCCATTCAGTCAGTGAGGCAACCTACAGTTTGTAACAGTACACAGTGCTGTGCAGGCAAAGGGCAGGCAATAATTCATTGCAGAATGATTTTCGGTCATCTGGAAAGTTTGTGGAGAACAGGGTTAGGTTTGTGGGTGTGCTTTTGTTTGTACTGTGGACAATGCAGAATGGAATCCAAATGTCTCTTTTAGTTGTAAATACAGTTAGAGCATTTTGCCCTAAGTGTTGTGATTGATTTCAATTCATGCAAACATGAGGATTGTTTGTTTGACATATCACACAAGTGTGTATGCATACATCATTATGTATTTGTGCGTGTATATTGTACACGTGCACATTTCACACACAAAGGCAGTCACACTCACAGTTCACACATGATTTACACAACACACAGGCACATGCACACAGTACACTCATGCTCAGTATGTATGCAATATCTTTGAACTTTTGGGGTGCTTCATTTTCATTATTTCTCTGTGTATAAACTATTTGCACAGTTACATGATAGTAAGTTCTCATATTGATAATTGTATCAAAATTGGTGTACACTTGTCAGTTGTATTTATATAATCTTGTATTAGTTGTAATGGTATTATGCAGTTGATTTATTATTATATGAGCAGAAAATGTTTATTTTTATTATTTGCTTATGCACATGTAATGTTTTTCACTATATTCAACTACAAATGTTCAGCAAAGTTTGTGTGTGGGTACTACTACTAGATTACTACTAATTCAAACGAACACTAGTAACACTTGTGTTATACTTACACTGTTACAGTACTGTTAGTAAGTACTAATACTTGTGCTACTGCTAGCCATAATAAACATTGTTTTATTGTAATAAAATATATTTGTTTTGTTTCAGGCTGATCAACTTACAGAAGAGCAGATAGCTGGTAAGAAATGTCTTCAATTTTACTTTATAGTTGATCCAGAAACCTGTTTCCCCTGAAAATTAATGTGTTATTTGTTTGGCCTTCAACGGTTACTGTAGTGTTATTTCAACTTGCTTACATTCTTTGAGTAAAAACCTGTAGGTTCACCCAGTGTTGGGCAAGAAGAGTGTGAGAGTATGTTGTCCACTGTTGTAACAAGACTAAGTAGTAATATTGTCATACTCACACCAATCATAGTGTTGGTGTTATTCATTGGTTCAAGTACAGTATTAATCGCCATACTGGCAGCTGCATTCTGACTCGGGGATTTCTTTGATGGCATCGTGTCCTGTGATTGTGAATGTGTGATTCATACATGTATATTTGAAGATTACCTAATACCAATACCAGGCTTTCAACTTTAACTTAGTTTAACTGTTTATTCTTTTGTTATTTAAACTTAAACTAAGTTCAAGTGATGTGCTCATTTTCCCTTAAAAAAGAAAATCAAACTGAACAGTGTAGCACTAGCAAGTAAGTTCAGTGTAGCAGTGTCAGTCTGTGACAGCTGACACTTGTGATGGCTAAAATTTTCTTTTATAATATGGTTCATATCAACTGTGAGGCTGGTGTTGGTTTGTAACTTTACTAGTGAAGAGCAGAAAAGGTTTAGCTCAAGGTATATTTGATGCTTTTGCCACACATGCACTGATGCAGGTCTTGTTTATGATGTCACTCATACAGACTGCCAGGCCCAAAATAATAACACATGATCATGTTTTTGCAACTTTCAGGCATCCATTTTTAATGAACAGGACAAAAAATCAAGCAAACAAAATGCTGTTTTATTCCATTTCTGTCAGTAGTGACTTATTTTAAGTCAGTAAGCTGATGGCTTGCCCAGATGCAAAATGACGCAGACTGTGAGTGTGACAAACATGAATTAAAGTAATTCATGATTGTATTCCATTTACTTGTTGATTTGGGGGGAAAATCGGCTTCAAATAATTTTATGTAAGTTGCATTAATACTAAGTTCTACAGTAGGCCCCTGGCTGTGCTTTACATTAGTATATCACTAAATGTGTATAGAAATTAGAAATCATGAATAGGTTAATAATGTTGCTATGTATCGTGTGACTGTGAGTGCTCACAACGTCAGTGAGTACATTATCATAATTATATTTAAATGTACATTTTATTATGGTTGTGTAGAGTTCAAGGAGGCGTTCTCGCTGTTCGACAAGGACGGTGACGGCACCATCACCACCAAAGAACTGGGCACAGTGATGAGGTCGCTGGGACAGAACCCCACTGAGGCCGAGCTGCAGGACATGATCAACGAGGTGGATGCAGATGGTGTGTTGAATAAAACCTATTTTTCTTTCCATTTCTTCCACCCCAACCCCACTTTTTTTTCTCTTTTTTTTTCTTCATTTTTGTTCTTCCAGTTCCAGAGATTGCACCAAGTCAGTAAGTCAATTTTTTTTAGTGTTGCTGTATTTGGGATGGTCTAGTCTTACCATTGTTATTGTACAATTATTGCATAGTCAACAGGGTTTGCACTAACCAGTAATTTTCAGTATATTACCGGTTGGTCAACATATATACTGGTGGGTCAGGCTGTTATTTGGAGTGATTGGTTCTAAAAATTTCTTACTTAAAAACAAAATGCAGCACAAAGAGAGAATGCAAAGGGTATGTGTGTGTGTGTGTATGCAAGCATACAGTGTGCTTAATATGTGTGTGTTCTAGACAGGGAAAGGAGCCGGGTGTTTGCTGGTAATAGGCTAAGCAGTGTTGACAGCAGTGTATCTGACCGGTAACAGTGACTGACTGACTGGTTTCCTTGAACCACTTTTGCCACTTTATAGATGTCATATTGGTTTGAAAAATGTCTAGAATGATTACAGATCAAGTAGTTTGTAAATTCACACTAGTTCCAGCTTTATAGAATATTCTTTTGTGTCACTGTGGGACAAAGGTCAAAGCTTAAAACCGAAATATTTACAAACATATAAATTGTGCATTTTTTTGTGATGGGGGGGGGGATTTAGGATACCACTTCTTGTATGAAAATTACTCCATTTATTGTTAAAGTTATGCTAAAATAGCATTTGTTTCAGAGATTTGTTAGGAATTACAACAACAAAATCTCACTATAAAACTAAACAGCCCACTGTCTGAACTTGACATTGAGGTTTTTGCAGTCAAAGAGCACATGTACATTATAATTTTATATGTATGTGTGGTCCTGCTATTACATGTGTCCTGCAGCAGGATCACACATGACATGTATAAAGTGGCTTTTTTGTAAGATGATTAAAGTAGAACAAACACAAAACACATTCCTGGGCCTGTGTATAAACATAAAGAGAAATTACAACATTACTAGTCAATAAAATAGTAGTATAGGTACCTGGAGCTTGAACTAGCTGAAGATTTGTTTTCAGTCTTTTTCTGTTACTAGTGATAGTATTAGTGAAGTACTAAAATAGTTCAAAGAGTACATGAGCAGAATGTGAGCTGCTGATTTAACTTGGACTTAGTTCATGGCCAGAACCATGTGTTGTTGTGGATCATTTAACAGTTCCTTCAGTGTTTAGCGAAAAAAAGTATACAGCCAATTAAAAGTATGTCATTTTATCGGTATCCTTCTCTTTGCAGGCAATGGTACAATTGACTTCCCAGAATTCCTCACAATGATGGCGCGAAAAATGAAGGACACAGACAGTGAGGAGGAGATCCGAGAAGCATTCCGAGTGTTTGACAAGGACGGCAATGGATTCATCAGTGCAGCTGAATTGCGGCATGTGATGACAAACCTGGGCGAGAAATTGACAGACGAAGAAGTCGACGAGATGATCCGAGAAGCTGACATTGATGGTGATGGCCAAGTAAATTACGAAGGTGAGTATTTCTTATCAGCTGAAACTGTGTTCTTTGGGAAGAACCAGAAACATAAAGAAGTAAATTCTTTGACAAGTTCACTGCCAGAGGCAAACTTTGTGAGAAGAGGAGGCTCTTGATTTATTTCAGTTTCAGAGAAGCAGAAAAAGGGTGAGCTGTGAAACCTAACAAAAATCTCACTCGAGTTATAAACAAAATGCAGCGACGGCAGTATGGGTCAACAATGATCTGGATCAAGTCATCTGCTTGAAGCATTTTTTTAGCAATTTGGCTGATAAAACTATTGAATTGTTATGCTGACTTTAAGTGTTGATGTGTCAGCAAGTGTCATTCCTTGTTAAACTTAAAGTGCAAGTATGTGCAAAGTCGGTATAATTAATAACAGCCATATATATACATGTTGGTAACATGAATGCACAGTGGGTCTGGCACCAGAGAGATGATGGTTTAGGGTGCATACATGACCGACACATTTATCTTTGTGCTGCACTCGGTTGGCAGGGTAGTGATACTGATAGAGGTAAACCCAAAGCAAAGCAGTTATACAAAAGATAGAGGAAGCGGCATGGTGGTGTGGAAGTTTGGACATCAAGTTGGAGCCGAAGTTATTCTTGTTGCTACTTCCTATTCTGAATTTAGTAGCTGAACATTTCTCTAAAGGGTCTGACTCTAAAAACATAAATTGGTGTTTTGTAAACATGCCCCACTCCTGGTACATAAGGACCTTGTTCAAGGGAGGTAATTTGCAGGCGTCCAGCCACACTAAGGTGGTAATGGTAAAAATTGAAATGCTGTTGTTTTTGGTTTGGATTTTTTGCTCTGATACTATTTTAAGGGAGAAGCTAAACAAGACAAAAAGTTTGGTAAGATATAACTAAGATATGTTGACTTTAACATTAACCCTGTGCCTCTAGCACCACCACCACCCACCCTGTCACTTTTCACATACTGAGACAGTGAGAGTGAAATCTGCTAAGTCACTGTGCAGACATACAGACATGGTCATTCAAGTTACAGTTCATGAGATCAAGTTTTCCAAGGCAAGAAGCATCCACACAATCTTAGCAACATATAAAAAGATCTCAATTTCAAAAAAAAATCTAGAATAAAAAATGTACACACTGATGATTTATTTGTAAACATTTAGTCACCAAAAAAATCTGACCGACCACTTAACTCTTTCAACACATTTACAAGTCTGCATAGACATACTCTGCAGACAGCCTAAGGCAGTAAATACTGTAACCTGGGGACACCTAAATTCAGCCAAAATCAACCATTTTCAAAAAATCGCTGTAAAATGTAGAAGCAACACATCAGCATGACATTTGGTGCTGATAAAAGATTAGGGTTTCCTCTCTTTTACTGACATTTTCTTGTTTGTCAGCAGCGTTGTTTACGTGTCTTTCGGGAGCTTTGAAAATGTAAACAAGTCTTCTTCACCTCCATCACTGGCGCCAGGTTCATCATTCAGTTCGCCATCTTTATCAGTCTCGTGCTTGGGCACATCTTCATCTTGTACACTTTCATTGCTACTTTCATAGTGGTCAGCTTCTAATTCATCATCTGAACCAGGCTGCAGGATCAGTTTTAGAGCTTTTAAGCTGTTGAAGGTTCGCCATCACCGAAGAGCGAGTGTCGCACATTTCAGCGAGCAGGGAGACAAAATCTGGGGTTGGTTGGCTTATTTTTGGATAACCAATCTAAAAACACATTCCAGATTTGTAAAACAATGTTACATGATGCAGGAAGGATTCCCCTTCATGCGGGTGTGATTTGTTTGCCTGTATGCAGGAAATTCAGAACAACGTTGCGAGAATAGTCGCTACATTCACATTGGCCCTGCTGGCACGTCGTGAGTCATCTTACTACATGCTGCCAAGGGAGACAGCAGCCATTGTGACTATGATCACAACGTGTTGCAAAAAAGTTAATTTCATCTTTGTTCTCTTGAAAACCAAATATTTGCACATAGGCAAAGCCAAGGGGCAGAAAGCAAAAATCATGTTTGGGCGAAAATGGTAAAAGGAAAGTTACATGTATTCATTCCAAGAGTAGCATTGTTGAAGTTACCCACTGTCCACTTCCTTCATTAATTACGATAATAGGCACTTGGCACACCTAATATGGAAGTCTAATGGTCCTAAACCATTAGGAAATAATTTTGCAGTTGCATATATACATACTTACATAATTTGAAATGCATAGACACATGCACACCGACACTCAAACACACAAATGTACATGGGTGTATTTCTGGACAATGTAACTGAAGAAAAATGGTGTGTAAAAAGAAGTTTTCAAGGAACATTTGAAAGAAGTGACAGGCAGCATGACCGAACAGGAACAGTGGCAAAGCAATCTTCCACAGTTGGTAAAAGCATTGGGCTGGAGAAGTTTTGACAGTTCAACAGTTATGCCAACTAATACAAAGTCAAAATGATCCAACAGCTTTAGAGAGTCAGTAAGATAAAACAAAACAAAAACAATCAAATTATAATCGTTTGCCAATAAATTTGAATCATCAGTAAGCACAGTGCCACATGGTGGTCAGATCAAATGTGCAAGGAAAGGGGCAATGCTGAGACTAGGAGTGAGTGCTCAGCTTGGAACCCTCCATACAATGGGCTACTTTGTGTGTGTGTCCATTGCAGGTTCCATGTTGACATTTTGTTTAATTGTATGTAATATGTAGTCTCGTGGCTATGTTGTGACTTCATTTTGTGGTGAATTCATGATTACATGATATTTTTGTTTGTTGCAGAGTTCGTGACGATGATGACCTCAAAGTAACTGGCGGCATCAACATCTGGTGAAAGTGGACAGTTTCTTCATTCTGTACATCAGTCTATTCTTTGTTACCTGTTGGGCTCAGTGTGTACAGGACGTATGCATGGATTGACTCATTGAGCGAGCGGCACGCGTGTGGTTGGATACAAATTGCACGCATGAGCCGGTCCAGGGCCCGCAAGCCAGATGCTGTACAGTTTCAAAACATATATGATGTTTCAGCAAGTTGGAAATCAAGAAATCCGACAGGTTTTTTTCTTACCGCTGGTATCCCATTTTTCTCAAATCTAGTTCGGTAGTGTTCAGAGTTTATTCTTACTCCTCTTTGACTAGATAGATGTGGGCACCTTTTTCTCTTTTTTTTTGGTTTTTTTTTTTTGGTTGTTGTCCACAGTTAGGTTTAGAAGGCTTTGGATGCCCAGTGGCAAAAGCAAGTGTTTTTTCACCACCCTAGTTCCAGCACAAATAGTTTAAAATTCTTTAGTCTCTTCTCATCAAGATTCAGCTCAAAATGTACAAATTAGAAAAACGCAAAGTAAATGAAAATGAGTGAAAAGTAGATTTGAAACAGAGTTATATGAGTGTGAAATGATTCATCTAGGTTGCTAACTTGTGGCTAATGCTTGCCCTGAGAACTGCACACCAGTGATCAGACATATCAGATGAAAACGACCAAGCATTCCACTTTGATACACCCATTTTCATCTGGCTTTTCAGAGCGTGGTCGCTGTAAACATTGTGACATTTTAGGCCCTTGGAATCTATCACAGAAGATCTTTTATGAACGTTTCAAACTTGTGTGACAGCATCTGCCTGAGGCTGAGTATCAAAATGGACTTTCGGCTCTTTCACTCGTCAGTAGCGTTTTTGCCCCCATACAACATTCTCTGCAAGAGTTTTCTTCTGGATGTATATTGTGTGTTTGTGATGAAAGCTGCCCAATGGGCCAAGCCACTGTGGTAGGGGGGAAAAAAGGACTCAGAAATCGGGCATCAACTTCAAGGAAGGATGTGGCACATCATCGGCGCTGAGGAAAGGTGCGAGAAAACGGTGGAAATTTGTGCCAGTGGACGCTTTCTCGTAAATTGTGTGGGATGCGTGCTTACCACAGTGAGCACTGGGCAGAGTATTTGTCAGCCATTGCACTTGATTCATCTGTTTTGACTGTATACATGTGTGCATGTAGTTTCCATGGCAACGTGTACCACACTTTTTTTTCTTTCTTTCTTTTTTTCTGGTCTGTCTGACAGTCTGTCACTGGTGTTTTGGACTTGTAAATGTTTCAGTCAGTGCTGGTCCTTTCATCAGGTCACAGGTTACTCTCTGCTCTGTCTCATTTCTGCTCTTCTTGATTGAGTTCTCTTTTTGTCTTCATCATTTTCAACTCCCACCCCCTCTTCCTCCCCCAGATTTCTATTGGTCGACGTTTCATCTGAAAACCTTAATAAAGATGTAAATTTTAATTCTAATTTCACTTTTACATCATTTTGCATTGTTATTTTCTTGGTTCTCATACATTTTGGTCATGTATCATGGATCTCATTATGTCATAATACACTTAATAATTCTTGAAAATATGGCTTTTTTCTCTGTGTATGCATGTGAATGTGAGTGAGTGCATAATTATAGCACATACATGCAAAATATATTAAACCTAAAGAGGTCATTTCATGGTGTAAGGAAATGACAATATAATATGAACAGCAAAATAAAATTGTAAAAATCACACTTGAAGTGAACAATAGAAAAGTCAGAACACAACTTCCAAACTAGCCTTCTTAGATTTCCTCGCTCTCTTCTAACTTTCAATGAGTAATATTTGAAGCAGAACAACAAAATCAACTGGTAGGGTTTGTATGATGCCAGCCTTTCACGGTACTTCCTGGGCCAGCATTTTGGTGACATCCTTCCCATTTTGGGTATTGCTGGTTTTCACTATACCCACCCTCATGGCAGGCTTTTTCATTACACATACTTTAATAAAGTGATACAAAAGATTCTACCAATGTTTCCCAATCACCTGTAGTCGTGACCAAAAGAGAAGTGCTATGGTTACTGTGTATATGAATCTGGAAAAAACGTTGCTGAACACTACTATGCATCTTTTTTTAAGGGCTGTACAATTTTCACTTCAGCTGCTGAGAGGTAGTGACGGCATCACTGTAATTTTAATCTTCTGCACTTGGTTCTACTGGTTTGTGAGATGATACAAAATGAATGGTCATAACAGCTGCTGTTCCAACAACAACCATGTTTTGCTCTGCAGCTGGAAGCAGATAATGCGAACACTTCCATCGCTCAGCGCACAGAGAAGAGTGGCATGGTTTTTAGTTGGTATCCTTAACGGATTCTTTGCAACAATGAACTATACAGTTTAACTGCAAAAAAAGAAGAAGAATGAAACGCATTTATAAATACAAATAACAAGCCAAATGAAAGTGATTAGATCTGAGTAAATCAAAGAAGGCTGGAAGTTGATTGTGGTTAAGATGCGCATCAGTCTCCTTCCCACACACGCATGAACACACTGGAAATGATGGACTGAGCGTACAGCAAAGCAAAATTATAGCATGTCTGAGACAGTACAAAAAGGAAATGAGTACTTTACACAAACAGGCTGAAGTAGATGAAGTTAGTTACCCTGTGGGCACCCCCTTGCAAATGAGTCCAAAATAATGGCTTGTATTTGTTGTAAATTTTCCAGTTTGTTACACACATCATTGCTGGGGTATTTATTTGCATAACAGGCATTCATATTCTACAATAATTCTTTCACACAGTCATACTTCCTTTTCCAATTTTTTCCCTCCATGTGAAAAAAAAGTGAAACTATAATGGATGGATATAATGTGATTTAGTATAAATCACATTATATCCATCCATTATAGTTTCACTTTTTTCTCCCCCCCCCCCCCCCCCCCCCAATCCCCGTTAAATAGCTTGTGAATGATTAATTTGTGCATATTATAAGCCACTGCGTACACACTCAGCTTTTACATGAACATGGCTCTGTTCCACTTAATGATAAAAATCATGACACCACTCCTCTTGGCACTCACCCCACTTCGAAAACTTATACGCTGTAGTCAGTATAACTGTCTGGGTCATACTGTCGATAAAATCAGTACAAAAAATTTAAATGGGCGAGGCAATTAAATGAGTATTTAGCAGCAAAAGTACTTTGTTCCCCTGTCTAGATTGTCTACGAATTTAATCAGTCGCGAGCCAAATCCCTGATCCAACGCAATAATGGAGCCGAGGGAAAAAACACGCCAACTAATCTGATCTGGGTATGAGGATCCAGCCGCAAGTTTTGTGTGTCCGACACGCATTTTCTTCAGACTAAAACCTCTGCTGGAGGCCTAAAAGTCTGCATTACTTCGCTGGCACGCACTCAAACTGTACACAGGTGATCATGGACCTGTATCTACGTGTACCAGGTGAGCGACTGTTTATGGTGGTTGCTCGAAGGAAAGTAAGAAAATGTCTGAACTGAGACTGAACAGACCGGTTATAACACACACACACACACACACACACACACACACACACACACACACACACACACACACGTGTGTGAGATTGAGATAAAAACAAAAGACGCATTCGCACAACGACTGTAGCTGAACCAGACGATTAATAAGACCATGTGATGTAGCCGGAAGTCACGTGACACGCACAGCCGGAAGGTGGCCGTAACCTAGGACGCCACATGCAGACAGCGCGCGCAGCGAGCACCGACTTTTAGCGATCTAGTCGAAGTAAGCTCGACACAGCTATATGAACAAAATCACCCACGCATGTAACTTCAAAGAGACATTGTGAGGCACAAAATCTCGGGTCGATTCACCGACAGGAAATTGAGAAAGCTGCACACACACACACAAACTTTAAACTGGTGTGGAGTTGGAAGTACGGCACAGCAGTAGGCCTGCGAACAAAAAAAAAATCTCACAACGTAAGTGGGGTTTGTTCTTTGGCCATCAACAACAACGGGAGAGTGAGATGTAGAGATTTCATCGTGAGGGCGCGACTGACAACAATAACTTGATCATCTCATCATTCCCGGAAAGCAAAATGGCGACAGTGACATTCAGATCTGATCTATCCCGGAGTCGGAGGCGGTCGGACAAGGTTCGAACCCGCGACAAAATACTGCGTCCTGTGTCCGATACCCGCTTCACCAAGCAGCATCAGCATCCGTGGGAGGTAGGCACTGTCTGTCTCTGTCTCTGTCCATCCGGGATCCGTCGGTCTCGGCAGTGCCTGCCAGTGTCTGGTTGCTGGCATCACTTTCTGTTTTAAACTCCACTAAGTGTCAGTTGACGACATCCTTCCTCGGTCCAACCGCTGTCTGTTCGCCCGTCTGTCTGTTTGTCTCCAGGTCTGATTATTACTGTTTCATATTTGCCTCACCGTCCTCGACAGTTTATGTCTGTCTCGGGGACTTCATATTGCCTACGTGTACTGCTATCGACTCAGTTACACTGTTGCATATCGTTTGCCCACCATTGTGTTTCGTGTGTCACGGTCTGTTTGTCTTTTGTCTGCCCGCTGCTCTCTCTCTCTCTCTCTCTCTCTCTCTCTCTCTCTCTCTCTCTCTCTCTCTCTCTCTCTCTCTCTCTCTCTCTCTCTCTCTCTCTCTCTCTCTCTCTCTCTCTCTCTCTCTCTCACTCACACACACACACACACACACACACACACACACACACACACACACACACACACACACACACACACACACACACACAAGTCAAGACTCGATGTGCTGTCTGTCTTAGTTTTCCAGTCTGTCTCACCCGTCTACTTCAGTCCGCATTCAGTTCCTAGTTTGTTTACCCGTCTGCTTCGGTTTGTCTGTCTGATTATCTGCCTGGCTGGCTTTTGACCACGGACATTTTTTTTTATACGAGGGATACTCGGGGACGTCTTGTGTCAATACTCTAAGGATTATCTATAATCTGTTTGCGGGAGACCTTTGTGTAGGCTTTCGGAAAAGAACACACTCTCTCTCTCTCTCTCTCTCTCTCTCTCTCTCTCTCTCTCTCTCTCTCTCTCTCTCTCTCTCTCTCTCTCTCTCTCTCTCTCTCTCTCTCTCTCTCTCCACACACACACACACACACACACACACACACACACACACACACACACACACACACACACACACACACACACACACACACACACACACACACACACACTCGGGCATAAAAACACAGATAAAACCGTGCTGAGAGAGCACCTGTGAATATTATGCACGGCCAAAATGCCCGCCTATTCCTATTCAATCTCTCTGTTGGAAACTGATCGCTAAAGCGCACAGAGGGTAAAAAATGCTACGGCACTCAGTACACCTGTACACCTTAAAAGTGTACCACTGCATAAATCCATACAGCCCTTGAACGCGTTCGTGACTGTGACTAAAGGTATAACTTATAACTTGGCTGGCTGGCGGGGACGGTGAGTGCCCTTTACTCAGGAATAATCCACAGCTGTAGACGAGGGCAGTCATGCGTCAGTTGTAACCTTGTTTATATCGGATCTTCAACGACCG
>JABMCL010002282.1:202500-210000 GCA_018857735.1 Alviniconcha marisindica
TGCAAGGCAGATGAGAAGCACCCAGTCCAGACACCTAATGGACAAACAGATCTGGTGCAGGGCAGATGAGAAGCACCCAGTCCAGACACCTAATTGACTGACAGAGGCAGATGAGAAGCACCCAGTCCAGACACCTAATTGACAGACAGATCTGGTTCTAGGCAGATGAGAAGCACCCAGTCCAGACACCTAATTGACAAACAGATCTGGTGCAAGGCAGATGGAGAAGCACCCAGTCCAGACACCTAATTGACAAACAGATCTGGTGCAAGGCAGATGGGTAAGCACCCAGTCCAGACACCTAATTGACAAACAGATCTGGTGCAAGGCAGATGAGAAGCACCCAGTCCAGACACCTAATTGACAAACAGATCTGGTGCAAGGCAGATGAGAAGCACCCAGTCCAGACACCTAATTGACTGACAGAGGCAGATGAGAAGCACCCAGTCCAGACACCTAATTGACAAACAGATCAGGTGCAAGGCAGATGGGTAAGCACCCAGTCCAGACACCTAATTGACAAACAGATCTGGTGCAAGGCAGATGGGTAAGCACCCAGTCCAGACACCTAATTGACAAACAGATCTGGTGCAAGGCAGATGGGTAAGCACCCAGTCGAGCTCATTGAAGGAGGACAATCAGTTGTACATCTAAGTTCAAACCGGTAAAAAGCCGACTTCCGGCTTCCCTTGTGACTTATTGTGTTCGGCCCTGTCTGGGGCACACTCATGACAACCTGACCTACATTTGTTAACAAAATCAATCGTCGAAAGGCAGGAAGGAGGGGTGCCAGTAAATAATGAAGCGATCAATCATGCAAGATGAATGTCTCTACTGCCTGCTGACGAAGCCGTATACCTAAGTATGCACCAACCGACAAGTCCAACAGAACTGAATCAGTCGACAGCCTAGGCTTGGTGTCCCAAGTGACGAGGAAAGGGCCGAAGACAACGTTTGAAGCAGCCGATTCAAAGACCGAAGCGGGATAACTGGTATGGACGATTTACTTTAAGATACAGTACAGTAGTCAGAGAAAAAGAGCAGACAGCGTGGTTGGTAGAGAGAGGGGATGGAGGCGAGGGCGTGGGGGTGGCGGGAGGGGGCGGTGGTGGGGGGGGGGGAGGGGGGGGGGGGGGGGGGGGGGGGGGGGGATTAAGGAGTAGGAGGCGACCGCACGGCGGCTGCGAAAGAATCCGCCATTACCTGTGCGGGATTCTTGAGGGAGCTACAAAAGACAGTCCAATTAATTTCGCCCTTTGTGGTTTCCAACCTGCTGCTGCGGCCAAGAAGAGGACCAGACAGCGGAACCCCCCCCCCCCCCCCCCCCCCCCCCCCCCCACCCCCCTCCGCCAAAAAAAAAAAGGAAGAAGAAGAGAAGACGTCTTTGGTCCTGCGGCGTTGCCCCCTCCTCAGCGAAAGCCCGGCAGAGCGACAGTGCCACGTGATAGGCTTTGGGCCAATGTAACTCCGCGGCTGACGATCAGTCAAGCTCTTTGGCTGCTGCAGACACTAAGAGCTAAAAGACGACAACATTCATTAGATAGTTTGTCACTTCTTGGATTTGAACGTCCCGTCAACCGCAAAAAGTCACATCAAGACGAATTAATCACACATTCTGGAAATTTGGCTAAGCGGTAAGGCTGTTACTACTACTACTACTACGGGACGCTGGTAAGCAGAAGGACCTCGGTTCGATTCCGCTTCGGCTCTCCTTTCTCTTTAAAACAGCTGTGGTTTATAAACACTGTCTTGTGACTTTGCTCCTCTATATAATCTCCCTCTTCCCCTACCTCCATACCCCCGCCCCTTCTCCCCGTCCCTAATAAGCCTTATGTTTCTGTGGACGTTAAGCACCATGTTTACTTACTTACTTTGCTCC
Organism: Alviniconcha marisindica; assembly: GCA_018857735.1. Lineage (NCBI taxonomy): Eukaryota > Metazoa > Mollusca > Gastropoda > Provannidae > Alviniconcha > Alviniconcha marisindica. Next base: position 204,380 of record JABMCL010002282.1, read on the forward strand.
TTGACAGTTAATTCAGCATTAAAATGGCTTAACCCCGCTGCCCGTCGGTTTATGTAGACAATAGTCATTCTGGTGGTGACAATGTCAGTACCGGTATGTGCAGTCTGTCTCTTTCCTTGGCAAACTGTCTGTGTGTGTGCGTGCGTGTGTGTGTGTGTGTGTGTGCATTCATGTTGTATGCATTGAATTTTGACAACATGCATTTGTAAAAACGTGTAAGCGCTCCAAGTATTCATTATTATTATTATTATTAAACCAGCCTGGGACCTCGGTCCCCGCCATCAGCCTACAGTGCGTCTTCGGAGACAACTCGGTGGTAAAGCCTGAACTGCTCAGTGTTGCTAATAAGCCTTATGGTTTCTGTGGACGTTAAGCACCATGTTTACTTACTGTTGCTTTACGTCCACAGAGACCGTACTACTCAGTTCAGCTCAGTTCAGTTCAGTTCAGTTCAGTTCAAGATGGTATCTATGAGCCCGGAAAAGCCCATGTGAGCTCCACCCCCGTCTCTCGGAAGTTTCCCCAGCGTTGCTTTTAAAACGGTTCCAATGTCCGTCTGATTGACGATGGCCCTCTCTCGTCCTTTCAAGGAACGTCGTCTAGCGCTTCCTCTTTCCACGCCTCTCGACCCTACAGACTTCTACTAGGGACGGGGAGCCCAGGACGGCTACCTCGACTTTCACACAGCTCCTGAACTCTGAACAAACAAACAAACAAACAAACAAATCAAACTAACGACGACGGACCATCATCCTGAATTTCATCCGCCGGCTCGGCCGTTCCCAGCAGCCTCACCCCTCCGCCACTGGTTGGCCCGGGCCAGCTGCCAGGCTGTTCAGTTCCTGCAAATTCTGCTTTTTTTCTGAGACTGACGTGCAGCGGTGAGGGCATTCTCTCCGCATGTATATATATATACCTAGCTATCATCTCCAGAAAGGTGGAACAGATTGTTACATTCTTTACCTGCCTCTTTCATACCTGGCCTCGCTCGCGCCGTTGAGCTGCCCGACTTTCTTTCAACACATGTTTCCGTGCTGCATTGCCGCTGGCTAACACGCTGGATTGTTCTTCCGCCGCCGGAAAGGCTTAGCCCCTGTGCTGTACAAAGAACGACGGGGTTCGAGTTCAGTGTTGCTTCACGTCCACATATAGAGCCTACCGTATGGACTGTTAGGGGCAGGGGAGTCCCGGGCGGCCACTTCCACCTTCACACAGCTCCTGAGCTCTGAAGGACGGAGTTTTCAGGATCTGTATTGCTTTAGGTCCGTAGGGACCGTACGGACTATTAGGGACGGGGAGCCCAGGATGGTCACCTCGATATTCACACAGCTCCTGAGCTCTGAACGACGGAGTTTTCAGGATCTGTATTGCTTTAGGTCCACAGAGACCGTAAGGACTATTAGGGACGGGAAAGCCCAGGATGGTCACCTCGATATTCACACAGCTCCAGAGTTTTCAAGTTCAATGTTGCTTTACGTCCACACAGACCGTAAGGACTATTAGGGACAGGGAGCCCAGGACGGCCACCTCGACTTTCACACAGCTCCTGTGCTCTGACTGAAGTGAACGACGGAGGTGGAACAAGCCAATAATTCTAATGATGCGGGCAGTCCTGGCAATGACTGTTCCGAGCAGGGCTCGTACTGATGAAGGGCTTCATCTTTCTTGGTGCTTTACGTCCACAGAAACCATACGGCTCATTTGGGACGGGAGGAAGAATGGGATAAGGAATGACAGCCCAGGCACACCTCCCTGTTCACACAGCTGCTGACCTCTGTACAGGTCTGTTCTTCTTTCATGGTGCTTTACGTCCCACAGAAACCGTATGGCTCATTAGGGACGGACCGGAAGACTGAATGGGAGAGGGAATGAGAGCCCAGGCCCATTTCCATGTTCACAAAGCTGCTGAGCTCCGTACGAGTGGCGTGCTGCAGCGGCGATATAGCGACCATAACCCTGACCATAACCCTGACTATAACCCTGACCATAGCCCTAACCCTGACCATAGCCATAAACCTGACCATGACCCTGACCATAACCCTGACTATGACCATGACCATAACCCAGAGCACTACCCTGACCATAGCCCTGACCATCACCCTGACCATTACCCTGACCACTACCCTGACCATAACCCTGACCACTACCCTGACCATAGCCCTGACCATTACCCTGACCACTACTCTGATTATTACCCTGACCATAGCCCTGACCATTACCCTGACCACTACCCTGACCATTGGCCCTGACCATAGCCCTGACTATGACCATGACCATAACCCAGAGCACTACCCTGACCATAGCCCTGACCATCACCCTGACCATTACCCTGACCACTACCCTGACCATTACCCTGACCATTACCCTGACCATAACCCTGACTATAACCCTCACCATAACCCTGACCATTACCCTGAATACGGCAGCTGTAACCGGCTGGTAGAACTTAGAAACCCAGAATTCATCATGGCAATAGGCGGAGCAGGCGAAGCTATATTGTCAGTGACCCACGGCATGCTTACAAGAGAAAAGCCTTTTGTCGTCAACTTCTGTGTCAGTGTACACTGCTTATTTTGTATTTTCTGTTTCTTTTGATATTGTGTCCAGCTGCAGCATTTTGGAGACTGACACTCTTAGTGCATGCTTGGTTACTGCGGTCACAGTATTTCCTTAGTCTGTCTACCTGATATAACCGCCCTGATTGTCTGGGCGTACAAAACCAAGTCAGTTACTTACTTACTACCGAAGTCTCATACATCATGGACAAAAGGATCTTTAACGTGCGTAATTGATCATTTGGCATAATTATGCGTATACACACTAGGGCTGGGGTGGGTGGGCGGGAAAGGGGGGGGGGGGGGGGGGGGTAAGGGTGACCTCAGTTTATAAGACATGTTAATGAGAGGCTGCTGCTGCTGCCGCTTCGTCAGCTGATCTGTGTGTGTGTGTGTGTGTGTGTGTGTGTGTGTGTGTGTGTGTGTGTGGTGTGTGTGTGGAGGGGAGAGAGGGAGAGAGAGAGAGAGTGCATGTGTGTGTGTGGTGTGTGTGTATGTGTGTGTGTGTGGGAGAAGAGAGGAGAGAGAGAGAGAGAGAGAGAGAGAGAGAGAGAGAGGAGGAGAGGGGGGCATGTGTATGTGTGTGTGTGTATGTGTGTGTGTGTATGTGTGTGTGTGAGAGAGAGAGAGGGCGTGCGTGCGTGTGTGTGTGTGCGCGCGCGCGCGTAATTATATTCTGTGTGGTTGGGTCAGTAATGTATTGTGGAATGCTTGAGTGTTGTTGTATGCATTTACAATACACTTCTAATTTTTGTTGTCGTCGTTCATAATGTACAGCGCTGCGATCTCTTTTTTTTTTTTTTTCTCTCTTTTTTTTTTTTTTTTTTTACGGGGCATAGCGCTATACAAGTAGTAGTAGTAGGAGGAGGAGGAGGAGCGCAGGCAGCAGCAGTTTCTCATCCGAAGGGTTTCTCATCCGAAGGACTTTCGCTGGAGTCTGCGCAGAACTGATTTGACTCCTCCGCTGTAAAATGTTGCATCACGACGCTGGGAGATCTGCTACACGCGCTGAGACGAGCGGCGGCTCCAAGTTGCACGTGCGGAGTGTAGCGTACGTAGTTGTGAGGCAGCCTGTGCTTGTGCTGACACGTCATTGTGCCGCGGAGTGTGGGAAGGTGTCAGCTAGGGCACGTACCGGTGCACCAGACACAACAATGTGTTCTCGTGCATCTTTACTGCTGCCGCGGCGGATCTGTTGTATTGTTTCGGCCCGACCTCAGTATCGAGGCATGTACCGGCGGCCGGAAGTTGTGATGCAACAGGCCCGGCCGGCGCATACCGACTGGGTCCGTAACAGTGACACACGTCGGTCGTGATCAGTTCTTCCTCTTCTTCTTCTTCTTCTTCTTCTTCTTCTTTCGTGGTGATTAATTTTACGTCCACAGAAACCATGTGGCTTATTAGGGATGGAGGAAGAATGGGACAGAGGATGAGAGCCCACCTGCCTGTAGTCACACAGCTCCTGAGCTCCTATCAGGTCTCTTCGTCTTCTTTGATGGCGCTTTATGTCTACAGAAACCATGTGGCTTATTAAGGGTGGAGGAAGAATGGGACAGAGGATGAGAGCCCACCTGCCTGTAGTCACACAGCTCCTGAGCTCCTATCAGGTCTCTTCGTCTTCTTTGATGGCGCCGCTTTATGTCTACAGAAACCACGTGGCTTATTAAGGGTAGAGGAAGAATGGGACAGAGGATGAGAGCCCACCTGCCTGTTCACACAGCCCCTGAGCTCTCTCAGTACAGGTCTCTTCTTCTTTTTTTCGTGGTGCTTTACCTCCCACTGACAAAAACTGTGTGGCTTATTACGCGGGACGGGGGAAGAATGGAATAGAGGATGAGAGCCCACCTGCCTGTTCACACAACTCCTGAGCTCTGTACAGGTCTCTTCGTCTTCTTTGATGGTGCTTTACGTCCACAGAAACCATGTGGCTCGTTAGGGACGGGAGAATGAAAAATGGAGCATCAAGCAAATGCCACACATTCCAATCAAATCTTCGATTCAAAACTGAAGAAAATGTTGTCCGGTGACGTGACTGGCCAGTCAGAAAGCTGGTTTCAAGCAAATTCCACACATTCCAATCAAGTCTTCGATTCAAAACTGAAGAAAATGTCGTCCGGTGGGTTATATGCATGAAAGATGAGGTGACGTGACTGGCCAGTCAGAAAGCTGGTTTTCCCGTTCTAAACGCTGCTTCAGCTCAGCGTCATATGCATGAAAGATGAGGTGACGTGACTGGCCAGTCAGAAAGCTGGTTTTCCCGTTCTAAACGCTGCTTCATCTCAGCGTTCTGACTCACTGCAGGCTTTAGAGATGGACTCCTTGACAGAAGTAAGTCAGAGCTCAGGAGCTGTGTGAAGAGGGAGGTGGCCCGGGCACTCTTTCCCTGTCCCACTCTTCTCCCAGTCCCTAACAAGCCGAATGGTTTCTGTGGACGTAAAGCACTACGAAAGAAGAAGGAGTAAGTCGTGAGTAACGTTAGGGTTATCATCAGAAAGGGCTTTAATTTCTGCGTTTGCCTCGTCCCGCTGAATCAAGATCAGAGCATTTCTTTTATTGTTCCGCCGGTACATCAGTGCTTGCCAGGAAATCGAACTTGTTATAGCGGTACGCCGTATAAAACGGCAACAAAGAATAAAAGAACATAACTATTGTACGGAGGCCAGGCACTGATCTAAAAATACATTCTGTATCAGTGACAGAGACAGTTATGCAGCCGTGCACAGGCAGTAGCTAGCTACATATGTACGCCCCTATCGATTCGAAACTGAAGACATATGTCGTCTGGTGACTCCGCCTAGAACATATCCCACTGATCCCGCTGTGGCCGGGAGTCATAGACATTGGAAAAAGTAGTTCCGGGTTGTAGACACGCTGCGGGTAGGAGGGAGAGGCGATATGAAGAGAAAATAACATGCCGCAGGCAACCCTGATGGCGGTCTTACCCGTGTGAAAACGATCGTCATCAAAGTGCCAGCGCGGCATCAAATCACAAGTAAAATTCTCATCATTGTTCACAACACACGTCACCGTTATGTTTGAAACCGGGAATTGGCGAAAAAAATGCAG
>JABMCL010002282.1:227500-232500 GCA_018857735.1 Alviniconcha marisindica
CTGACCGCCTTTCACCGTGTGTGTCCGACACTCAGAACTCGGCATAACGTTGATGGAAGTTTTAGTGAACTGACCGCCTTTCACCGTGTGTGTCCGACACTCAGAACTCGGCATAACGTCGATGGAAGTTTCAGTGCACGGTGTTGTGTCCGACACTCAGAACTCGGCATAACGTTGATGGAAGTTTCAGTGAACTGACCGCCTTTCACCGTGTGTGTCCGACACTCAGAACTCGGCATAACGTCGATGTAAGTTTCAGTGCACGGTGTGTGTGTCCGACACTCAGAACTCGGCATAACGTTGATGGAAGTTTCAGTGAACTGACCGCCTTTCACCGTGTGTGTCCGACACTCAGAACTCGACATAACGTTGATGGAAGTTTCAGTGCACTGGCCTGGGTTCACCGTGTGTGTCCGACACTCAGAACTGACACAACGTTGGTGAAAGTTTCAGTGCACTGGCCGGGGTGCACCGTGTCTGGGTATAACATTATGGGACTGGGCTTTTGCCCGACACTCAGAACTCGGCATAACGTTGATGGAAATTTCAGTGCACTGACTGTTGCACCGTGTGTGTTCAACACTCAGGACTTAGCATAACGTTGGTGAAAGTTTCAATGCACTGGCCTGGGTTCACCGTGTGTGTTCAACACTCAGGACTTAGCATAACGTTGGTGAAAGTTTCAGTGCACTGGCCTGGGTTCACCGTGTGTGTTCAACACTCAGGACTTAGCATAACGTTGGTGAAAGTTTCAGTGCACTGGCCTGGGTTCACCGTGTGTGTTCAACACTCAGGACTTAGTGAAAGTTTCAGAGCACTGGCCGGGGTGCACCGTGTCTGGCCGGTATAACTTCATTATGGGACTGGACTGAAGTTCCTGATCCTCAGTACAGAACTGAGCATAACGCTGATGAAAGTGTGAGTGCACTGACTGGGGTGCACCGTGAGTGCTCGACACTCAGAACTCGGCGTAACGTTGGTGGAAGTTTCGGTGCACTGACGGGCGGTGCACCGTGAGTGCTCGACACTCAGAACTGCATAACTTGGTGAAGTTTCGGTGCACTGACGGGCTGTGCACCGTGAGTGCTCGACACTCAGAACTCGGCATAACGTTGGGGGAAAGTTTCGGTGCACTGACGGGCGGTGCACCGTGAGTGCTCGACACTCAGAACTCGGCATAACGTTGGTGGAAGTTTCGGTGCACTGACCGGGCGGTGCACCGTGTGCAGTGCTCTATGGGACGGACGGTTTTCAGAACTCGGCATAACGTTGTGAATTTTTGGTGCACTGACGGGGGTGCACCGTGAGTGCTCGACACTCAGAACTCGGCTAACGTTGGTGGAAGTTTCGGTGCACTGAGGGGCGGTGCACCGTGAGTGTTCGACACTCAGAACTCGGCATAACGTTGGTGGAAGTTTCGGTGCACTGAGGGGCGGTGCACCGTGAGTGTTCGACACTCAGAACTCGGCATAACGTTGGGGGAAAGTTTCGGTGCACTGAGGGGCGGTGCACCGTGAGTGCTCGACACTCAGAACTCGGCATAACGTTGGTGGAAGTTTCGGTGCACTCTGACTGACGGGCGGTGCGCTGTGTGCAGTGCGGGTGTATGGGACGGGGTTTTCGCCGGGGCTGCTCAGTCTGGCGGTCGCTGCTGTGTAGCCGGCTTCACCCGAGCAAAGCCGCCGACCGAAATTAGTTTTGCAGCAACAAAATTGTATTTGGGGGTTGGGGGGGGAGAGAGAGAGAGAGAGAGAGAGAGAGAGAGAGAGAGAGAGAGAGAGAGAGAGAGAGATGCTTGTTTTAAAAGCTTCATAGACCTCCCCTTCCTCCCCCCCCCCCAACCCGCCCCCGACACTGAGTGAACATGCACTCACACACACACACACACACACACACACACACACACACTGACACACTGAACCACACACACACACACACACACACACACACACACACACACGTCACCACACAGAGCTCACGCACGCACGCAGCACTCGCGCGCGTACACACACACACACACACACACATACACACACACACACTGTAACTGACCCCGCTCCCCTTCCACAAACACACACACGTCACCTACCAGCCCCCAACACAGAAGCACTATTGAACAAGCAGCATGACAAACGGCCAAATCCCACTCAGTCCGTGTTAGCGAATGCTGTGGCTTCGAGTCGGGGTGCCAAACAGATCACACACACCGCACACCCCATTAGCCATGCCACAGCGCCGGCAAGTCAAATGCAGTCTGCAGAGAGGGAGGGTGGTTGGGAGGGGTGGGGGACGGAGGGGCTGTGTGGAGGGGGGGGGGGGGGGGGGGGGGGGGGGGGGGGAATTACATCACAGATATATCATGTGTTCCCGCTGTGGCTTATTGTTCTGCGTGCTATACCTGCCTCGCTTTCACCTTTTGCCAGTGCGAGGTTCCGGGATGGTGAGCCGTCTAATGGCTGCGGATGACGTCCCCTGTCAGCAGCCACGCCGGCTAAACACCGCGGTGGCACCAAGCCGGCTGTGGTGTGTGTGCATCAGTTGGTAAAACCCGTCAACTTTCCGCCACTGAAAACCCGGCCTCCGCCGTCACTGGGTTTAGAAGACTAGGTCGTTAGTTCGTGTCATCAAAAGACTGATCGTACAGCTACACAAAGATAGGTCATTTAGTACCGGCGCGTGGCCGCTGGTTATACTAAAAGTGAAAATCGCGCGGTGTCAGCCGGGAGAGCCGGTTTGGCCCAGCGGTAAGACGTTAGGCTGGTACTGAAGCAGAGGGACCTCGGTTCGAATCCGCTTCGGCTGTGCTCCTTTCTCTTCAACAGTTGTGGTCTGTGTGGACACTGTCTTGTGACTTTGTCCCTCACAGTTAATGAAACATTAAAATGGCTCTCATCGCGGCCCACCTTAACGCAGAAGTCACTCCGGTGGTGACAGTGTGGCGATAGTATATAACTGATCTACCTCTCCTCCCTCCTCCGTACCCCCCCCCCCCACCCCCCACCCCCCACCCCCACCCCTACCCCCTTCTCCCCGTCCCTAATAAACCTTGTGGTTTCGAGTGGACGTTAAGCATCATGTTTACTTTGGCATCAGCCGCTCTCATCGCTCTGTCATCGGAGTCATTCTGGTGGTGACAGTATAGCGATAGTGAAATAATCTCCCTCTTCTCCCACCTCCATACCTCCCCCCCCCCCCCCTCCGTCATCTCCCCGACCCTAATAAACCTTATGGTTTCTGTGGACGTTAAGCACCATGTTTACTTACATATGCATCAGCCGAGAGAGAGAGAGAGAGAGAGAGAGAGAGCTCAGGAGCTGTGTGAAAGCCGACTGAGGTGGCCGTCCTGGGGTCCCCGTCCCTGATAAGCCATGTGGTTTCCGTGGACGTAAAGCAACATTTGAAGAAGAAGAAGAAGGCATCAGAGAGTGGAGCCCAGGAGAGGTCAAGACAGAGAGGTGAAGCTGGGCTGTCATAGCTGGATGCGGTTTGTCTTACTGCAGTCACGTTGTTCCTCAACAGTTGCTTTTTCGGACTGACACTGTCTTTATGACTTTGCCCCACACAGCTGTTGAAACAGCAGTTATTAGCGAAGTACACAAGTTGCTTCGCACTGGCGGGGTCCCCACCTCCTTAACATTGTTTTTCTGGCGATGGCTGACGGTCTCTTCCGTGTTTGTAGGTCGGAGCGCTTGGACGAGCTATTCACGTCTCTACCCATGGACCTATAAATACATATATAGGTCCAGGAATCTAGCCGACCGGGCAGGCCTTGACAAAGCCCTCCGATGGGCGAAAATGTTGAATAAAAGTTTTAACCCCTTCACTGTCCCAGCCTGTAAAACTTCCGGGCTGAAAGTGCACGGAAATCCCCGCAAACAGTCTATTTTGGGGCTCTATATCACATCTGCTTTCAACGCTATGCGTTTTGATGAAAATCCTTTCAAATGCCAGTGCGGAAAAGAAAACAAAAAGGTTTAAGGGTTTCAAATTTCGCACTTTTAATGGCCGTTTTCAAGTGACACCATGGCCGTGAAGGGGTTAAAACCAGGAAATGCTTAGACTTTTCTTATGTTCTCTCTCTCTGTATATACATATATAGGTCCGTGTCTCTACCCGCCGATCATCATCATCATCATCATCATCAGAGAGCATATTTCTGGCGCCCCATCTCGTTTGAGCTAATTGGCGCTTACAAAAAGCACTGAGGATTAAGCCGGTGGGGTGGGGGGGGGGGGGGGGGGGGGGGGGGGGGGGGGAGGGTTAGGTAACATACTAAGTGAAGTACGTGCGTGCAACTACTCTGTCTGAGTCATACTATACAAACACTCTATGATCACTCAACAGCAATTGCACGCACGACATATTATGTACAACTTGCCGCGGTGACTAGCGCGCGGAAACTATACATTATATGATTTAGGCTGTATACATATATATATACCACAAAAATGCACAAGAACTATATAAAGTGCCTGTCTGTGTTTAAAACCTAAGTATCTGTTGTTAATTATTCCGCGCACGAAGGAATATTTTTGGGGTTAGGGGGCAGGGCTTCTTCTCTCTCTCTCTCTCTCTCTCTCTCTCTCTCTCTCTCTCTCTCTCTCTCTCTCTCTCTCTCCCTCTCTCTCTCTTTTTTTTTTTTTTTTTTTTTCAAGTGCTCGCAAGGAAAGCCTCCTTTAATAGTCTGCCTGATCCGTTCGACTGAAGTTTTGTTGGTAGCGCAGCATTTTGGGGGTTGGTGTGTGGTGCTCTCTCTCTCTCTCTCTCTCTCTCTCTCTCTCTCTCTCTCTCTCTCTCTCTCTCTCTCTCTCTCTCTTCTCTCTCCTCTCTCTCTCTCTCTCTCTCTCTCTCTCTGCCTGATCGGTTCGACTGAAATTTTGTTGGTAGCGCAGCATTTCGGGGGTTGGTGTGTGGTGCTCTCTCTCTCTCTCTCTCTCTCTCTCTCTCTCTCTCTCTCTCTCTCTCTCTCTCTCTCTCTCTTCTCTCTCTCTCTCTCTCTC
>JABMCL010002282.1:245000-290000 GCA_018857735.1 Alviniconcha marisindica
CGCTTCTCCAAGCACGAGTGTCGCTGATCGAATCTTTTAACCGGGCACGCCTTTTTAGCAGCAAATAGCTTCAGCCTACTTCTGCACACACACAGCACTGGTTTGTTAAGTGTGAGGACCCATTTTAAAAGTTAAATCCCGTTGCCAAACTAGTTGGTCAAAATCAAAGGAGTCCAATATCTTCAAGTGCTTCCCTTTTCTAACCAGGACTAAACAGAAGATTAAACCAGACCGTCCTTGGCTGAACGTTCGAAACAAGCCCATGCAAATCATGCATCAACTTTGCATTCGCAAGACAATGAAACAAACCAAAATTTTAAAAATAAAAAATAAAATGAACGTAAAAGTTTGCTACTAGCCGACATGAAGTCTGGTCCTGCATACCACCATTCCATACCGCAACTTTCAAACTTCGCAGATTATTTCCAAGATACAGGCACCATTTCTTTTTACCCTTTACAAGTTCATTATTTGTTTATTTTTTCCCCTGAAAAACAAAAACAAAACAAAAACGCACGATGTAGCCGTTTGACCACACGCCTTGGCAAATAAGGCAGTAATAGCAAGAGGCGGAAGCGGTGACCTCATCATGACGTCAGACGGACACGTCACGGGCCCCGGATTACAGACGGCTCCACGTGCAGTGGACCTGGGCAGGTTGGCCCTTCCGGGGGGGGGGGGGGGGGGGGGGACGTTGGGCGGAGACCCTCTCCTCTGCCCCCTCCTGTCCCCATCTCTTCCAGCTGTAAAGGAGCCTCTGACGGCGCTGTTAGAGGGAGTTAACCAGTGATACACTGGCGTCGTATGATTCACAGAGGAGGGCACGACCCCCATCAACTTACCGCAAACCAGTGAAGCACAGGCTTCATGACTGAGCCCAAAAAGGCTGAGGGAATGGATACCACTTTGATTGTTATCGACACACCAATTAGGGTGGGTTGGGTGGGGGGGGGGGGGGGGAGAAAAACACATCCCTCTCCCGAACAGATTGCTAAGATTGTGTGTGTGTGTGTGTGTGTGTGTGTGTGTGTATGTGCGCGCGCGCGCGCACGTGTGTGTGTGTGTGTGTGTGTGTGTGTGTGTTTTTACAGGCTGTAAACAAACACACAGTGTGTGTTTTACAGGCTGTAAACAAACACACACCAAAAACCCGCTGATATTTCACGCCCCAAACTTCAGAGACCCATATCCCGCCCTGGTGGTGTGTCGTCAGGTACAGAGATTCAGCCAGCCGTACAGCGGACATGCGGGCGTATAGATCGGAACCCACATACACAGTGAACCAAACCAAGAGGCAGCACAGAAAGAAAAACACATCCCTCTCCCGAACAGATTGCTAAGATTGTGTGTGTGTGTGTGTGTATGTGCGCGCGCGCGCGCACGTGTGTGTTTTTTTTTTTACAGGCTGTAAACAAACACACAGTGTGTGTTTTACAGGCTGTAAACAAACACACACCAAAAACCCGCTGATATTTCACGCCCCAAACTTCAGAGACCCATATCCCGCCCTGGTGGTGTGTCGTCAGGTACAGAGATTCAGCCAGCCGTACAGCGGACATGCGGGCGTATAGATCGGAACCCACATACACAGTGAACCAAACCAAGAGGCAGCACAAAACAAACTAAAAATGGAAAAGCAAAAAGTCAAACATGCACCATATTTACACGTTTCCTCTTCTTTTTTTTTTTTTTTTTTTTTTTTTTTTTTGCTTGCTGTTTTGTTTTTTGTACATGGATGATGGAAGAAATCAAGAACAACAACAAACAAAATCAAACATATTAGTGAATGAAAGAAATGGGAGCTGGCTGGTGCCTCGAGAAATTAAAAGGAAATGAGCCTCTCTCTCTCTCTCACACTCACACACATACACACACACACAAGCATGATTGTATTGCTCAGTAAAGGAACGAGGTTGAAGCCAAACTTCATCCCCATCAATTGCTTGCTTAAGCATGAAAATGTCTTGTTGGTCCATTGCTGTCGCACAATTTGCAGTTGCAAATAACAGTCTTTTTTTGAGCGACAGATTAGTATTATAACACACAAATTTACTGCCAACCCCTCAACTAAAACAAAAAGCGATAAAAAAATAAGTTTTCACTGAATCGAAATTTTGTACACTGTTCACTAAACCTCTTGGAAGAAACCGGAGAAAGAAGGATTAACCCATGCTTGTAAACTGTTTGATTAACCCATGCTTGTGAACAGTTTTATTAACCCATGCTTGTGAACAGTTTGATTAACCCATGCTTATGAACAGTTTAGAAAGCACCACATTCTTCGTATCAGAGACCACGTCCTGGGGCGCGTTTATCATAACTCTCTAATTATTGGTCAGAAAGCTGGCACATTGCAATGCGGCTTTCTGCTTTGTGACTGCTGTGGAGTGGTTTCTGCCGGAAGTCATGTAGGACTCTGTGTGTGTGTGTGTGTGTGTGCGCGCGCGTGTGTGCACATGCGAGCGCACGTGCATCTGTGTGTCATGAAATGAGTGTATCCTTGTCTTTGTAAGCATTCTGGGCTCTTATGAGATAGGGCACCATAAATAATCTATTATTATTATTATATTTTGTCATCTTAATCTACGCACTTAGGCCTTTCAATGTACAGTTAAGCGTGTCAGAAATGTTCATTCCTATTTGCACGCACTCAAAAGTTTGATCCTGTGTCAGATGAATTCCTGCGGCAATTGAAGACAGTGGCAAAACCGATTCAGTGTTTCTAATGCGTTTCAGCGAGTGCTACAAAAAGCAGAAAACTTTGGAGACAGAAAAAACATGCAGCTTATGCAGGACTACGAAAAAGTCCTTCAATATACATGCCACACCCCACCCTTTTCACTCCTAACAACTTCTACAGAAGCCACCTGAACTTCCTCCTAGCAAGGCACCCCTGCTTGGGGGCCTCCTAGCAAGCCACCCCTGCTTGGGGGCCTCCTAGCAAGGCACCCCTGCTTGGGGGCCTCCTAGCAAGGCACCCCTGCTTGGGGGCCTCCTAACAAGGCACCCCTGCTTGGGGGCCTCCTAGCAAGGCACCCCTGCTTGGGAGCCTCCTAGCAAGCCACCCCTGCTTGGGGGCCTCCTAGCAAGGCACCCCTGCTTGAGGGCCTCCTAGCAAGGCACCCCTGCTTGGGGGCAGAGACACTGCTCCCTGAAGACGAGTCGCTCGCATTCCAGCACAGCAGCAGGCACCGACTCATGCACAGCGATTTGCCACTGAGACCAACGAAAGGTCTTTGGAGGTTGACTCGAACAGAAAATGTCCCCTGTGAAAATGTTCTAGCTTCCCTTTGTGTGTGTGTGTGTGTTTTCTTTCGCTTTTTGCCTCTGTTTTAATGACATGGGGCGGGGATGGGGGTGGGGGCATGGGGTGGATTGGGGAGGATTTGCATTTTAAAACACCTGCCTGATTTAGTTTGACCTGCCTTTTTATCTGTGTATCTAGTTCCCCACAGACAGACCAAAACTCAAGTTCAAAAAACTACTTTTATACTGAAATTCAACAAGCATGCAAGAACCTGCATAATACAGGACATCTGATACTTAGAACATTCTTTATATTCATATATATTTCTTCACACAATTGTCTGCCTTTTCTAGGTCACACGGTTTGTTGCTGGCTGTAAATCAGCAAGTCAGCAGCTTGGAGCAAGTAACTGGACTGAGCCGCCACCTTATCTGCTATTGATAAAATACAGTACTGGGCCACATGCAAAAAGAATTTGTCACAAAATATAATGAGCACCTACGTCTGCCCCAGCAGAGTTATCTGCCTTCGTCATTCTTCCAAGCTGCGGAGTTACCTGCCCTAGTCCTTCCTTCAACTGCAGTTACTGGCTCTAATCATTCTTCCCGCTGCAGTCTTCATCTGCACTAGTCATTCTTCCAACTGCACAGAGTTCTTCAAAATACACAGTTTGTCCTAGTCAGCTGAGAGATCGTCTTCCAATTGTACAGCTTGTCTGTCTGTCTTTCAAATGCAGAGTTGCTCTGCCCTAGCCATTCTTCCAGCTGCAAAGCTCACCTACACGAGACACTCTTCCGCCTGTAGAGTTTGCCGTAGCATCCTCTAGTACGCAGAGTTGCTCTGCCCTAGTCATTCTTCCAGCTGCAAAGCTCACCTACACGAGACACTCTTCCGCCTGTAGAGTTTGCTGTAGCATCCTCTAGCACGCAGAGTTGCTCTGCCCTAGTCATTCTTCCAGCTGCAAAGCTCACCTACTCTAGACACTCTTCCGCCTGTAGTTTGTCATTGCATCCTCTAGCACGCAGAGTTGCACTGCCCTAGTCATTCTTCCAGCTGCTTTCTTTCATGACCCTGCCCGTGTCTGCTGACAAGAGCATCAGATCCTAGATCCACATGAACACGGCCGCGTGCTTTGGAACTGATTCGAGTTTGTACCAAACTCTAACAGTGCTGAACCTAAAAAATAAATCAATAATTAAAGTTTTAGTAACTAGTTTCAGTAAGTGTATCCGACCTGCACGTCAATGCACCAAGTCTGTCAATATCACGTCTGAGATGGCTTATGTACCGCTGCGGGTGGTGTAAGGAACTACGTTTTAAAACATTGCTCTTCTCAGTACAGATGCACTGGTGAATGTAGGAACATCAGCTTCCCTAAAAAAAAAACACGCAAGAGCACTCCAAGCCAATTTTCAAACTGATACCCGTCAGAAGACATGTACACAACGGAAGCCTGAGAGCCAAACAAGCGAAAGGCCAAAAACAAAGAACAGGAGCAGAGCCAACTGGGCAAGAAAACAAGAAAAATGGAACAAATACAACAACACTATCTCAACATGACCAGAAACAAAACAAAACGGGGAGCAGGAACAAATCCTATCTTGGTTTTTTAAAGAGGGGGTGGGGGTGGGGCCAGTTACAAAAATTAGAACATGCTGCAGACACCTTTTAACCCTGACCCCTTCCCCTTCTTTAAAACTTAAAGGGGACCCAAGGGAAGATGCAGGCTGGCATGAAAACGCAGAAAATATACAAACACTTCCATCTGCTGGATTCATGTGGTTGTGTTCTATCAATACAGAAGCATCAGCAAGCATCAGAGTACCGATTGTTATTTCAAATTTATCCCCGGGCTGCTTCACTGGTGGTTCAACCTCAAAAATGAAGACTGGAAAAAAGTTTGGCTCATGAGGCAATACACATCCGTGCCACATGTGAAGTGGCCTTGCTCACGACGTCAGAGACACAAACACTGCCAGAGACAAAATGGCAGAATTCAGGGAGGTGTTTTTGCAAATTTCAAATGTCAATGCTTAACAATAGTTCGTTACAAAAATAACAGACTGAAAAACTGATGTCTTTTTTCTTCCCCGTGTTATTTGAATCTGTTGCTATTGATAGGGCCCGTGACACTTCTTCACTTGGTGTTCCCTTTAACCACATATACACAGAAGTCATCTTTCCAGAGGCAAACAACCACAACAGTTCTATGTCGGCTGACACATCTGGCATGCACCATCATGCTGTGCTCTTTGAAGGAGTGCGATGCTGAAGTCAAACCGCACACATCAATTCCTGCCAGCAATGCCAATTGCAGACTCATTTAAAACGGTTCAAACCCACCACTGTACAACCTTGTCATCACCACAAACTGAAGACAACACAAATCGTCAAATGTACAAATCCTAAAAAATTTGTTCCTTTTTTTTCTTTTTTTTTCTTTTTAAGGGCTTCGATCAAAATGCCTTCGCATTTTTTCTTCAGGTTTGCATATTCCCCTTGACTTGCTGTCAAGAAACTGGTGAACAATGTGAAGGTCACAATTTCCCCTCACAGGGGAAACCACTTTAACTGGTACAGAAGAGTCAGACCAGAGAGACTGTAGACAGCTGGGGCACGGTTGGGGAGAGAGGAATTTAGGTAATGCACATGTATGGAAGTGTGCACAGTTTGTGACATCAAATGACCAACATTCTCCACTCTCTACACAGCCCCACCCCCTCCCTCCCCTAACAACCCTTTCGCAGTAGTACCTTGCAATCTCTCCAAAACATCTCCGATCGTCTTTATGAAGACTTTCAACAGCAAGCGACAACCTTTCGAACCGCTAATGATACTCGGCCAAACAGACGTACATTCACACCTGGCAACCCGAACATGGAAATAACTACTAACCCTAGACGTGGTACAATTTTCACTGAACGTGCTTCCTCACACACAAGAGACTCGAACAACTTTTCGTCTTCTGAGAAGCAAAGAGGGAGAGAGAGAAACCTCTCACCACCACCACCCCCAAACCCCTCTAAGCAAGTAAATGTGCACACACAGTTCCTGGCACAGCGGAGTAATCTGTTCAGTCAAGCACAACCACTTCCTGTGACGGCTGCGAGGTGGGTGCCGGGGAGCTGCGGTTGGCAATCACGGCCGACAGAGGCATGCTGGTCTTCACGTTCAGACCACGCCACGGGTTGCGAGCCGCGCGTTTGAAGTCAGTCTGCTGCAGCTGCTTGCGCAGTTTCCTGGAGAGAGATCGGAAACGTGCATGTCAACGGGATTTTCTGGGAGCAGGAATGCCCTCTACTGAGCAGCATCTTCCTTGAACTTGCTAGCAGCACCAAACTATCACCCCCGAAAATTCTAAGAGCATATCTGCAACAACAGTGAGTGTGTGTGTGTGTGTGTGTGTGTGTGTGTGTGTGTGTGTGTGTGTGTGTGGTTTGTGCATGCGTGTGTGTGCATGCATGTATGTGTGCACGCGTGTGTATGCATGCATGTATGTGTGCACAGGTGTATGATGCATGTGTGTGTGTGTGTGTGTGTGTGTGTGTGTGTGTGTGTGTGTGTGTATACATGCGCATGTGTGCGTGTGTGTGTGTGTGTGCGCGCACTAGATTTGTATAGTATTTGTTCTCCAGTAAATAGAGTAAAACTTACCAAACAAGCTTTATGCATACAACTTACCAAACACGACAGTCTGAGAAGCCCAAACAGGTTTCATTTGCAATATTGGCTACACAAGCCCCGCTTGCAAAACAAAGTAAACAAGTCTTTTTACACAAAGTATGTAGTAACCTTCATTTAGTTTTCTCTCATCCTGGTGTCAGTCAAGCAAAAAGCTCACAAAGGCTGGGGGTGAAAAGCTCACAAAGCCCCCCCCCCCCCCCCCCCCCCCCCATAATTACAAGATCCCTTCTTGAGAGGGCAAGCATCCTTGTTCCAGGACCACCTTCCCTGAAGCCTCTCCCTCAATGTTTCCATGGAAATGAGCCCTTCACCAAAGGCCATCCCTCCTGGCACTGTGATTTAGAACAAACTTCTCTGAAAGTCTCCCAAACAACAACTCGTCTCTTACACCAGGATATCTTTCATCAGGGATTTGACTGTACTTGCCACCTTTCTGGACCCACAAACCTGACTAAAGACCTGCCTTGAACAGTGGTTTTGGGCGAATTTTCCAGTTTTGTGGGCATATCATTTTCCATGAAAAGGGCAAGGCACATGGGCACAGGACAAATCCGTACAACACCATTAAACTCGGTCAACCAAGGCCAAACACAGCCCTGCTGCTGCATCCAAACAAAAACAACGGATGTGAAAAAGTTGTGAATCAACAACAACAAAAGTGCCCACAAAGGCAGATTAACGTCCAGCCAACTCACGAACCTTGTGGCATCGGTGGCGAAGAAGAAGACATCGTCAGGCATATCCAGCCAGCTGATCATGTGCATCTTGCTCCCACGCATCGCTGGCATTTTGCCACGCCCATTCATGCTGCCGTGGTTGAGGAGGCCTCTCTGTAAACACCAGAGTGATGAGTGAACAACTTTGCACCCATAAATACAAGTGACGAGTGAACAACTTTGCACCCATAAATACAAGTGAGGAGTGAACAACTTTGCACCGATAAATACAAGTGATGAGTGAACAACGTTGCACCCATAAATACAAGTGATGAGTGAACAACGTTGCACCCATAAATACAAGTGATGAGTGAACAACTTTGCACCCATAAATACAAGCGATGAGTGAACAACTTTGCACCCATAAATACAAGTGATGAGTGAACAACTTTGTGCCATCAAAGAGTGATGAGTGAACGGCACTGGTCAATCAAAGTTGTTCACTGATTAATAGTGACTGATGAACAAACTTGGACAATCAAAGACAAAAAGTGACAACACTGGACAATCAAGTTGTTCACTGATCAGGAGTTACAATCAAAGCCAAAGAGTGGCGAATGAAAGACTCTGGACCATCAAAGACAAGAGTGAGGAATGAACAGCTCTGGACCAAAAAAAAGAAGTCATTCACCTTCATCTCTCTGAGGATGGCAGGCTTAGAGTTAGAGTGTCTCGTCGATCAGATGAACAAAAAATCAAAACACACACACACAAAAAAAAAAATGGGGTGCGTGCTGCAGGCATATGCACAGTAAAGATCCAATGGCAGAGAAAAAACAAAAAACAAACAAAACTGCCAAGCTTAAAAGTGGCAGAACTCTGCCACTGTTATGAACCAGAAAATTGTCTGCATAGCGCAGAGCTAGCTTGCCCAACAAAATACAACTGAGATTCCCCCCCCCCCCCCCCCAAGAATATTTCAGCTGGGACAATAGAAAAAAAAAAAAAAAAAACTCTGCCGTTACATGTCCTACAGCTATTGGTCTCACCGGTGAGTTGGAAGGTGGTTTGATGGCGGAGCCAGCCTGTCGGATCACGCCCATGTTGGGACGCTTGGGTGCAGGGCCTGAAACAATCACAGCAATCATGAGACAAGAGGGGAAATCCTCACATTATACATTATAGCAGGGAATGGGCAGAGCTTGAGCTTAAATGATTTTACTGGGGGGAAATCCCTGCACTACACTGGGGGAATGCTGACATTATACTGGGGAAAAAAACGATATTATACTGAGGGAAATCCCGACATTATACTGGGGGAAATCCTCACACTATACTGGGGGAAATCTTGACATTATACTGGGGGAAATCCTCACACTATACTGGAGAGAATGCTGACATTATACTGGGAGAAATCTTGACATTATACTGGGGGAAATCCTCACACTACACTGGGGGAATGCTGACATTATACTGGGGGAAATCCTCGCACTACACTGGGGGAATGCTGACATTATACTGGGGGAAATCCTCACACTATACTGGGGGAAATCTTGACATTATACTGGGGGAAATCCTCACAATATACTGGAGGGAATGCTGACATTATACTGGGGGAAATCTTGACATTATACTGGGGGAAATCCTCACACTATACTGGAGGGAATGCTGACATTATACTGGGGGAAATCGTGACATTATACTGGGGGAAATCCTCACACTACACTGGGGGAATGCTGACATTATACTGGGGGAAATCTTGACATTATACTGGGGGAAATCCTCACACTACACTGGGGAAATGCTGACATTATACTGGGAAAAAACCTGATATTATACTGGGGGAAATCCTGACATTATACTGGGGAAAATCCTGACATTATTCTGGGGGAAATCTTGACATTATACAGGGGGAAATGCTGAAATAATATTGGGACAAATGCTGACATTACACTGGAACTGCACAGGCAAAAAAACACAGCACTCTTGCATAGACTTGTGTAACAGAGCCATTTCTTTTCACTTAACCAACAACAGAAATGGCTGGGACAAACAAAACAACACCAATAAGCAGGCAAATAATGCTAGAAACTGACATAAACTGACCAAACACATCATCAGGCAAAACAAGTCACAGTAATATCCTGATTTATTCATTTCAATACCAGAATTTGTGGTACTGAAGCAGATGAATTTGACTATTACTCACAAGATTCATACAGCATCAACAACAGACCTGAGATTGTGTTTGGAAAGTGGCCTGAAATGATTAACTCCTGATTACAAGCTGAATCACTGAATACCAGGGCTCTGCATCACGAAGTGACTGCCCCACACAGGCTTGCAAAGCAAAAGGGAAACAACTCCACCACTACCACCACCACCTTCACCTCCATCCTAGCACACCTTGTTGCAACAGAACACACCAAGGATCAACTGCATGAAAACAACACATGAAAACATAAGACACGTTTCCTCACGATAGGCTGGGCAACTTTGCATCCAATCTATTGCTTTGTTTGCAGCCACATTTCTTCAGGATGGAAGGGTGGGTAGCCACGGAAGGGTACCAAAAAGTCTGTTACTTTGTTCGTAGCTGTGTTTCTTTATGATGGAAGGGTAGCTGAGAAAGCAAGGACAACTTACCGTCAAGTCCGTTGCTTTGTCCGTAGCCACGTTACTTCTTGATAGAAGGGTAACTAAGAAAGAAAGGGCAACTTACCATCAAGTCCGTTGCTTTGTTCGTAGCTGTGTTTCTTCATGATGATAGGGTAGCCGAGGAAGGAAGGGCAACTTACCATCAAGTCCATTGCTTTGTTCGTAGCCGCGTTTCTTCATGATGGAAGGGTAGCTGCTGCTCACTTTGGCCTGCTCCTGTGCAGTGCGTTCAGCCACAGCTCCTACGTAGCACAAAACACACACACACACAAACATCAGCAGATTGCCTCAGTCAGCACTTGCAGGTCTACGGAAGGCCAGCCCTAGGCACCTACAGCTTGGCTGAGGTTCTCATTTCCACCTCCTCCACTCTAGCCACCCACTGCGGGTCCACAGAAACAGAGGTTCGCTTTGTTCTGTAGCACTGCAGTGATACACACTGCCTGTGTCACTTGACTGGCCACAGCTCTACAGAAGTTGTCCTACAATTAACTGACTGGCCGCATCTCCCAGGGCCAGAGAGGTGGTCCCCTACTGGACTCCCAGTGCTTTAACTGTTCAAGCTTAAACACAGCCACTTGCTTTAATCCAGCCTTACAGATCTACAGAGGCTGTCATTTACTTGACTGGACACAACAAATGGATGTATATATGCATACACACGTTATTGTCACTAGCACAACTGCACGGCTGAAGTGGTTGTCACTTAGACTCCAGCTAAAACTGAGGGCTATACACATCATCACTTACAGGGCTCCAGCCACAACTACACAGCTCCAGAGGCTGCAATCTGACTCCAGCCACAACTGCACAGCTCGAGGTTGTTACTGGACTTTAGTCAGAACCACACAGCTACAGAGGTTGTTGCTTATTTGACTAGCCACAACCACACATAGCTACAGAGGTTGTCACTTGACCAGCCACAACCACACATAGCTACAGAGGTTGTCACTTGACAGCCACAACCACACATAGCTACAGAGGTTGTCACTTGACCAGCCACAACCACACATAGCTACAGAGGTTGTCACTTGACCAGCCACAACCACACATAGCTACAGAGGTTGTCACTTGACCAGCCACAACCACACATAGTTACAGAGGTTGTCACTTGACCAGCCACAACCACACATAGTTACAGAGGTTGTCACTTGACCAGCCACAACCACACATAGCTACAGAGGTTGCCACCTGACTCTAGCCACATCTGCATGGCTAGAGGTTGTCACTTTCCTGACGTGCAACTACAGCAGTTGTCACTTACATGGCTAGCCACAACCACACATAGCTGCAGAAGTTGTCACATAATTGACTCTAGCCACAACCACACATAGCTGCAGAAGTTGTCACATAACTGACTCTAGCCACAACCACACTCATCTGCAGAGGTGGTCACTTCCTAGACTCTAGCTCTATCCACAACCACGCATAACTACCAAGGTCATCACTTTCTTGACTCCAGCCACAACCACACACAGCTACAGAGGTTGACACTTACTTGACTCTAGCCACAACTGCAGGGGTTGAGGTTGTCACTTACTTGACTCTACCCACAACCACATTGCAACAGAGGTTGTCATTTACTCGACTCTACCCACAACCACATTGCAACAGAGGTTGTCATTTACTTGACTCTACCCACAACCACATTGCAACAGAGGTTGTCATTTACTTGACTCTAGCCACAACCACATGGCTAGAGGTTGCTACTTACCTGACTTTAGCAACAGCCACAACCACACGTAGCTACAGAGGTTGTCACTTACTTCACTCTAGCCACAACTGCACATAGCTACAGAGGTTGCGACTTCACTCTAGCCACAACCACACATAGCTACAGACCTTGTCACTTCGCTCCAGCCACAACCACACAAGCTACAGAGGTTGTCACTTCACTCCAGCCACAACCACACATAGCTACAGAGGTTGTCACTTCACTCCAGCCACAACCACACATAGCCACAGAGGTTGTCACTTAATTCACTCTAGCCACAACCACACATAGCTACAGAGGTTGTCACTTACTTCACTCTAGCCACAACCACACATAGCTACAGAGGTTGTCACTTTCTTGACACTAGCCACAACAGCAGGGCCACAGTAAAGCTTTGTTGCACGGACTTTTTAAATTTTTATACATCTGTTAGTGTTAGGATTACTTGCAGCAACAGCAGTTGGTGACATTGAAAGACCACTATCTCTGGAAATGGGGAAAACAAGGTCTGAATCATGGAAGCTTAACATTAACATATGCATGTATGGAAGCCTCACTCAACCCTGGGCAGTGAGTAACTTGGTGTTTTATGCCCAGTCAATCATTATGGCTATATTAGGGTGATCAACCCTGGGCAAGTCTCTGAGGTTTGGCCAAACAAACCTAAAGAGTGACTGGTTCTGTTATTATTAATCATACTGATCCTAGACCATTGTCACAATTAAAGCTCCAGAATCCAACAATGTTCCTGACAAGTGATTCTGATCCATCAAGGCATGGTAGAAAGAAGTAAGATGTCATCCACGCAGGTGCCATAAATCATAACTCAACTGTACATTCTGAAACAGTCATACTTCATCACATGTATTTGTGTGCAAAGGACAGCGAACTGAACAATGTAGGAGGTATAAAGAAAAGGGAGGGGTGGGGGAAGAAGAGCAGTCTGTGTATTAAGCATGCACTTCTACGATTCCCAAACCTCAGCGTTTTAAATCCATGTCTGTTCACGTCATTCAACAAACATTTACAGGTCTAAGATCTACTATCTGGAGTCTGTGGGCTGTTTGCTGAATGCGATGAAAATCAGGTCACAAAAAGAGCACTGTACATGCATAATTGAAACAAAGACCCAGAGAAAAAGATTTTAAGAGACGCGTAGAGGTTCAGGCAACATGTACATGTACAAATCAAATCTGATGCAGCGGTGGCCTGTCAGAATGGAAAATTCAACCAGTGTAACGCAAGAATCACAGCCAACACTGCTGTTCAGATTTCAATGTACATGTATGTAGTAACAAAAAAACATTTTTAAAACCATTTGTGGTTTACACTGTTAGAGCTAAGTGGATATATACAAAATGAGGAGACCATAGTCAAGAAAAACAGTTCATATCTACAACACACACACATACCAAGCCAAAATATAAAAAAAAGAAAAAGGTATCAGTAAATACACACACAGAGAACACAAAAAAGGAAAAAATCATGCAAGCACCACACAAGACAAGCATAAAAAAGCGGCATCAAAAGACATCCCAGTCATCATCTAACACCTCAAAGACATCATCACCCCCCCCCCCCCCCCCAAAACAAAAACCACAATCCAGCTCTCAACAACCATCCCCTGCGCTTCAGTGGATGGTGGCTACATTGCAGCTCCCGGGCAGTACCCACCTCTGCCGAGCAGGGCGGGTTTTTCCATCCGGATATCTATGCCCAGGCGAGCCACCACCGGCTCCAGGGTGGCTGGGGTTCGCTTACCAACGGTGGGGGTATACTTGCCCGCCTCAGCCAAACGTAGCTGGCCTGCACAAGAGGGGAACAGCAACATACAAACAACAGTTGTGATGTGTACAAAAATGAAAAAGAAATGAAAAAATTATCTTTAAATGAGTGGTAGTGGTGGTGAAACAAAATAGTTTGGGGGGGTGGGGGGTGGGGGGTGGGATACACACAAAAAAGTAATTATCTGATTCAACTCCAAACAAAACAAGAACAGTTTATCTACTGACATTTGTAGCACTTCTCAAGTTCAAAACGCAAATTCAAAACAAACACATAAATCCTCAACTAAATAGCACTTTGACAACCTTTAGCACAAATCGTAAACCAGGGTACACTTGGCTACACCTCAACACCACTTGCCGTCAATTTGAGCAGCTCTATCCATACTTCATCATCGGACTTTGGGCCTCATCACAAACAGGCCTACACCCTGAAGCTCATCCCAACAAAAATGGGGGCCAATCCCGCAGTTACTAGAGAGACCCAAAACTTCGGTGTGAAAACCCCTCTCACATTCTTGTTTGATGGAGGCGGTGTTGATAGGGATGAAGCAGCAGCGTGCCGCATGGCGGGGCCGCAGTATGTCCTTGCAGATCTTGCGCGAGATGCGCGTGAGGGGCGTGGTGATAAGGCAGAAGGCCGCGCGGGTCTTCATGACGGGCCGCGGGCTGCCCGGCTGGATGGATAGACCATGGGCCGTGGCCAGGTGCCGGGCCAGGTGCGTCTTCAGCTTGAATTCCTGTTTTTGAAGAGATCTCTGCGTGAGTGCCTGTGTGTGAAGAGACCTTTGCATGAATTCCTGTCCACCGACGGGTGTCAGCATGAAATGTCTCCTTGTGAAGAGATCTTTGCATGAATTCATGTCCACCAGTAAGTGTGAACCTGAAACGTCTCCTTGTGAAGATCTTTGCATGAATTGCTAAAACTAAAATGCTGGTGTGTGAAGAGATCTTAGCATTAATTCCTGTCCGTGAATGGGTGTGAGCGTACAATCTGTCTGTGAAGAGATCTTTGCATGAATTCCTGTCCATGAACAACGGCTGCAGGTGTAATATTCCTGTATGTGAAGAGATCTCAACACAAATCACTGCCCACAAAGGGGAGTTTGTGTAAAATTCCTCTCTGGAAAAGGGACCTTTGCATGAATTCCTGTCTGTAAAAGCTTTCATTCCTGTTTGCACAGAGCTCCCTGGCTGAGTTCCTGTTTACAAAGAAACTTTTGCACAAATTCTCACGCATGTGCAAGAACAGATGTCAGTGTGAAATTCTGATCTGTGCAGAGATCTTTGCGTGAACTTGTTTGTAAAGAGATTTCTGTGTTACTTCTGTTTGTGAAGAGCCTTTTGCGTGTATTCTTGAGATCTAAAGAGAGTCATCTCTTCCCATTACTTTCCACACAAGTCTCTTATGACATCTCGACAATCTCCACTGAAAGGACGAGAAATGGCCACCACCAATCAAACCAGCACTAGTACTGTTTCAAAGGCAACACTGGAATAACTTCTGAGACAATGTGGAGTACATATGGGCTTTCCCAGGCACATGGATACCATCTTGAACTTAAACTGAACTCTGCCATCCACAGTCACCTATTTCAAGCCAAATCCTGCAGCCAAGGACTCCTACTGGGTTGCCTTCAAGACTGACGTTTCTTTTTTTGCTTCATTCGTGGGTGTGCGAAACGAGTTCGAGCTACTGTCAGGGTTGGCTTATATAGCCCTGATCTTTCATTCGTGTTTTTTGTTTTTCAGTTATCATCAATAACCTGTGCTGGTGCTAGTCGGCTTGTACTACTGCTTGCTTTTGGAAAAGATTTGTTCTTTCGTGATGGATATCTTTCCAAATACTGCCTCTCAGCATTGCCAGTGCACATTTTTCAACACTTCAAAACAATCACAGTTGAGAATATACCCCCCCCCCTCCCCCAATGCATATGGCATCCCCCGTAAAAAGGCACTTCTTTCTGCATACAACACGAAAAACTAACTTGCTCTCCTTTATTAACTAGTCACGAAATGGTAAAGCAAGCACAGCAAAAACAATTCCCTACCTTGCCACATCCTGCGATGGTGCACTTCTGCGTGCGCATGGAGTTCATGTGAGCCACACGCTCTGCGGAGACAACAAAACTAGAGGTCAGCACTCCACACTCACAACACACGATGCAGCACTGTTACTAGTGTTAGTATTCAGGTGGAACAGTTGCTTTACTTCCATCAAACACATCCTCCTGTCTGACCTCTGCCTTGACAATATGATGTGGCTTTTTTTTTGGGGGGGGGGGGGGGGGGGGGGGGGCCACCATTTCTTCCCCTTCCCGTTAGCTGATAGCATTCTAACCCCCCACCCCCCTTGACAATATGATGTGGCTTTTTTTTTTTTTTTTTTGGCCCACCATTTCTTCCCCTTCCCGTTAGCTGATAGCATTCTAACCCCCCCCACCCCCACCCCACCCCCACTTCGGCTGGTGTGAAACAAAAAAGGGGGAGAAAAATCTGTGTCTGTAACACCACACAGACTTCAATGTGAAGTTGTTGATAACCCCCACCCCAGCCCCACCCCTCTTCTTTTTTTTCTCATAATTATTCCAAATGAATTCAGGATGAGCAACAACGAGGGCTGAGAGACTGGGTGTAAAAAGGATCATTTTAGTCTTTCAGCCACACTGGCCACCAACAACTGGCGCGTAAAATACAAAAAATGGCACAAGCGGGAGGAGGGGAAATAATCACTGTGGGGCGATTTTACTTACAGGAAGTCAGGGTGATCTGTTAGTACAAAGTACAGCAACTATTCCACAAACACCCTACAAAAATCCTATCATAGTATTACCGATAATCATGTCCCCTTACGCAAGCAATACCTGTTTGATTTTTCTTTTTCTTTTTTAAAATTCAAACTCCTACTGTTACAATATTCCACATAGTAAAACATGTACTTGACAACTTGTTCACAAATAAGTTAGAGTTAACTCCTCAACCGGTTTTCAGCATGAATCCTACACAAATGAAAATTGAAGCAGTATGGCAAAAATGATTATTGATGTTTGAGGTTTGGAGTTTGTGAAAAGGGCAAGCATGAGGATACTCTTAAGACAGGCAAAAAAGCAATGCAATGAAGCCAGTTCGAAAAAATCATTCAATTAAAAGATCTTCACCAAAGTGCATGCTGTGGGTGAGAAAAAAAAATCAAATCAATGCAGAAAAAACCTGTTTCTTTGTCTTGTCAACAATAACACAACTTTCTCTCCACTTCCTAGCTATTGGTATCACAGTCTGATGTTCAAACCTTGCATTACGAAATACACACTCATATGCCTGACTGTCAAATGGTGCCTTACCAAAATACACTTCTCCACCGAAGTGTCATGCTAAAAACCTGCACTATAAAGCGCTTTCATCCTGTTTTGTACTCTACATATAAATTTTCAGTTTCTCACAGACACCCCACCCCTCTAAGCCCTGATGGAAAACTTCTGTTTTTCAGCAAAATTTGTGTTCTCCCTGGCGTACAAGAGAAGCACACTGCAGTATTTCAATCATCAAGTCAGAAAAGAAAATGACCCACTTCAATTCCAGCTATGCCCACACGTGGACCGGAAATTCCATAATTATGAAAACAAAAACAAACAAACAAACAAAAAAGACCAGAGTCCATTCACCAACGAAACAAATCAAAGGGTGTGTCATATGAAAAAAAGGGGTGTACAAATAATATGCAATGCCTACCTTGCCTCTGTGTAGGTGCAGGCCTCTCCCCATCTGCAAGCAAGATAGAAATTATCCCACTACCGTCATGATGACTGACTGATGTCTTTGAAGCGCAAGAAAGAAGAAAAAAAAAAAGAAGAAAAAAACTTCGACACTGTACACCATGAACGGAGAAGTGGGTGGCTGAAGGTGTGGAAACAAACATGCCCCAAAATATTTACAACCCACAACGGCATGCCCTTCGCCCCTTGCAAAAAAGGGGGGAGTAAGGCCTTCTACCACAACCTCCACAAGTTGACAAACGTGACCAGTGAGCCGCAATGACAATGAAGCAAAAAGACACGAGGCACCAGACACAATTATGCCGAGGACAACAGCACAAGCGACATGACGCGCAATGTTCTACAGTAATAAATGAGGCGGATAGGATGGAGCAGTGATGTTGTCTAGACTAGCTTGTGCAAAAAATGTGATCGAAAAGGTTTTCTTTCACAACGCATGGCAACGTGAGCCGTACAAAATCTCACAGGGCAAAATTCCTGTACCGCTGGATTGACTTCCATTTGCCCTTTCAGCAATGGGCACTTCATTTTTGGCACAAGCAACACTAGCAAGTCTACTGATGTGGTGACCACACAAAGCAAACATGGCAAGCGGCGCAGAAAAGTTAATGTCGCTACAACTACTCAAGCAACAAACAGAGACGCAACCACAACAATTTGAAACACGCACGACAAACGAAGAAGAAGAAAAAAAGCAAAACTAGTACAAGTGCACGGGGACAACAAAGGGGAGGTGATAGATACAATGGATTAAACCGAAAGAAACTGCGAGAAGTGGATATGCGGAGAAGACGCAGCAGCAGGGCAAACTGAAGCGCTTACCTAATCGCGTGGGCATCTTGAGGCCTCCATACTTTTTCCAATACATCCAACAGGCAGAACACAGGCGGCACTGCATGTGTGCCGGCCCCCAAGAGTACCACTGGGTTGAGTGGGCAGCTGCACACACAAATTAAAACACACACACACACACACACAAAGTACATATGTGTAATGTGCACGCACACACACACACACACACACACACACACACACACACACACACACAGATACACTGACACATTAGTGACATATTCAACAACAAAAATTGCACTATCTAAAACATTTATCTACTCAGGTGCTATTTCCATATGATATTAAGCAGAGGTTTTCCAGATATGACATTAAGCAGATGTTTTCCCAAATGACATTAAGCAGATGTTGCACCTCATAGCAGCCTTTGTATGTTACAGTTCATATAATTATATACCTGTGGATGTGCATTGTTGAATTCACTTTCAAGCACTATTCCTACATCAAGTGGGTGTTGCACCTCGCTATAGCAACGATCGCATGTTAAGGTCCACTCCTTGCTCGTAGATTGATGTACGTTATCAAATTCCACCACTATTTCTATATGACGTGGGTAGCAACCTTTCCCATTCCATTTCTTCTTGTCACTAATGAGCTTTATCGATGCCACTTAACAGTGTTAAATCCTAGAATAATTCTTCCACCATTTCTGCAAGAAGCAGGCTGTGGTATACCTCACTGTAGCAGCTTTTGCCAGTTAGGATTTGCTCACAAGCACTGAGGACATGATGC
Source organism: Alviniconcha marisindica (assembly GCA_018857735.1). NCBI lineage: Eukaryota > Metazoa > Mollusca > Gastropoda > Provannidae > Alviniconcha > Alviniconcha marisindica. The sequence continues at coordinate 264,101 of JABMCL010002282.1, forward strand.
TGAACTCAGGGAATTCTATCACTATTTCTGCATGACGAGGCTGAGGATGGTGCACCTGCTCACTGTAGCAGCTTTTGCCTGTCAGGATTTGCTCCAACACACGGAGGACATGATGTACACTGCTGAACCCTCATTATTCTACCACTACACCTACATGACGTGAGTGATGTGGCTGCTCACTGCAGCAGCTTTTGCCTGCTATGATTTGCTCTTTCGAACTGAGGACATGATGTACACCGCTTAACTCTAATAATTCTACCACCATTTCTACATGATGCGGGTGGTGCGGCTACTCACTGTAGCAGCTTTCGCAGGCTCGTCCAGACACCTGCCCATCAGCCCCATTCACCTTGCCAGCAATGGCTGCTGGGTTTGGCTTGTTGCTGCAAGGACAAACAGTACACCTCAGGACACGGAAAACATCCTCTTAAGGGCCTGCAAGACTCAAACACACACCACAAGGGCTTGGACAGAGGAGAGGTATGGAGCTACGGAGCACAGAAAGAGGCTGAAAGCAGCTGTGGTGGTGATGAGGGGATGGGCCGACAACACAAAAACCCATGCAGAGTATCACAATATCAATCAACTGCGATCTTGAAAATGAGGATTTCTGAAACTACAGCAAAGCAAACACCTCGAGTTGTGTTTGTTCCTGTTTGCATTCCTCCTGCAAAATCCAACAATTTAAACCCAGCTGGGAAAAATGTTGTGTAAGCAGTTTTCTGCATGCATGTACTCGAATACATGTGTACACTGAGTGCCCCACCATCCATAAAGCCGGACACTGACTACAGGGCTACCCCTCTAGTTGTTTTGTTATCTAAATAAGGGGTAAAGAACTACAGGGCTACCCCTGTCTAAAGTTTTTTGTTGTTTTTTTATCTAAATAAGGGGTAAAGAAGCAAGTATAATCTTAATCAGTGGAAGAAATCCACATTACTTACTAGTTAGGAATGTAGACCTGTTTCAACTTGCTTTCTGCTTCTGCTGCCTTGATGCGTTTCTGCACACAATCACAGCAAATATCGTCATCACAGTATAAACTACCAAGCACAACAGGAAAACAACCGTGTTCCACCTTGCATGTGGCACCTCGGTCGCCACGACACTGAACAAGAAGCGCAAACCCTCCAACGACTCACTGTCAATAGCACAGGATCTTTTTATTGGACATAACAACACAATGTTTCAACGCGTTCAAAAAAAATTTAATTTTTTTTTTAATGAAAGACAGAAATGGGAAAAACAAAAAAATATTGCAAACAGGTATCTGCTCACCTGTTGGACATATCTGTCTGTGGTTTTCCACATGTAGTAGTACTCGACAATACTTTTCAACGACTTCCATGGCAGCTGTATTTGAAAATGAAGTGAACAAAAAAATTAACATTCAACAGCAAGCATAAAAAGTTAAAACTTGAGGAATAAACATTTAACTGACTAGACTCAAAATCCTGTTAAATAGCTGTCATTCACTAATGCTCCATGCAGACTCAACTTATCTCAACCACACATTTTGCACAAATCGCATGCACAAACTGGATAACAGATTAACTGCAAATTTGATATCCCAGGCACTTTTGGTCTTGCCGTCACATTCTTGTACATAATTGATTGCCACAAAGTGTCAACACTGATAAAATTCCACCAAGATTTTGCTTTGATCATGCAAGGTGTTTCATCAATGCAACATTCTTAAAAAACAGAAAGAAGTTAAGAACTGTAACTTGTTCAAGTTCCAGAGAAAACAAATCTAATACTGCAGTGACTCTAAAATAAAGTCAGTGTCACTGGAACAAGTACAAATATGTCAAATGTGTATAGATGCACACTGACATATTATACAATTAATCATCAAGCGAAGTTGAAAAAGAGTTCGTTCACTGTAACAGTTTTCACTCGAGGGGGCAATGTATTAATTACCTCCCTTGACTACATCTACCAGTATTGTACATGTAAGTCCTGAACATCATATGCATCATCTCCTCTCCTGAACACAGTATTTACCTCCCTTCCACTTGCAATCCACATACCTAACAATCTCATACACCTGTGCAGTTTTGTTGTCATTATTGCTGCTTTTGTTCATTTTTTTAAGTGTCCTATAAAAACTAAAACAGCTGAAAATGAAACTTGGCAGTCCCAAACACAGATTTTTGTATAAATACTGAATAACTTTTTTAGTTTAACCACTGCACAAACACAATTTTTTGGTAAGATAAAATTCCAGCACACACATAACAACATTATATTAAAATATCAGACCTTTTGCACCAAGGGCAGTCAGAGGTAATCTGTTCTAGCATTTTTTTTAAACAGAAATCTACTTTGGGCTATAAAAACAAACTGCGGATCATCAAAGACCCAGTGGTACATCACAATGTACTCTTGCTGTGGCTTTTGTCACTATTTTGTGTTCACAAAAGGACAGGTTCAGTCCTAACACAACTGACATGACTTCACTGCAACCCAACTGATCATAACAGCCAAATCAATATTACTAGTGACCAGATTTATTTCAGCCTGAAACGTTGAAATGTTGCCCAGTACCATCTCCAATGTCACACCTCTCTCGTCTCATGCCCACACATCAGAACCCTGCCTCCAAATATACTCACAAATACCCAAAAAATTAAGCTACAGCAAAAGGGTCAGTTACTTACAAAGTCCTGCCTGATGTCGTTGAAGTCTTTGCCGTACTTGTCTAGAGCCTCTTCAAAGAGGTTGGCTTCTGAGGCTGACCACTCCTCCATCTCATCCCGACACAACACGGGGCCTCCGTCAGGCACTAAGCTGCGGATAGCCTTCGAACAGTCGTATGTGTGTTTGTGGAGAGTGTTCATTGCATGGAACTGCAACACAAAAGGCCCAACATGATGCCACTTTCTGCTTCAGCCTGGACAGCATTCACTGGATGTTACCAAAACACAAAAACTGGTGTTCTTTTAATAATAATAATAATTTAAAAAAATCTTCAAACACAAATTTCACTTCTTCTTTGACATCTTAATTTCCTGCGGAACCGATTACTCTTCAACTGACAGATTACATCTACGGCTTCTACTGGCTGCTGTGTATTCAGTTTAAATGTTACTGCAAAACCAGCAACAGAAAATACAAAAATGCTTCAATACAGTTCCATTTACTCAGATCAACCTGTCAGTGTTATCAAAAAGAAGCTATCCCCTTTCAAAAAAAACAAAAAAACAAATCTGAAACATTACAATAGCAAACAGCCAAGAAATCTCCCAAAAGCTGGTGGTGCATTTTCACCACAATACAGTTGCTATACATTAACAGCAGCAAATAAATGGCACCGACTTCCAGTCTGAACAAAAAAAATGGCAGTAAACTGAACAGATCTAGATCTTTGTCAAGTAGCAGGCCAGGCTGTGCAATGTATGTTTGTATTTACAATATGAGAAAATACACAACCTTCTTCAAAACCAAACGCATAGCTTCAACCACAAACTACTTTTTAGGTAGGACAATGCCAACGATCCATCTAAGAGGCAATGGATGGCACATATCAGAGCTGCAAATTTTTCATCCACCAAAAACCGTATCTGTTCACTTCAGTTCCATGACAAAAAGCAGACAGACGAAAATAATGTGCCTAAACAATTCCGTTTCATGTGCAACGTCTTTCACACAGTGTCATCGCAAACTCTGTCAAAATTATCAAACACCAATAAAAGATTGATTTCTTACACAACAAAAAAGGAAGATACTCACAAACATACTTCACCTAATGTCATTGCAAACTGTATCAAATATATGAAACACCAACAAAAAATTTACTACATAACAAAAAAAGGCAGATGCTCATGAATGTCTCTCACATGTCATTGCAAACTATGTCAAAAATATTCAAACACCAATGAAAGTTATTACACAACAAAGAGGCAGAGAAGCAAAACAGAATACAAGGCACACAGCAATACATACACTGCTTCACATTCAGAACGTTTGAAGATAAAGACTTTGCAAGCAGAAAGTTGTGAACACGCATGTATCCAAGTTAACATATGCTGTACGACTGATCAACCATGCGTTGCAAGCGCTGCAGGGTGAAGAGTGCGTGACTCACCAAAGTAATATCTCTGGAAGCTGCAGCAGCGCTCATGTGTAGACTGGGCTGCCTGACGGTGCTGGTGCAGTCCAGGGCACGGGCAAAGGTGCCAACCGACCGCGCTATGACAAGGAACTGGTCAATCTCCTTTTTACTCAAGTCGTTCTCCGGCTGCCACACCAGTGACTCCAGCTGCTCCAGCTGTCGAGTATCTTCTTCACCTGTTGAGGCAAAAGGAAGACGTCCGTCACACAACTCCTTCTGCTCAGTAACGACCAACATTTAACTTTAAAATATGAATTTAGTTCATAAATATAATAACAGTTTGCCCAGCAATGACCAACATGTAACTTTGAAAGATGCATTTAGTTCGTAAGGACAAGAATAGTTTTCCCAGTAACAACCAACATGCAACTTTCAAAGACACATCTAGTTCATAATGATCATCCTAGTTTTGCACTTTGTTACAAACTAATCCCCAACCCAACAGCAGCAAACAGAACAGAACTACCCAGTCCTATGCCAACGTTATGCAAGGTTACACAATTTATCCACTGCAATGCAATAGAGAATCTATAACATACTGGGTCCTTAAACACTATTGTATCTAAGGGTCTACAGTCAGTCATATAGGGGCCTTAAACACTACTATAATTATCTTCATCTATAGGTCTAGTCAGTCATATAACTGTCTTAAATAAAACACTATCGTATCTTCATCTAAAGGTCTACAGTGGGTCATATAGGGGTCTTAAACACTATCATATCTTCATCTAAAGGTCTACAGTCGGTCATATAGGGGCCTTAAACACTGTTATATCTTCATCTCAAGGTCTACAGTCAGTCATATAGGGGCCTTAAACACTGTTATATCTTCATCTCAAGGTCTGCAGTCAGTCATATAGGGGTCTTTAACACTATCATATCTTCATCTAAAGGTCTACAGTCAGTCATATAGGGGTCTTAAACACTATCATGTCTTCATCTAAAGGTCTACAGTCAGTCATACAGGGGTCTTAAACACTGTTGTATCTTCAGCTGAAGGTCTACAGTCAGTCTGGGTTCCCATCAGCCTGGAACTGTGGAAGAGCCCCCACACCCACCCTCCACCCAAAGGACCACCCCACCCCTCATCCCAAGGACCACATATTCCAGTTTGTTTATTTGTGTGTGTGTGTATGTGTGTGTGTGTGTGTGCTGTGCTAAATTTTGAAAAAGGAAGAGCATGATGGTGACTCACCTTCTTTGAGCAAGGCTGTGATTTCTGCCTGGAACTTGGACCCCACCCTGATCTCCCCTTTGTCCGCTAACAACGTCTTCTGTTGGGGGTCGTAGACCAGGGAGTAAAAAAAGGTGTCCTGAAATGAAACGTCGGCCACAATGAGAGTAACATTCAATGCAAACAATGTGGATCTGTTAAGGACTGCAATTATATGTATATGCACAAAGCAAACGCACACATTCACATGCTAGTTTACCTGCCATGAACAACAGCCGTAAAATCAAATGGACTATCAAATATCCAAATGAAAAATAACATAACAGAAACATCTTCACTGCTTCATTTTATGATTTGTTATTGTACCGAGTTAACGTGTTCTACTTATTGCTCTGAGTCTTACTCAACACATTTCTTAAAATATATATATACCAAAAGGGAAAAAACTGTCCAATATATATACCCCTTTGAGGGGTACTATGCATATCCCAGAAACTGCATTTTTATTTTTGATAGGAATATATATATCATATATGCAAGCGTGAAATACAATGTTGTGCATGAATAACTGCGTTGGCTACAATGACATGCTGAGGCTAGCCCAAAACTCAACTGTACTAAAAATGATGTGAGCTATTGTTTCATATCTAAAAGTAGAATAAGAACCATATAGATCTGGTTTTGACCGCTACACTGGATAGCACAAAATGATAAATCATTCCTTGCCAGCAGTAAAGACCAGAACATACTGGAATATATTATCATTCCTTGCTAGCAGTAAAGACCAGAACATCCTGGAATATGATACTGTATATCTGCTACAGTTCACATTTTCTGTTCATGGTAGTTTTGGTACCTTTGAGAAAAAAAAAGACTGATTTCTTTTTTAATCGACAAAGAAGTCAGTACATTAGCCTGAAGTACGCACAAAAACGGCAACAGACCCTTTCTAATGCTTAACACTAACTTCTGCGTCACTAGTAACACTACACTGAACCAAGCTGCAGTATTTCACCAGCATTGTGCCCAAGTCAACAGCGTTTATTTTAATGCGGTATGCAAAACTGGATGAGAGGTATGTTGTTTAAAATTTACATCTGGTGAACAGAATTGAAAGCTTGAACCTATTACTAATTGCTCAGCATCACCCAGCTCACCTCTTTATTGAGGTATGACATGAGGTTTTCAGTCTCGTTGAGTAGAGTGACGACACACTTGCCACGTATGTGGGTGGCGGGTAACGTTTCCACCTGTCGAGATAAAAACAGTTCTCTGTGCTTCAACTGATGCCTCTGTTTTTCAGGTATATCACAGAAAGGCTTGGGCTCCCCATCCTCTGTTGTTCCATTGCCGCTTCCGTTGCTGTTGCTGTTACCGTTGCCACTCCCATTGCTGTTTTCTGTGCCATTTTGTGCTTCAGGAGTGGGTGCTGAAAAAGAAATTGGAAGAGCCATCATTATTGCCATTACTTAGTGCTACTCAAAGTAACATATAACATGTGTGCCTCAGCTAATAATTTCTGGCCAAAAATAAAGGATGGAAAAAGGGATGGGGCTGAGGGGAGGAGGACGGGGGGGAGGGGGGGGGGGGGGGGGGGGGGGGAACTCTTTCAGCCACAAACAGGCACACCAGCTGATCTTGCTTTACCTCCGGAAAATCAAAAGAAACTGATTTTTTTTTACTGAAAAAATAACAATATATATGTGGCTGACTGACTGAACGCCGAACTTCAAATTAAGTTAATGTAATGTCGATGTCCATTTATAAAGCGCAAAAAAACAAAAAACTATATATAAAAAAAATCCATATTCACAGTACACACACAGCTTAAAAAGGAGAAGAGGGTGTACAAACAAAACAAACGATAAAAAAAGAAGAGTAAACCAGGACTTCCTGTACTATACCTCCCTCTTCTTGCTGCAGTCTTAGCCTCATGACTAATTCAACTCTGTGAGGGAGATAACAATACCAGGGCCTACGCACTGCTGGCTGGCACAGCCATGTGCACACGTTTCCTAAGAAGAATGAAGTCTTCTATGGCTCAGTAAGAAGAATGTAAGTCTTCTATGGCTCAGTGACAGTTACGTACAAAGTAACAAACTGGCAACAACCAGAAAGGGATTATTACCCAGTATTAACTGGACACAAAAACAACATAGCTCAACCAAAAGCAGACCAGTTCTACATCTCATTTTTCACTGTTTAACTGTTGTTTAAGTGTTGTTTTGTGGCTTGAAAAAGGGGATTACCCCAAAAATGTGCATACTGTGTTTTGCCCTAATAAACAGCATTCCTTTTAATCGTTTACGTGTTTGGATCTTGTTTTAGAATCCTAGCTGTCATTCTTGTTTCAGATTTTTTTAAATATTTATTGTATTACTATTAACATTTTTGCTTCCAGTAAATGTTCCACATAAAGCTCAGTTTCAACATGCGACGCTTGATAGCTGCTATTAATCATTATCAATATCATGATTTTAATGTTTTATTTTTTCCCCTTTCTTTGCAGATCAGGTTTTAAACACAAGTTCAACATTTGCAAAAACATAATAAAGGTTTAGCTGCTACAGAGCTGCTACGCATAAAACATGGCAGTCGTCCCACTAAGTAAAGTTTAGTCAGACTAAGTCAGAAACAAAAGCAATCAACATGAAAAAAGAAAGAAAAAAAAGCAGAGAGAAAAAAAAGCCTACAACACAGTTTCAGGTCTTGCCCACAAACAAAATGTGTCAAAGATGTCCAGTATTTGTTTTGCGAAGTAGTAATGACAGCATTTTTATGATTAAAGCATGCATCAGCCACACAGACTTGAACTTAATTTAGAACATGTCAACAAAACATAATTTTCAGTTTCACTTTTCTGCTGCTGCCACAGTGACCTTTGAATCTGAGCAAGGTCACTGCTACTGGTATAGTGGTAGTGGTACTGGTGTAAAAGAGCAGAGATCAATGGATGCTGTTATCATAGCACAGCCTCTACATGAATCTGTATCGTGAGCTAAAAATAACTGAGATAAAAAGAGATTGTGTCCCTTTCCAGGTGCAGGTTATTGACAAGAATGCACCCAGAAGGACCTGTTCTTCAAGTAACACTTCTGGATGTTCGCTGTTGTTGCTTTTTTAAAGAACCCTTCACCACACCTAGTTCAAACTGTTTCAGTGTTTGATGCCACTATGGCTTAGAAATCAACTTAACAAGTCAAGGTCACTGTGACCTGCATGTTGGTCTTAATGGGTAATGTTGTGTAAGTATAACATTGTACTGTCATGTGAAGTGCAACATTTATAATTTTACTGAATGTAACACTAACACAGTAACAGTACCCCCAAAAAATCAGAACATTCAGGGTTTGGCCATGGGCAGCCTAGCCCAATACTGATCATGGCATAATATCACATAATTCCTGGCCAGGGCAAAAAAAAAATTGAACACTTTCACTCACACCTGTAGTCAGTGAACAAAAACAGTTCTAATTAACTGTATAGAAACAGAAGTGACTGTGGCCAGAGGACTGACTGGTAGGGAGACAAAAACAAGCAAACAACCAGGCTCATGGGACAACACTACCAGAATACTGATACAGCATTGTCACACTTTTCCATGACTGGTATCAGAGTGTGTCCCAAAAGCAAACATTCACTCAGTCATAGTGTATTAAAACATTTCTCATAAACTGTACAGAAACTTGTACACAGTGTCTTGGCAAAAGAACGGATAATACACTTTCCATCAAAATACAATTTTAACTTTTGTCTGCCTGTGGTTTCTGTGGTCTGGAAAGTGGGAAGAAGCTAAAAAAGAAAAAAGAAATCAAATTAAATTACAGTTAAAAATCAAGGAATTTTCAATTAACTCGCACAACAGAAGATTCAACTGATTAGGTGCAAGTGCACTAGGTTAAACCTGAGAACAACTTGAAGTAATACTCACAGGAACCTGTGGACCCATTGCCTTTTCTCTCTTGTTCATCTTCCAGCTGATTGCCTGCAAAGTGTAAGGATTCGTTGACACCTTGGACAAATCTTTGAACTAAGTAAAACACTCAAACTACTTATCACCTCCACTGCCTGCAAAGATATCAATTCTAATTTCTATGCATATTACTAATTAGCTAATTAGCACGCTCAAACTATTTAACACTAACATGCATCATAGATATATATTAGTATAATACTTTAATAGTAATAGTTTTAGTAAACTACACATCAGTACATACTTATACTTCAAGTACAGTCAACACCCTGTTGACACAAAAACACTCAGCGACCTGGCTGAGGATGTGAGCAACACATTTTGTTTACCGGTGCAGCAAAGAGACTCCCTGTTTGGAGTCCAGTGTGTAGTAAACAGTTACAGTTTCTGAGTTTGTGTGCCAATCAAATTTTGTCACCCTGTGTGCATCATACATTTCTGTCATGTACATGATTAGGTTACCCAAAAGATGAGAAATCATACTTTTCAGTGAAGTGTCACAACACTCAGCAATTAAATCTTTTCCACATTTGGTACTGAAACTGCCAAATGGTCTGACTTCTTATTGAGTTAAATAACACTCCTTTGTTGTAGTGTACTCATATTATTAGAATAAAAATAAAATGCCAAAGGTGCACCATGTATGTGGCATGCCTAACCATCTCTCAGTCAAACCCGATGAACTGTGAATATGATCATGACTGAATTATCAAGTTTTGTTCATTTGTAGGTTTTGGTTGTTTCTTTTACATCCAAATCAACTACCTCTTCAAACAGAACATTACTCAATGGTGTTCTTTTTATTTTTTTGGCTAGTTCTGTTGTTTGGGGGAGGGTGGTGGAAGAGGGGGGGGGGGGGGGAGAGGTATGCCATGCATATATTATGTTACTCTCCCATTAAAGAAAAATATGCCTTAAGACACACCATCCCTGTGAACTACAGCAGTAATAATTATTATTATGGACACTTAGAGCGCCTAGCCTGCACAGGCCCTAAGCACTTACACATTCTTTAAATGTACGTATTTTCAAAATTCAATGCATACAACATGAACACACACACACACACACACACAGGGCAATGAGAATGAACAACGTTTTTTTAAAGAGAAAGGTTTTCAAGGCAGATTTAAAAGAACTGACAGAAACAGGGAGATGGTTCCAGATAACTGGAGCCTGGTAAGAGAAGTACAAGATCAATACAGCACAAACACAAAACTATTCAATAAACAACTACAGAAACATGACAAACAAAACAGCACTAAACAGCATATAACATTATACATTAGAATATAAAAATTTGTTGAGCTCTAAAACTGGATTGCCCTGATATAACCATAATGGCTGACTGGGCATAAAACACCAAGTTACTTACTTTAAACTGGTTTGAAATTTATACATGTACACTGAAGACAATTCAGATTTTTATTTTGCATAAGACAAAGAAAGTTCTGAACTGGCATCATGTGGGCCTACTCTATCAGTCTCACTCTTGCTTCAACATTTTGCCAAAGTATGGGTGACTCGTCTTCCCACTGAGACCAGAGGTTCGCAGTTGTAGTTCAGTGCACTAATGAAATGCATAGGAAGAAACAGGGGGGAATCAAAGAAAGTCAACCAGCACTGGCTGTGCCTGTGAAGTGTCATAATAGGGGTCACGGTATGCCTGTCGTCACTGTAAGCCTGTTTGTTGTGCGAGCACATGCGCCTCATGTGTGCGTGCCGGTGCGAGACAGAGAGACAAACCCAGACAAACAAAGACAGAGCAGGAGACAGACCAACAAGACAGACGGTGGAGCGGGAGCGTCTGCGCTGTGTTGGTTTCCAGCATCTTCTGCTTCCGAACTACTATCACAGAATCAGTCTGAAGGTGATTGCGAGACATGATGTTTGTATCAAACCCCAAATACTAGTCCACCGTCGGCGACAGATGGCACGGTGCTCCAGTAATAACCAGCCGAGGCCTATGTATAGTGTGGGTGCGGAGGGGAGGGAAGGACAGAAGGCGGGGGGAGTGGGGGAGCAGGGGCGGGGGGGGGGGGGGGGGCAGGCAATGAATAGCAGAGGGGTGGAAGAATAAAGAGCGAGGACTGTCAAGGCTGGCGGGGTGGAGTAGGGAAAGGAGTGGGGGCGGGGGGTGAGGGTGGGCTGAAGGGAAAGGGCGGAGGAGGGGGGTTGAAGTGGGAGGGAAAATAGAGGTGGGGGTGGGGGCGCGCTGGGGGGAGTGGGGGAGGTTGGGGGTGGGCGCCATGGCACTCGAAAACGAACAGCCGCCGCCAAGATGACACAAAGCATGGCTGTCATTCCAGAGTTCGACTACTGATCAATGTTGTTGATGCAAGGCCCACCACCACCTCCACCACCGCTGCTGCTCAGTGCCAGCTAGCTAGCCTACCTCGCTCTGACCTTTGTTTATGAGGCCTTGTCGGGGAGGGAGTGATGAAAATCCTTTACAATAATTATCTGACCTACATACAACAGGGACTACTTTCTGCCAAGTGAAGCGGCCACCTTGATGGAACAGCCTGAAGGGAGGCTCGCCTGCACCCCCCCCCCCCCCAACGCTGTCCACCGCCACCACCCCCTTCCCTCGCACACGTCATCTATTCAGCAAATGGAGACTTGTTTAGAGAAGACAAACTTGGCCGGTCTAGACTATCAACATCAAGTCGTTCTATTCGGACTAACAAACATCCCACGAACCCCACCTGACCCCCCCTTCCCCCTTCCCTCCTCCATCCCCACCACCACCAGCTTGCAGTGTTGATGTAAAGCGGATGATACCTTCAAAGATGGCTGCCGACTGGTCTTGTTAAGTCAAGCAACGTACAAAAATAGCACAATGGCACGCACAGTGTTTCATGTTCTGAGAGTAGCCGGGGGGTGGGGGGTGGGGGTATCTTTATTATTTACCATAAAATGTAATAACTGGACCAAACAGCACACAGTTGTTTGTTGTTGTTTGTGTGTGTGTGTGTGTGTGTGTGTGTGTCTCTCTCTCTCTCTCTCTCTCTCTCTCTCTTTGTGAGCGAGAGAGTGAGTGAGTGAGTGAGTGTGTGTGTGTGTGTGTGTGTGAAAACCTGTGTAGAATGTACTGACAATGAACTGTGTACATTTCATCCGAAAAGCACAAATGGTGACCTTAAACAAATTACAATCTTAATACAGGCATTTGCTGGGTATTTCTTATAGTAATGTACCAATGAGAGACCCCCCCCCCCCCCCCAAATTCTCTGCACGTTTTCACGCGGGTGTGTGCACATACACATGATTGTGTGAATATGCTGTGGGCATTGCTGTTGGCGCAGATTTTTTTAATAAATATATCAATGTATTTTCTTGTTTCTGTTTTCATGTAACACTAACAGGTTCTGTTCTCACTGAGAAATTGCACACAAAAGTACACATTAATTATTAATATTTGTGCCACTTAACATAAATGTTTTAATTTTTTAATGCCTGCTGAGTCACACTAAGAGCCTCACCCACAAATGTCATCACTGACACTGGCGAAATTTGTTCACAATTTTGCCAGGTCAGTTTGTCTACTATTGTGGGTTGAGTTTAACAATAACATACATGTATACATGTGTACATATAATGGATTCTCATTTTGATCATCACCTCTGACTGGCTGGTGGCTACACCCTAAGACTAAGCCCACCATGATCCTGCCACAAGGAAAAGGAGGAAGATCACTGCCTAGTGAATGGGATTTGAACCTACTAGTAAAACTTCTTGGTCCTGTGCAGCATCTTGAATCACTCAGCCACACCATCTCCATGGCTATGATAAATCACAAAACAAAGTACACAATCAAGACACTATGTTTGGAAAGTTCCACATGCATTTTCCAAGTACAGAACCAATCTGAACCACAGACAGTATACAAATTCATAACATCTGAAACTACATGAAATACGTAACAGAAGGAAAAAATGCTCTGATGACTTGCATAATTCAATTTACCTTTCTTTTTTAAGGGGGGGGGGGGGGGGTTATAGATCTGCAAAACTATTCTGAGATCTTAAAAATGCACAAAGGTAGTCAAAAATGGTATGAAAAGCATGGGCAACTCTCCTGTGACCCTAAGACTGGGCAAAGGTCCTACATGTGGTTCCCAGTACTGAACCACTTTCAACCATAGTATGCACATTTGTAACTGGATTTAAGTTATTCATAAGCAAAACAGAGGAAGCAAAGTAATTCTCAGATGACATGTACTTTGCAATCTAAACAAGAAAAAAAGAATACTTTGAGTTCTACAATTCAAATTGTCTAGCCAGTCTAAAAACTGGTCATCAAAACTGTGGCAGTTACAGTAACTTACACAAATACCTCTCTTGTGACCCAGCCACATGGGCAAGGTCATCAAAACTGGTAGAACAAAGCTCAACAGTGATACCCTCATGAATGCAAATATGAATTGCTGAACACAATGTCTGTGAACTTCACTGGGTTAAAATGTTCTACAAAAGGTCATTTAAAAAAGAAAAAAAGATGAGGCTACTTCTACCTCTCCGGTACCGATACCTTCAAATTTGGTCATGATCACTGAAACAGTGGAAGTACTGAAGGCAATGTATTTTACCATCATGCAAAGTTTTAATGAACTGTGTCTGTGAACTTCACTGGATTAGAATGTTCTACAAAAGTGATTTAAAAAAGAAAAGAAAAGAAAAAGATGAGACTACTTCTACCTCTCCGGTACCCTGTTACCTTCAAATTTGGTCATGATCACTGAAACAGTGGAAGTACTGAAGGAATGTATTTTACCATCATGCAAAGTTTTAAAGATCTCACAAATGCAGCCCCATAAAATTAGCCAACTTTAAAGATTATGCAGGCTTAACATTGAAAAATAAGGATGAACTTGCATTTTTTCTAATGCCAGTAAATCTACTAATGCACAGACAGTAATACTAATAGCAATGGTAACCAAAATAGTAAAAGTTCATCAAGTTTAAATACTTTAAAAGTTTAATATCACCATAATGGTAGACTGCTAACATGTAAAATCTTAAAGATCTTGCAGGTCACCACTTTCTCTGCCTTTTTTGTTTGTTTGTTTATTTGTTTATTTTTATTTATTTTGCTTCCATTTCCATTCTTAGCATCCAATTCCATTCTTTCCAACTTCTTTTTTCTGTTGAATCTTACTTCTGTGCTGATTTCTTTTCGTTTTTCTTCTTCTTTATTTCTCCCAGCCACCAGCCAGTTTTATGCTTTCTATGCAGTACATACATTACCACTAATACAAGCCAACTACTTTGCTAAAAACCAGGGAAGTCTTTGCCCTAACATGATCATAAATGTGGGCCCAGCAACCTTGTACAAGTTGTCCCGGTACCAGTGTTATTTCAAGAACATTAAATTTAAAATGACATCTATAGCAGTCAACATATGAAACGATTATGGTTTTGTCACTAGCATAGTAGCAGTGATCACTGCACAAATACACAAGCTGTATTTCATTCATGTATAATTACATGCCAGAAAACACAGGCCTGACCTGGTCCATCATGCATTTTAACTGTCATTCGAAGTTTGTGCATTTAATGGTCATTAAATGTTTGAACTTGATTACATACAAACTTACTCATCTTTACTAAGTACTTTACAGCAGCAGTTTCAACTGAGAAATGCTGCAACGAGAGGGATTTTGAAAAAAAAGCAATGTTACTGAAAAGTGGTGGGATCTTCTTTAGTGCTGATGAATCCCATACTGTTCTAGAACTACTGCAGCAATAAATAAATAAAATGCTAAAAGTAAAACAGTTTTTAAAGGGTTTGCTGAGCTTGATATGTTCTGTCCTGCACTGATTCTGGAAGCAGTATAAGCAATAAAATGGAAGGTAAGTGTGGTTAAGTCTTTGCTGTTTTAGATTAATAACTGTATGTCACACAAAAATGGCTGCCAAAAAATGGGAACTTCCAATTTCACACTCACTGATTCCATCTCAGGACAGGCTCATAATACAGCACTCAGCAGAAATCAGCACAATTTCTGACCTACAAGTTAAGTTTGTACTGTATGCAGAATAAAACTATGACAGTACAAGACTGCTAAGTTATACTGAAGACACACAATGTATACTAAGTCCCAACCAGGCAAAATTTGGGTAACACTCAGAACACTGGGTGTCACACCCTGTCCCAAGCATTCCTTTTTGTCTGCAACCAGTGAGTGCTCATCAAACCCGGGGAAACACATGTGCCATAAATAGCTCAACCAACTGTTAGTTACCTGACATTGTTCACAACAAGAGCAATTCGTTTTGTTTTTTCTTTGGTTTAAAAAAAAGAAGTGCATTAACTGGAAAGGCAAGCTTAGATTAGGAAGACAAAATTCTGTCAATAAACAAGCATGATAAGTAGCATCTGACCTACTCCAGCTTAAAATAATCCTTTTCTCCTGTCATTTCAGCCCAATGAGCAATGCTACTCTAAAATTATCCCTTTCTCCTGTCAGGGCTAAGCTACTCTTTGTGGCCATGGCCCTGAACCCCACTGTCCACAATGATATTGATAACCAACAAGTTGCTCTTCCATGCGCAGGTGATGGAAAGGTGTGAGTGTGTGCACGCGCGTGCATACACAGTGTTTTAAGAGAGGATGGGCAGGGAAACTGCAAGGGAGAGAGTTCTGCTATGGGCTGCTATTTTCCTCTGACTCAAGTCCTTGATTGTTATTTGTTGTAAGCTGACTGTAAATTAAGTTGTGAATAGTCAATATATATTTATAATTGAGTGTGGGGGTGCCTGCGTGTACATACAGGTGTGTGGGGGTGCCTCTGTGTGTGTGTGTGTGTGTGTGTGTGCGCGCGCACTTAGAACACTCTCTCCACACAAGATCTTGTGCTGTATAAATAACCTTTTCTCTTTTTGCTCTCTCTCTTTTTTTAAGTTTGGCTTTTATTACTTATATTAGTATAATATTTATAAACATTGAACAGTTTGAGCATTCATTGTGTGACTGTTTTTGAGAGGCAGGTGTAACTTGTGCAATATTTTATCTGGAAGACCATAAACATAGTAAATCGAATGGTTGGGGGGGGGGGGGGGGGGGGGGGGGGGGGGAGAGAAGAGTGATAGAGAAAGAGAGCAAGAGTCCTACTCCCTTCATAAAGAGCCTACTGGGTGCATCAGTTCCCCCAGGAGCCAAACCCGATTTCTGGTCCATACTGCTTAGTTCTTCATCATATGTCAGGGGTTGTGCTCATTGCAAAATGTTGCACAAATATTGCATTTTTCAGGTGCCATACACATTTTTAGCCACACTACATCACTGTACACAAAATGACTGAGCACCAATTGAACAGGTTATGGCTCACTGGTGGCTGCTGCATCACTCAACACTAGAATGACTTGCAAACTCAGTGTCATACCAGCTGTGGCTATGCCCCCCTCCCCAAGTCAATGAAGGGTGGGATCTGGATGATGAAATAAATGCTCCCATAGTTTCCTGTCTGTTAGGTATATCCCCCCCCCCCCCCCCCCCCCCCCTACATCTGATGCATGTGCCTTATATAGTTGGTCGCACCCTGTCTAGTGTCTGTGAATAAAATTCACATACTTTTCTGTAGAACAATGATTAATTTGTACCAAATCCTAACAAACCCTATTGGGAAGAAGAATCGGTCTCCATATTAATCTGGCCCAAAATAGCATATATATCATGCTAAACGTATCAATGATAATTTTCTATCAATCGACAGAGGACACAATCTCAGACATGGAATTTTGAATGACCCAATATGCCTAGTCTAACTATCAGCATGTATAAAGCTTGAATGTATTTAGAAGAATGCACGTTGACACCAAATACAGATGAGAGAAAACGGCAGCAGCCTTGATTTAAACTTCACCTCATTACCAAATCCCACGGAAGACAAGAACTGGGTTTGCCAGCATCATCTGCTGCAGTTCATCTTTGGAAAATGATGCCACGTACAATGTTCCGATCTATTCAAATTCTTTATGAACCACTAAACGTCTCCACTTTTTCGTGCATGGATAGATTTTCTTTTTACCATTTTCATCTGCTCACTTTATAGATCGTCAGCTCCATCATTTTGGCTTAGTGCACTAATTCTAGATTATGCTGTACGCACTTTTCATACCACTGACACAACATACATAATGTTTCGCGTCAGTTGACACAAATCTCTGAAAGGCAGCACAACCCCTGTAACGTGCAGTCAAAAGTCAATTTCCATGTGTATAGTTAGTTTTTTCCATGGCATTATTGTTATATGTGTCTTTTGTCAAAGTATTCTTTGTCTTAATTCTTATGTGTGCATCATATTCTTAGACAGTACCACTGCAAGCACACATTAGAGAATGAAAAAGACACTGTAATTTTTGGCAGATTGGGACTGGAACCCTGCCCAATTAACTGGAGAACTTCTTACCAGTCTACAGTCTTACTTTTTCATTCTTATTACTGTCATTTGTGTCAATCTCTCTCAGTTATATCTGCATCATTCATACAATCAAAGTCTGCTAGACATGAAAGTGCATGACACTAGCTATGTAAATCCTGAAAAGCTTCCATTATGACCACTAGCTTACTGCCAATCAAAGTCAACATATGACATACAACTTACAAGACTTTACACTAGCAACAGACCACTGTCTCTTTTTTTGTTCTTTTTCTCTAAAATTCTCATTTTAATCCATCGAGCCATAGCTCCACCAGGGGTCACAAACACTTCTTAGAACTCGCTTGCAGTGTCTTTGAAAAAAATTAGTACAAACTATAATTGTCAACTATAACACCATGCTAACCTAGACAGGCAGAGCGATTTATTTATTTTTTAAAGACCAATCCTGCACTTATTTAGTTAAAATTCTGCCTCCCACACTTGCTGCAGAATTCTGTATAAGCCCGATCGATTATAGCACTACTTTTGGTATCCTCAAGCTTGGGACCCTCCATGGGCAATCAACATTTCTGATTTTTCACCGATGCCTGGTTAGATCTCTTTTCACTTATCTCATAGACATAGTCATACTCAAAGATTCCTGGCTGGTTTGTTTACCTGGTTGACAGCAGGCAGCCTACTGTCAACCGGCTCAGAGCTAGTGGAACTGGAAGGAGCAGTTTTAGAACTATCATCACAACTACAAAAAAACAAGTCAGTTTTCTGCACCATCTTTTGCAACATTATGCTGAGCTGCAAAATGTGGTTGGTCCGGCATGCAAATGAACAGTGGGAAACTAGTAATGCCGCCAGGAACTGACCTTGGCAGTGAACTACCTGACCTTGTTCAATGCCACCCACCCTGGCCAGGGCAGCTGTCAAAGTTGGTATGTTGTAACAAACAACTTCACACCCCAACATCAGACACAAAGACTGAGCAAGAAACTACTTGCCCTTTGAAGCCTTTAATGAAAACACATTCTGTCATACAGATCTGGACTTTTTAGCATATAGTGAACGCATGGGGTTTGAACAATAATTACACGAGAGGGGGTTATTTTGTGTAAAATAATTGGTTATTCTACGTATTCATGACACCTGACTCCATTCACAAGTGTGATCCCACTGTGGTTTATGAGCACTGTTCTTGTGGCTTTGGCCTCAACAGTTCGTGGCTGACTGAAAGTACTAAAACAGGAAAATGGAGTAAGATCACTGCCCATCTCACCCCTTCGCTGCCCTACCCCTTCACACTGGGATTTCCAGGCCCCAGCCTAAGCAGGCTGTGAAGAACTAGACCATTTGCACTTTCATGACTTTGCAGGCCTAATGGTCAGTTTTCATACTATTCTGTTTAATTTGTACTAAATCTTGGAAATCATGCAGTATTTAACTAATGCAATGTTTTATGGATCCTAGGGCACATGCCATAATTATCACTCACAAGTTAACTGGTACGTAGCTGAAACAATTATTATTTATTATTCACATGTTTTCTTCTCCATTTTCTTCAGGGTTTCTTCTCCATTTTCTTTGGGGTTTTCTCCTCCTCTTTTTTTTAGTTTTTTTTAGTTTTAGTTTTTTTTTTGGGGGGGGGCGTTGTTTTGTTTTGGGTTTGTTATTGTTGTTTTGGGTTTGTTATTATTGTTTTGGGGTTTTCTGGGTTGTTGTTTTGTTTTGTGTTGGGGTTTGTTTTGGGTTGTTTGGTTGTTGTTTTTTGTTTTTTTTGTTGTTGTTTTGGGGGGGGGAAGTTGGAGGAGGTAATAACAGCAACACCATGCAAAAAATCTGACAATGGTAATCATGTGCACTAATCAATAATTCACTGTGACATGTCTTTTTGCAAGTGCAAAGCACCAACTCTGTCAAGTTTCATGACTGTCTATGACAAGATCATGAAAATTCTGATGTTAATATTTCACACCTTTTTTTGCTTCTACTTTTCCCCCACCAAATCAAGATCCCCCAAAATGCTGACCTCAACTGATAACAATCAGAAGCCACTGCTCTGAACTACAAAGACCAGCTGACTAAAGATCACAATGCAACCCATGTTCACTGGAGACTGGAGAGTTTATAACTGATTATGTAAAGAGTGAAAACCCCTACCTACACATTTAGTCTTGAGGCTGGAAAAAAGCAAATATAATTGCCATCAAACTATTATTATTAATACTATAATGGTATTATATTTATAAACTACCAGCATTAAAATATACTTAAAACAATTATGAACATTTATCGTGCACTTCAGTTCACTTCAAAATGGTATCTATGCACTCAGAAATGCCCATGTGTGCTCTACCCCGTCTCTCAGAAGTTTCCTCAACACTGCATTTGAAACAGTTCCAATGTTCATCTGATTGACGATGGCCCTCTCTCGTCCTTTCAAGGCAGATTATCTAGCACTTCCTCTTTCCATGCCTCTCTCTCCTCCTGGCAGTACTGTAGTGTCTCAACACTTCATATCTTTCGAGACGCAAGCCACTTATGATGGTTGCTTTGCCCGCCAGTCTATCTGCTCAGTCATTTCCATTCACTGTGGCATGTCCAGGGCAGTACACCTACAGGAGTTTTCAAAGGTGGATGCTGACCACTGACACATTCCAGTCTGAACTTCCCAAATTTCAACTTTCAGTTTTTGTAGCAAGCTCATTGACTCTGAGGATGATGGCATGTGTGGTCTGACTGTCACATCTTAAGGCAATCCAGCACATGGGTGATTGCTCCCACCTCCACCTTCAAGCTGGAGGTTGAGACTGTATAGGCTGCACTGTCTTCATGGATGGTAGTCACACCTTGCCTTGACACTGTGACAGTGAAGCCCCACCCTGACTGGTCTTTCACTCTTTGTGACTGAACAATCAGTGTACACCAAGAGATCTTGCAGTCTGCTGTTTTCTTGAATGAGAAGCTTGATCTCTGATTCCATTTTGCCTGCTGGCCATTCTCAACAGTGCTTTCCCAAGTTTTCTGGCAGGAATGTCTGTTTGGGTACCTTTCCCACTCTTTGGTTTTGCTTGAGCTCTGTCAGCTGGCATACTTGCAGCATTGAGTCCTCTGCTTGACCCAACCCAGTCTCCATCCCTTTGTGTCATTCACAGCTTCATGGAGTGGGTTGTGGGGATTTTTGATGGCAGTGAAGTATGCTTTGACCTGCTCCACTTCATCTCTGGATCAGCCCAAAGCACTAGAAAATGGCAGCTTTATACAGCTCTAATCTGTGCTTTGAAGCAGACCCATTTCGCTCTAGTCACATGAAACTCTGAACAAGTGCCTGTAGAGCTCTATGCCCAGCGCAATTTGAACAGTCATCAAAGTGGTTTATTTACAGAGCTTTTTGGTTGTTACATAGCCACATGAAACTGATGCTGTCTCTGCACATGTTCTGTGAACACCATACAACCATGCACCAGGTTACTACTGTAGAGTCAGTTCCTCAAACGAGTCAAAGATCAGGGTACGATTCTATCAATTTTACACAGCAATTTCAGACTGGCACCAAATAAAGCTGCTGCCTGCATTGATTTGTGATCTCAAATCTGTGCATACTTATTCAAGATTTTTAACTGGCACATGGGGGATGCAACAATTCAAGCTGAAACACTAGGCACAATTTAGTGCTGCCAGCCACAGGACAACAAAACAGTCATTCTTGTGCCGATCTGAGCCAATAATGTCCTCAGACAGCACAACTGACACAAATCTGGAATCAATGCATAACACCAATATCTTATTTTTAAGACAGAAACTGAGAAATAAAGATGGCACGTAGCTGGCTGGAAGTGGAAGAGTTTCCAATTTGTCCCATTTATTGACTTCAAGTTTCACTCTAGCTCTAGTCGATGCATTATACATTACAAATATGTTCCCCCAAAACATCAATATTTTAGTTTTGGACAGCTGGAACTTAATCAAAAATAACATGAAAATCAAAAATATAACCCCCCACCATTGTGTCAATAAAACTATTACAGTATAACTAGCATTACAAGATTACAATTAAAGCAAACTAGCACTGTTGCAGTCAGTTGTTGTTGATCATTTTTATAATTTATTAATTATACAGTCACAATAGTGCTAATTTCTGCTCTTGAGCAGACTCACAGCACTCTTGTCGTATGCAATTCTGAATGAGTGACTGCTGCTTTTTATAGCATGTTTTTTTAATATATCCACCAAAATGGTGTACTTACATGCTGTAATTAGTGTAAATATTTAGTTCTTACATGGCAGGTGCCATGAGAAACTGCTGCCATCTCAGGGCACATTCTGTGTACACCATACTACCATGCACCAGTTTACAGTGTATGTAGGTACCAGTGCACTTTTGGCAGGGTGACTGGGATCTTTTACATGCTACTGCAGCAACACAGGGGCGGAACAGATATTAAAATAGAGTCAGCACAGAAACTTGACCCTAGAGAAGAAAGTTCTCCTGATGCTCCTGCCAGGACTCAAACCCAGACCTTTTTGATCATAAGTCCAGCGCTCTACTGCTGATCTATCCCCACTCCCCATCAGCAAAACACAATTATAACACTAACAGTAACAGAGTAACAGAATAGTAACAGTGTCCATAATCATGATTATGTTAATTCAATACACAGAGCATACTGGAGATGGATGGGAATTGGGATACTAAATAAGAGTTATTAACTAATTAAGACAGAAATATTCAAATAATGAAATTCCATGGACTCTAATAAGCTGGAATCCACATTCCATATCTGACTGAGATAATTATAATTTATATAAATTAATACAAGTTAAGCAGTTTTGAAGGTATAGCACTTTTTCTTTTAGAATGTTCACATTTACACTATATCTGATAAGCTGGAGTCCACATTCCATATCTGACTGAGATAATTATAATTTATATAAATTAATACAAGTTAACCAGTTTTGAAGGTATAGCACTTTTTCTTTTGGAATGTTCACATTTACACTACATCTTATAAATCGCTCCTATGAAAGTATGATGAATGTTTCCTTGTTATAGCATTTTTTTTCTTTTAGAATGTTCACATTTACACTATATCTTATAAACTGCTCCTATGAAGTACGATGCAAGTTTCCTTGTTAATTTTTTCTTAATGAATACATGTTTCCACCCTTTAACTGTTGTTTAACTTTTTTTTGCTTAAAAAAGTGGCTAACCCCAAAATTCGCATGTGTTGTACTGACATATCAAATTAGTATATATCATTATATCACCCATTATGTATGCATATCTGTATAGTTCTTAGTACCAAACTGTATGACAGTATGACAGTATGTTACACTACAAACAATTTCAAATAAATATGTCAAGGTTTAAAGCACATTTTCATTTTTCACCCTTTAACTATTGTTTACCTGATATTTCATCGCTTGAAAAAGGGGCTAATCTCAAAATTCACACATGTTGTACTTAAATCAAATTAGATTCCTTGTAACCCTTTTTTGTGTTTGGATCTATATTGTTAGTTTGAATTTTGCACATACATTCCTATTTCGCTGAGTATCTATCAAAATGGCTCATACAACAATACTGTCACATTATATATTTCAAAACAACACCAGCTCAATTCTTAACCTTAATAATATTCCTAATCCTACTGAACTTTGAAGTAATTCTGATAATAGTGATATTCATGAGGTTCAGCTGGCTGGGTCATCATCTGTGGTCATCTTGCTGTACAAGTGCTGTGATAGTAGTATAAAACCAAAAATAATGGATAAGTTCTTTTTAGCCTAAAGAAAAACATTATCAAAGTTCTGAAGAAAACACTTGTGCAACATTTCTTACAAAGAAAATGTGCCTGTGTTGAGAAAACTTTTCCACCAATCACCACATGGCTGCAGAAAAAGGGACTATTTTACACTTTAGTTCAATAGTTCACAAACTTTACTTCAAAGCTTGAGCTTGGCTACTTTCAAAAAAACGGACATGCGGGCAGAACACTGAGCACCCAACGTGCGCAATGCCTCTCATCGCATCGCACGCATTCAGGTCTCAGCGTCAGTCATGCACTGATAGTCGGACCGGCTAACAAACGCACTGACGAACACGTGTTGCATACACACACAAAAAAACTTACTGTGGTGCTTGTCAGCGAGTAGAATAAGGGAGTTGGAGATATCTCGCCTTCGGTAGAAACACATAACTTTTGCCTCAACATTTCCGTTTGGTGTCTGCAAAATATTGCACCCAAGATGAGAAGTCAATCAAGGAGAAATGAATGAAATGGGTCCGAAAGGTTCTAACAACAATGACACTGACAGACATCATAATTAGGAAAAAACGTCAAACAATCTTCAAGCAGACTCACCTTATTCAATTCTTCTATTCTTCTGATTGTGTACGGTGATGTTGATGATGATTCGAAGAACACATAATCTGAAATGAAAATGAACTCTTTCAGTCTTTGTGTGCGTTGTAAACACATGCCAAATTCACGAGCCGACAAAAAAATAGTCCATCGATTTACAAGGTGATCGATTTCGACATTAAATTTGATATCAATACCAATTTAATGCACACATCTCTAAACACGAAGCATTAAAGGATACGATAAATGCTTAAAATGTAAACCTTTTACAAGAAGTTTTCGAAATATCACGCAGTCAAAATTCGAAGCGATCGAAAGACCTCATCACACATGTGTTCCTCCGCACGATCGTTTTACAACGGAAAAACAACTGAAACAATCAAAGAAATCCAAAATGATCAACGCATTTTAACGATTGGCGCTGTTATGCATCCCAATTGTGTCACTCGTAATTGATTTCATATCAATATGAGCAAAGAGCGGTGTTTTAACCAAAAATGTATTATGCCGCGGCGTTCAAGTGTGCCTGTCCATACTTCCCGCAGCCTTCGCTGATCAGTACAATTTACTTACCTCCAACTCTGTACATATTAGCCGCCATTTTTACGTGTAGTAATGTCAAGATGCTCCAAAACACAACATTGAAGTAACTTGATCACTCCTAAGAATTATTTTGACTCGTCTGGTATCCCAACGGTCCTGCACGGTCAACCCCCTGAGAGAATGAGATCACGGAGTCGCCATTTCTCGGACCTACACTGTCTTCCTCCTCTTTTCACACGTGACGTCACACGTCCTTCGGCTCACTCGGTTTTCAATCTAAAATACACATTGGACCATGACCATGCCAAAGTAGCCATGTATTATGTCAAACCTCTTGATTTGTTTCGTAGCTGTTCGCTATGGTGATACTCACACATTTTAGTGTTTCTAACACCAAAACTGAAACTCAGGGTACAAAAGTAATACTCACTATACTCATTTGCTAACTTATACTGAAATCTTTATTCTCTTGTAGTTTTACAGAGTTTTGTTAATATAACCGTTAAAAGCGCAAGCAAATGGCATTACAGTTAAAGGCTTGAACGTATATATATGCGTTCCACTGTGCTTTTATTGTGCTTCATTTATGGTAAAAAATTATACGCTTCCAAATAAAATAGTTACAAGCAGTCACAGAGGATGGTACCACTCCGCGACGACAGAAGAAAAACTTGGTAACTTAGCAACTCGTGACGTCAAACCGAAGAACATCTTTCCTCCTGCGCAAGAAAATAGTTCCTGGTACATGACAGTGTGCAACTTTAACCTACGATATGCATCTGTGGATAGCCTGCGACTGCCCAAGCTAATCAAAGGTTACCACCACCTCCCGCCATGACTCGTTTGGGACACCTGCTTTCACCCACGACTCACAGTTAACAATCAACTTTTATCAGTTCTAACTTCTATGATACAATTATCTTTAAAGACGGAAGACAGAAAAATACATTCCAACGATCGACAAGGTTATTTTTAGAACCGCAGGCAGTCCCCCCTCCCTCCGCCCCCCCATCCCACCCCCTTCCTCTCCGGTCGGTATAGCGAGTCAGTCCTGCGGCTGACATCCTCGCACCCCCCTCCGCTTGTGATTCCACCATGAAGCAGAAGACCCTGCCCACAAGAAAGCCTACCGCTGCTGATGTCTTGTTTTGAATCAGTCTTATGCAATCAGTCAACTTGTACTACCATGGTGTCGTTGTGACACGCATGCTATACGACACGTATCAAGGTGTTTTGTTCATATGATGCGAAAACATACTGCGCGGGGTGGAAATCGATACTGACTAGTGCATGGCCGCCACGCTAACCATTTCAGCCTTCTGTACAGTCGTTTATTCCAACGCTAAATCATATG
>JABMCL010002282.1:295000-355000 GCA_018857735.1 Alviniconcha marisindica
CCCGCAGAGCGTAGGGGTTGCCGGAAAGAGGTGAAACAGACTGCTGTAGTCCGGCGTCCTTATCTATCATGGAAGACTAGATAAAGTTAAAGGCGGATAGCCTCTAATCTCGATTAGCTGAAGAGTCCATAAAGTCCGGCTCCCTTGTGTAAATGAGGCGATAATTTTAACTTGAAACGCGTTTAGGCCGGCCGAATAGTCCTATCTGTGCTCCACACATACCGATCTTCTTCTTTTTTTCACTGGCGTCACCGTTTAGAAGATAAACGCGATTAATGTGGCATTTGCTCTTTATGCATAATTACGGGCCCAGAAACTGGACCGAGCAGTTAGTGCTTGGTTTTCAGTGTCCTGTCAACGTGACGGCACCTCAGTCGGACAACCGCCGAGCAGACTGTCACTATTCATGTATTATCATGGACTGATTTTAGCAGAGACCTACACACACACACACACACACACACACACACACACTATATATATATATATATATATATATATATATATATATATATATATATATATATATATATATATATATATATAAAAACTGATAAAAATCAAAGAAAAACAACAAGTTGGCATAAAAGTTCCCAAATTTTCGGCTGACGCCTTCCTCGGGGGTTTATTCTTAACAGTTGAACGTGGGTAAAAACACAGTTAACACAACGATTCTAAAATGCCAGATGACTAAAACCCGATGAATAAAAACAACAACAACGACTGAGACCGAACTAACTGTTCACAAAGAGTCCAACCGGAGTGTAACGGATATATATATTTATATATATATATAATTATGAGGTCCATGGATTTGAGTCTGTGCCTCAGTGCAGAGCTGGCGGTCCGGCAGAACTTTGAAAAAATGATTAGTGAGACAGTTTGTTTATTTGTAATGTTCTTTAACTAAAACCCTGCGGGTTTGCTCGTTGCTGTGTGTGGGTAAGAAGGTATGTATAGCCCGGTGACGTGTGCAAAGGCCGGTCAGTTGGGCCCCACACCTGTACACACTATTGTTGTTGTTGTCGTCGCTTTTATATGGCACTATTCTCCGCTCTCTGGCAGATTCACTGCGCTCGCATATGATTCCAAATGAGTGACTAGCTTTTAATAGCGCGTTTTTGATTGTCCACCAAAGCAGTGCACTCACAGCGCTGCTTGGTTGTTACATGGCTGGTGCCAAATGAAACTGCTGCCGTCTTGGCGAGTTCCGTGTCAGTACACCATGCAACCATGCACCGTGTCATGTTACTTCATGCAAAGCCACATACGTAGGGTGCATGCGTGCTTAGCTGTAACCTGCCAACTGACCGGGATCTTTTACGTGCGACTGCGACAACACAGGGGCGAAACGGATACCTAAGTAATATCCCATACAAACATCGCATACAAGTGCCGCAGTGTTGCCCGCCACTCCGACGATAGCCGCACTCCGACTTTCCACTCGTTGTCACTGCCATTGCTGAGCTTCCGCGGCTTTTGTATCCTGTACACTTCCGTTTTAGATCACAGTGGCCTCAGTCTCTGATGATGATGATGATGATGATGATGATGAAGTGTTGCTTAATGTCCTCAGATGTCAGTTGACATATCAGGGACAAGTTTTGACCAATGCCGTAGCATGGTTCAATAATTCTTTACGTCCACGGAAACCAGAAGGCTCGTTAGGACGGACAGGTCAGGACGGCCACCTCGACTCTCAAACAGCTCCTGAACTATGACCTCAGTCTCAGAATACAGTTGCCCTGATATAGTCGTCCTGGTTGACTGGGAGTAAAATAACAACATCAACTTCCTTAACTGCTTACTCTGAATGGAACCTGTCTCCCCGCCTCTCCCTAACTCAAGTTAGTTTTCGAGTTCGAGTTCGAGTTCCCCACCCTTCGTTACAACACACACACACACACACACACACA
Organism: Alviniconcha marisindica; assembly: GCA_018857735.1. NCBI lineage: Eukaryota > Metazoa > Mollusca > Gastropoda > Provannidae > Alviniconcha > Alviniconcha marisindica. The sequence continues at coordinate 296,917 of JABMCL010002282.1, forward strand.
CACACAAATGGGTACAGCCCTTTCCCGCAGAGCGTGGGAGTTGGAAGAGTCCATCACACGTATGGAAGGACGGAGAGGCCGGAACGCCACTAAATAATTATGTGGAAAATGATTCGATCCCATCATAGAAAAGTATGGATATCAGTTAGTAGGCTAGCGCTGTTTGTAGTACAAGATTGGAATAGATAGCACGCTTTCATAATAGTCACTAATTTTGCGTGTTGCCGGTCGATCAAGACTTTTTTGTGAAATTACATCCTGAGTCTGGCCCGGATGTTGTAAACGGTTCTAAACACCACTAGAGACCCAATGTCCTCAGTCACTCACCACTAATATTGTATTTCCGGTTGCCGGGCCCAGAACTTTTAACTAAATTACTATAGTGGCGAAGTAGGCATTATTCTGACCTACACCAGGCTTAAAAAATGAGAACCCTTGACAGTTCCGGATGTTGCATCTGAAGATATTAAGCCACACACCATTAGTTCTGGATTCTAAGCGCCCTGTGCTACCACCTTGTGCGGTAGACTGGCGCTGTAGAAACTTCTCTTTATATTATTATTCGTGAGGCGCTTTAGCCTAGCTGCTCCTGGCGTCTCATCAAGCAGAAGGACCTTGGTTCGATTCCGCTTCGGCTCTCGTTCTACAAAAACTGTGATTTGCGGACAGTGTCTTCCGACTTTGCCCTTCACGATTACTGAGACATTAAAATGGCTCTCATCACTGCCCATCTTAATGCAGGAGTCATCCTGGTGGTGACGGTGCATCGTTAGGTATAGCCTCACTCTTGCCCCACCTCCTGGGGTTTCGGTCCCCTCCAGTACCTCTTCGGAGACAACTCGGCGTTAAACCAATTTAACCAACCAACCAAACAAACGACAAAATAGTTCTGGATTCTCAGCAACGGGGGACTTTTTGCGTCCGCAGCCGTACCCCCACCATGTATAATTATCAGTCAGTGTGGCGTCATAGTGTATCTTCGGTGGATATTCAAAAACGCGCTACATAAAGCTAGTCACTCACGTAGAATCACATGCGAGCGCTGTGAGTCTGATCGGGACCGGAGAATAGCTCTATATAAAAGCAGTCATCATCATCATCATCATCATCCCTAATATGTCAAACCGACATCCGTGGACATGAAGCCCCACATCATCATCATCATCATCATCATCATCATCCACATAGCTGTATATAACCACATGTAACCCGTCGTGCAGGACATGGCCCGGTTCTGTCCGATGTTATACAAGACAGGCGACAAGGACTGACCGGAGCAGTAATACTGAGACTGAATCTCGGTGCTGGATCATCGGCAATGAAGTCTAGTTCGAGAGGTACTACGCAGCCGTTATGAAAAGAGGGAGGCAACAGGCATGGACCTGTATCCAGTATATACAGGTCCATGGCCATAGACACATCCATGAAAGAAAGATCTTCACTGTGTCGCATCATTCTCAGCGAAAAGGCTTTAAAAAAAAAAAAAAAAAAAAATGTAAATAAAAATCTTCACTAAATCGCATGATTCTCGGCGAAAAGATTAATCAGTTATACTAATTCTTGATCATTAGCGCCCAGTCAGCCAGCCCGGCGTGAAGGTTAGTTGACTCTTGAATTTTTGTGACGTCCGGTCAACCGCATATACGGGCACCTTAGGATCATGACGGCGTGAAGGTCATCTCAAAGCGAAACACAATGTCATGTCGTAAAACCACAAGGTAACAGTCTATTTCACTCCTTGTTTTGCTGTATATCACACAGCGTTTGAAGGGGACCTGGTAGGAAGTGTATAAAGTGTGACTCAGCCAGGAAGCCAACATTAGAAATGCAGAAAATTTGGCAAAATTCGATCAAAGCATTTTGGGTCTGGTTTCCTCCTGAGGCAGGAAGCCAACATCAGAAATGCAGAAAATGCAGAAAATTTGGCAAAATTCGATCAAAGCTTTTTTTGTTTTGTTTTTGCTTTGTTTTTGTTGATCTAGTTACCTAACTTCGCCAAATCCTGCGCATGCAAAAATTGAAGATCACCATCTCTGCAGAGAACCAAGAATTGAAAGGCCTAGCCCAGAGCACCTCTAACAATTCTCTGTTCTCAGAGGAGGCGATCTTCAGTTTTTGCATCTGTGGGATTTAGCAAAGAGTAAAAAGCAGACAAAAAGTGTCACTGATCAGCCCTGACCGACCTCCCTTTGCCAGAGCCCACACATATGTTTTGCTACGGATACATTCCCACTGCAGCGTAGGCTTCATGTCAATGGGTCTGCGGACACTGGTCGAAGGAAAGCCGCACGAGCAAGGAGGACGCACCGACAACCTTCAAGGAAGCTAAAATTATCCTCAAGGCAGTTAAGACAACACTATTAGTGCCTGCAACAGCATCCACGCTACAACGCTGAATCCGACCCCTACCACTATATGTTTGTCAGGATGATCAGAGCAGTTATAAATGACTGTTTTCAGGCTGCACACAGGCCACAACTGTCTGAACGACCAACTGTTGACCAAGTTTGGAAATTGACAGTCAGAACTCTGCCTCCGTCGGACCGGCACCATGACAACGGAACAACTGCCGCAGCCAGGCATGCTCGCTACATGACAACATCAGGCATAAGTTCTGGTCGGTGGAGACTCAGGTGACGAGGAAGCTTCTCCGGGGCAGCCTGGACGACCTGCACTGTGTGTACGGCAGCCTGGACGACCTGCACTGTGTGTACGGCAGGCTGGACCGCGACCTGCACTGTGTGTACGGCAGTCTGGACAACCTGCACTGTGTGTACGGCAGGCTGGACGACCTGCACTGTGTGTACGGCAGGCTGGACGACCTGCGCTGTGTGTACGGCAGGCTGGACGACCTGCACTGTGTGTACGGCAGGCTGGACGACCTGCGCTGAGTGAACGGTAGGCTGGACCGCGACCTGCAGTGAGTGGTACGGAAGGCTGGACGACCTGCACTGAGTCAGTGAACAGCAGGCTGGATCATGGACGACCTGCACTGAGTCAGTGAACGGCAGGCTGGATCATGGACGACCTGCACTGAGTCAGTGAACGGCAGGCTGGACGACATACACTGAGTGAACGGCAGGCTGGACGACATACACTGGTGAACGGCAGGCTGGACGACCTTCACTGAGTCAGTGAACGGCAGGCTGGACGACATACACTGAGTGAACGGCAGGCTGGACGACATACACTGAGTGAACGGCAGGCTGGACGATCTTCACTGAGTCAGTGAACGGCAGGCTGGACGACCTACACTGAGTGAACGGCAGGCTGGACGACCTTCACTGAGTCAGTGAACGGCAGGCTGGACGACATACACTGAGTGAACGGCAGGCTGGACGACATACACTGAGTGAACGGCAGGCTGGACGACCTTCACTGAGTCAGTGAACGGCAGGCTGGACGACATACACTGAGTGAACGGCAGGCTGGACGACATGCACTGAGTGAACGGCAGGCTGGACGACATACACTGAGTGAACGGCAGGCTGGACGACCTGCACTGAGTGAACGGCAGGCTGGACGACATACACTGAGTGTACGGCAGCCTGGATGACATACCTTTTGTTTGTAAACAGCGACAATAAAGCAGTTGACAACTGGGGCGGGAATAGTTCAGTTGGTAGAGCGTTCGGCTAAAAAGCCAGGAGCAATACTGACGTAGGTTCGAGTTTCGGGTGCGGCAAGGGATTTTTTCTCTCTCCCAGAGCCAACTTTCAGTGCAGACTCTCTTACAGGGTCCGCACAGCCCCCTGTGTGCAATCGCATGCATCAATATCGTGTGCGCACGTTAAAAATCCCAAGCACTGGCAGCCATATACCATTGTTTGGACACACAAAAATACTACACACATTGGCAGGAGTGGGTAGCGCTGCTCTTGCGGCTGCTGGGCCTCACTCGGGTAAGGCGACCCGAGTTTCCTGCAAGGAACAATGAAGATCCAAAGAAAAAAAGATAAAGAAAAGCAAAAAAAAAAAAAAAAAAGCATCGTGAGGTCTGAGAGAAGGGTACCACGCCGCATTTCGCCCAATCTCACTGCGATTTATGATCTATTTTGGCCTTGTCTTCGCTCCACGCCAACCGTTTAACAATTGTTTCGTTTCGCCTTAGAAACGGCGGTGACTAGTTTTATTTCACTTGAAGCCATGCAGCCTACCTGAAAGATTCCAGGAGTCATCACGTAAACTCTCTCTCTCTCTCTCTGGCTGTTAGATAGGTCCAAATGGACCTAAAGCTACTATCCTTGAGTATTACAGTTTTTGAGTTCGAGAGCTCTCTCTCTCTCTCTGGCTGTTAGATAGGTCCAAATGGACCCAAAGCTACTATCCTTGAGTATTACAGTTTTTGAGTTCGATCTCTCTCTCTTCTCTCTCTCTCTTCCTCTCTCTCTTCTCTCTCTCGATTCTCCCCCTCCTCTCTTCTCTCTCTCTCTCCTCTTCTCTCTCCTCTCTCTCTCTCTCTCTCTCACACACAACCACACACACACACACACACACACACACACACACACACACACACACACACACTCACACATAAACACACCGAAGTGGCGTGCTCACGGCGGGCGAAGACGAAAATTAACGGTTTGCCTAAAAACACAGAAAATGTTCAGATACTTCTATTTGCAGACTGGGTATTTTTGTTTCATCAATATTTATGCGGCAACAGACAACCACATTCAGTTTTTTAGCTTTGAATTTCAACTCCTCAGCGCTCAGCCATGCCTGGTGGCGGCTTTTCACCGAAGCCGCGGAGAGCAGAAAAAAGATGGTTGATGATGTAATAGACACCTGTGCCACTTGTGCTGGACCTGTTCATGACGTTAAATTAAGACAGAGACTGCCAGATATGACAGCGCTCTCGTATGAGGCGCTTATTAGCGTCAAAAGCACATCATTACAATTATGTGCACATAATTAACTTTTGACGCCAGTAAGCCGCCGAAACCATGGACCTAAGTATATGTCGGTCATTGGCTGGAGCCAAGCGTCAAAAGACACGTTTACTAATTATTATTATTTAATGGTCATTATTAATTATGTACAGATAATCAGTATTTATGTTGTGATAGCTTTTGATGAAAGTGAATGGTGTGAGTCAAAAACACACAGTTGGAATTATTTCAACATCAGTAATTACTAATAATGTGCACACCATTTCGGTGTGAGGACGGGACAATGTGTTGTCAGTCAGTTGGGGAGCTTTCTGTCGGTGTTTTGGTGTGAGGACTGGGCAGTGTGTTGGTCGTCAATCAGTGCGGAGTTTTTTGTCGGTGTCTTGGGGTGAGGACTGGACAATGTGTTAGTCGTCAGTTGGGGAGCTTTCTGTCTATTACTGGCGGGAGCTGCCACAAGTATTATTTTTGTCGCGACAAACACACGTTTGTCGCGACAAAACACGTCTTTTGTCGCGACATGGGTATGCTTGCCGCGACAAAACATTTGTTGCGACAAACGTAATTTTGTCGCGACAAACACGTGTTTGTCGCGACAAAAATGATATTTGTGGCAGCTCCCGCCAATGACAGACTTGATAGACTAGGCAACTGTCGGTGTCTTGGTGTGAGGACTGGGGAGTGTGTTGGTCGTCAGTCAGTTTGGAGTTTTTTTCTCTCGGTGTCTTGGGGTGAGGATTGGACAATGTGTTGTCAGTCAGTTGGGGAGCTTCCTGTCGGTGTCTTGATGTAAGGACAGGGCAGTGTGCTGATCGTCATTTCTCAAGCTTTTTCTTATCGAGTCGTCCTGATATGACCCTGTGCGGTTGACAGGGCGTTAAAACCCGGTTAACCTAACTCTGAACCGAGTCAGCTGGTCACTGCCGTGCGGGCGCATGTAGTCAGTGATTCGGACTGCCCAGAGTGTTCAACCCTGGACTAAAGTGTCAAAGGCTGTTTGGAGCCGATGGTGGAGATGATGTCCGGTTAAAGCTCTGGCCGCAAGCTCATTCACTCTCGTTAGAGTTCAGGAGCTGTGTGAGAGTCGAGGTGGCCGTCCTGGGCTCCCCGTCCTAATGAGCCTTATGGTTGGCTTCTATGGGCGTAAAGCAAAATTGAACCATGCGCACGCATTGGTCACAGTTGTCCCTAATATGTCAACCGACATCCGAGGACATTAAGCTCCACAACATCATCATCATCATCAATCATTTACTCTCGTTGTGATGACCCGTAGTCTTCCGCTCCTTGGCCGGTGTGTGTGATGACCAACCGCTGTCCAGTGGAGGCAACTGATGGTGGCTACGTTCGTTCACTTTTAAACTGGCCGCGGTGAGCAACGGTCCCCAGATCGTCTCCAGCTACCGGCAAGTAAGTAAACATGTGCTTAACGTCCGCAGAAACCATAAGGCTTCTTAGGGACGGGGAGAAAGGGGGTATGGCGGTGGAGGAAGAAGGAGACCATATACCTATCGCTACACTGTCACCACCAGACTGACTCCTGCATTAAGATGGGCAGCGATGAGATTCATTTTAATGTTTTATTAATTGTGAGGGACAAAGTCACAAAACAGTGTCCACAAACCACAACTTTTGAAGAGATAGGAGAGCCGTAGCGGAATCAAACCGAGGTCCTTCTGCTTATCAGCCTAACGCCTTACCGCTGGGCCAAACCGGCTCAATCCACCGGTCTCCCATGTCACAGCTTTTCGAGTCTCTCTCAGCAGCGCTCAGTCAGTCTTACTGTTGCGGAAACTTGAGCCCTGACTCTCGTGAACTGTGTCGGTTTTTAATTTAGTTTTTCTTAACATAGGCTGACTAGTGAGCTGCTTAATTTGCACCTTGTATCTCGCGAACTAGACCAGTCCAAGCAAAAATTCTTCATCTTCTTCTTCTTCTTAATAGCTCGATATATTCTCATGTTTTTTGCCGTGATTTTCAGTAAACGGGCCGCAGTCTGTTGACCTAAACTAGATTTTCCCCTTTAACTGTCTTGATTAAAATAAATGCGGGCGCGCGCGCGCGCGCGCGTTGTGTGTGTGTGTGTGTGTGTGTGTGTGTGTTGTGTGTGTGTGTGTGTGTGTGTGTGTGCGCGCGCGGATAGGGGCGGGGTGGGGTCCACGTTTGTCCATCTTCAAGCACTGCTTAAAACAAACGATCTGTTGAACATTGTACACAAACGCAAGGCTGTGCTCTGAATAGACAATCAAGGGGGAAGACCTAGACCTGTCATTTTAAAACTTAAACTCGGGTAACAATCAAAAGGTAGGCCTACACGTATCGCATCAGCCCGACCGCACCAAACCAAGCAGGTCACTTCAGTCTTCTCGTCATCTGTTTTATTGCTCGTATGTGTGTCACGTACTGCAGTGAATCTCAGTCATGTTGTTGTCAAGGTGAACTTCCCCTGGTCCACCTAGGCCGGGAAGTAAAGTTGTATTGTATTGCTTTATATTGCAAATACATGTATAACTATCAGTTAGCCTACACTAAGCCACGTACGTGTGGCACGCATCCGTTATAGTCTTCTTTCCGTGATGCCTTACGTCCACTGAAACCATGGGGACGGGCGAATGGAGGTGGGGGGGAGAGGGAGATTATATACCTATCGCTACGCTGTCACCACTAGAATGACTCCTGCATTAAGATGGGCAGCGATGGGAGCCATAATTGTGAGGGACAATGTCACAACACAATGTCCACAGATCACAACCTTTTTGAAGAGAAGGGAGAGCCGAAGCGGAATCGAGCCGAGGCCCTTCTGCTTACCAACGTAACGCCTTACCGCTGGGCTAAACCGGCTCATATTGCAAACACAGACGGATAAGTCAGTATCAGTTGACCTAAGCCGCATACGTATGGCGCGTATCGTCCATGGCCGCCGCCGACCGGAGTTGTCTGTCCCCAACTCCAGTTCTCGTTCGTTAGAAACCGAGATTTGTCCGAAGAGCCGCTGCTGGCAGGGGACGAGATCACACAGGAGGTTGGGCCGGGAAATAGGTAGCCTAACTAACGATACACTGCCACCACCAGAATCTCAGTACCTCCCCAGGGACATAAGTGTCAACAAGTGTTAACCACAGCGTTAAACAAGTTTAACAACAACAACAACAACAACAGCAACAACAACAACACCCATTGATTTCTGCATTAAGATGGGCAGCGATGCGGAGAGCCATGGACTCATAGTTCAGGAGCTGTGTGAGTGTCGAGGTGGCCGTCCGGGGCTGTCCGTCCTAACGAGCCTTCTGGTTTCCGTGGACGTAAAGCTATATTGAACCATGCTTCGGCATTGGTCTCAGCTTGTCCCTAATATGTCAACCGACATCCGAGGATATTAAGCAACACAACCGAACCGCCGAGAGCCATGGAAATGTCTCACCCCGTCACAAACCACAATTTCTGAGGAGAAAGCCACGGTTATCCACGAAGTTTAGAACGCCTCCCCACTAGGCCAAACTGGCTCACGTGTCCTCAACTGACAGTTCTGAACGATCCACTCAGCCAGCTACATGTATATTGTGGAACCAGCTGACGGCTACTGTACAGTCCTCTGAGACCAATAATCCAGACTGCGTTACCCATCTTGATCTTCATCTCACGTACGTCGCCGGACCTAGTTTAGGTATAAATGCGACGGGAGGGGAGTGCGCGCGCGTGAGTTAGATGGTGCTTGGGGTGGCGATCCGTTGTCTGAAGTCTTCAAGCGTGGGGGCCCTCACCTGGTCGTCATTGAGGTGGTTCCAGTCGGTGGTGGTGCGGACAAAAAAGAAAAAGGAAAGAAAGAGGACTTACAACGTACGTCCATGGCGCTATCAGTTTCTTTCTAGATTGTCCTAGTGTCGCTCAGACGGTTCACAACATGCAGACGAACACACGTTGGAACCGTCACTGTCGGCCCATATTTCTCTTCAAACTTGCTATGAGGTTTATAGGCACAACCCCCCTTTAAAAACAGCAATAAAACAACAATTTATCGTCTAGTCTCAGTGCAGAATCGGCCTGGTGGTGACAGTGTAGCGGTTTGGTCTTCTTCTCACACACGCCTTTTTTGAATCCCACCTGTTTCCGCACTAAAACCTTTGTACTACGTTTTTGTCCACATCGAGAAACCAGGTGCCATTTAACATTAAACATGATCACTCCCTCGAGTCTTTGCTTAAACTCTGTCTGCTCTCTCGTTTTTGTTTTTGTTTTAGTAGTTCATGCCGCCCATGTTTTCACGTCTTTACTTCCATTTCTTCTATCTCCATCACTGGTATGTGTGTCCTCGCGGATGTGTGCGTGTCTATGCATTCATTTAACAGATGCAATGTTATGGAGAACTTTTGTTACAACTCGTTACTGGCGCGAGTGCTGGCATATATTTTTGTGTTTCTGGTGTAGTAGTCACTTTCGGTGTGATCATTTTGCGGTTACCGGTTACATTTTGATTTTGGTGCGCCTTGTCGAATTGGTTGTCACGTTTATGGCCTTATCTGTAAGATTAGGCGCACTTAAAAATTCGTTATTATTAATGATAATTATTTCCCCCAAAACACACACACGCAGATACCCCCCTTCCACCCTGCCTTCAGCACCTTCAGTTGCGGAAACATTTGCCCGACTTAGTGTTAAACAAATATAACAACCGCCAACGTTAAAGTTATTTTGGAGACAAAAACTGTGAAAAGAAACACTGGCTTGAATTACAGTTATATCGTTATTTAAAAAAATAAACGAACAGACAAAACGCCCACGATTATGCACCGCGCCTACAAGCTTACTGCAGTAGATCGTTATACACGTTATTTTTAGGGGGGGGGGGGGGGGGGGGGGGGGGGGGGTTGTTTTGTTGCCGCTAAATACCAAACGCGTTGCAGCATCGAAAACGAAAGATTGCAGTTGTTGTTTACTGATCATGACGTACCGATCCGACTTTCCAGCCTTGTCGGATCTCGTCAGTGTAGCAGTTTGCAGTCTTGCATAGTGTGCGCCACGCACATGTGATGTGGTGTCGGGTACCCGGTGACCTGCGGGTAGGGTCGTCTGCTGCACGGCATGACACAACTGGAAAAAGGCTACCAAAGTAAGCATGGTGCTTAACGTCCGCAGAAACCATAAGGCTTATTAGGGACGGGGAGAAGGGGGGGGGGGGGGGGGGGGGGGGGGGGGGGAAGAGGGAGATTATATACCTATCGCTACACTGTCACCACCAGAATGGCTTCTGCATTAAGGTGGGCAGCGATGAGAGCCATTTTAATGTTTTGTAAAATTTCGTGAGGGACAAAGTCACAAGACAGTGTTCACAGACCACAACTTTTGAAGAGAAAGGAGAGCCGAAGCAGATTCGAACCGAGTTCCCTGTGCTTATCAGCTTTACCGCTAGGCCAAACCGGCTCACTAAAAAAGAAAAGAAAAAAGGCTACCGCACATCTTTGGGACCAAGATTGGAGGAGAAGAACCAGTAGCCTAAAGGCAAGTAACCTGGTGTTTTGCACCCAGTCAACCAGTACGGTTATATCAGGGCGGACCAGTAGAGGACAAGTTGAGAAAAGTGCTTTGGGGGTAAACAAGGCCACAACATGTATCAAGAGTTATCAAGAAGGGACTAAAAAAAGAAACACACACAAAACCGCCGAGAGAAAAAAGAACTGCCACCCAAAGCGTTCCTCGACTAGGTTACACGCAGGGACCTGCATATGTATACATAGGTCCATGGTTACACGTTACGTCGGTTGATTGTAATATTGCCGACTGTATCGGCAGATGAGAAGGGAAAGAACCGCTACACAACAGTAAACACCGGTGATTGTCAAACTGGACCAGTTCTCCCTCCTTTTATCACAGCAAGTTCCATTTTAACGGCCCATTAAACGCAGTCACATATGGACGAATCACACATTCAAAATCCTTTTACACCGTTTCAAAACACAAGCCAAAACTTGGACACAACAGGATGTACCTCTGGTGGAGTTTATGTAACAAAGTTACTTGCTCACAAGCTAGGGAAGAGTCTGCTGTAGGCAGCTCGGGTCCTGGTTGATTGTGACGTCTTTTGGGCAGTCTACTGCACTCCAGTGGTTTCAGTCATACCTCTCAGACAGATATCAGTCCACTTCAGTCAATAACTCGTCTTCGTCACCATCACAGCTCATGTACGGTGTGCCTCAGGGCTCAGTACTGGGGCCCATTCTCTTCGTCCTGTACACCACGCCTCTCTCCGATATAGCCAACCACTCTGTAAACCATCAGCTTTTCGCAGATGACACACAGCTCCAGAAATCAGCTCCTCTCAGTGAAGTGACCAACCTCACCAAAGAACTCAGTGCATGCACAGACGACATAAAAACATGGATGACGGAAAATCAGCTCAAACTGAACGACGACAAAGCAGCTCTTCTCCTTCCCTTTTTGTCTTCCTTGAAACCTTCAACCGTCTCCCTCCCTCACTCGATTACTCTTGGCTCTCACAACATCCCTTCTCTGATTCTGCCAGGAACCTTGGATTCATTCTTGACTTAAAACCGTCCACGAAGAAGCACGTCATAAAAATCTGCCAAACTGCTTATTTCGAGCTTAAACGCATTAGTTCAATCCGCAGGTTTCTCACTGAAGACGCAACCAAGACTTGTTACTTCCTATATCCTCTCACGGCTTGACTACTGCAACTGTCTCCTCATGGGTACACCAAATTCTGTCATCCAACCTCTACAGAAAATTCAGAACTTTGCTGCAAGACTTGTTCTCTTGGCACCCCGTCACCACCACTCAACACCTCTCCTGGAAAAACTGCACTGGCTTCCCATCTCAGAACGTATTAAGTATAAAGTCGCTTGTATGTGTTTCAGTGCTATAAATGTTTCTGGTCCTGCTTACATCTCTGAACTGCTGCATGTCTACACTCCGTCTCGTACACTACAATCTTCTTCCGACACCCACATGCTGGAAATCCAACAATACAAACGCAAGACTCATGGCTTTCGCACCTTCTCTTGCTTTGGACCCCACATTTGGAATTCACTTCCACAAGACCTTAGACACTGCTCAACCCCGTCACCTTTTAAAGCCAAACTGAAAACCTTCCTCTTCTCACAGTATTTCCATCCTAGTATCAGTACCCCGTTTCTGCTAGTCAATATGTGTGTGTGTTTGTAGTGCGTTTAAAAACAAACTTTTATGTAAATTGTTTTGGTAGGACTATGCTCTACATGTGTATAGAATATCATATTTAGGTTAATATGTATCATATGAGCGCCCAGGGCGTTGATGAGCGCATGATAAATGTACATTATTTTGAGCGCTAATTAACTCCCTTGTTTGTTCATTCTGGACGCAACAGTAAGCAGTGCTGGCATGGTGTGTGTGTGTGTGTGTGTGTGTGTGTGTGTGAGAGAGAGAGAGAGAGAGAGAGAGAGAGAGAGAGAGAGAGAGAGATTCACATGCACTGGGGCACTGCAAACACTAGATCTCAGAATACAAAAAGCTTTATTTAAAAAAACAAAAAATCACACATTGCGCAAAAACACAATTTTGTTTCAAACAGCAGGCAAAATTAAACCTTTCATTATGTCAAACTATAACACCCCCGTCCAACTCTGTTTCTGTTAGCAATTCATTTTGTTTGACCATGTCACTTTTTGTTCACATAAACATGCACTTTTGGAGTACATTTCTGAAAAATGCCCAAAACAATAAGTCCAGAACATGAAACAATAATTATCAAAAAGCAAATACCCAAATAAGAATTGCATTTCAACTGATTCAGTGAGTTTTTAGTTTAAAGGAACATTCAGACATACATGCAGACACAGACATATTCACAGACTCTTGTTTTATACAGCTTGAATATAAACCAGATCCCAACGCGTTCACATCAACATTCAGTCCTGGCAAATTTGAGAGAACATAGCTGAATACAACCTTCTTGAAATATTTTCTCACCTAGGCAGATGAGACCACAATGGAAACTGAAAATCAAGTGTTTTGTTTTGAATAAAATTCAAAATCAAATGCCCTGTCAATTTTAATATCAAATTCAGAAAGTGACCCCCCCAAAAAACAACAACAACAACAACAACACACACACACACAAAAAACAAGGACAGATGTGCAGTGCATGTAAAACTTCAAAAACGCCAGGATATGCATCACCCAAGTTGAGCAAATTAGCCATGAAACTTTGGGAAAATACAAATACAAATAATAATAAGGTATTTTCTACGAAAGTTCTTAATTTCAAGTTTTACTTTGGTCTGTTCTACTAACTGGACAAAAATCTTTCGAGCAGGTTGATTCTTTTATGGACAGTTTTCACATTTACTGCTGTTTGTTTTGCTAAATTTGGGAAGAAAAATGTTTCAAGAAGGTTGGTTCCTTTATGGACAGTTTTCACATTTACTGCTCTCGTTCCGATAAATGTGGGAAGAAAAATGTTTTGAGAAGGTTGGTTCCTTTACAGACAGTTTGCACATTTACTACTGCTCATTCTGAAGATTGGAAAGATTTATATCCAGTGTGGACAATGTTTGAAAATTAATGTTTGCATTGAAATTGGATGAGCTCTGAATGTCTGGTTTGAAAAAAATGAAAACAAGAACAACAGCCTCTTTTACATTAACAAAATCAGAAAATAAATATCTAAGGTGGCATGTGGTAAAGAATTTTTTGGTTTAAGTGAAACATCTTCATCCCTCCTCCCTCCATCCAACCCAAGAAATTCCACTTTTTAACAATCCAACACCCAATTTACCAACAAAACTCTTCCCTTTTTTCTAAATCAAGGGCAGCCCCACTGAACACTGAATGCTGGCTTGCACGTAGAGACCCATTATATGACCCAATCTGCCAACTGGATGAGGGCTGTTCAAGTACAGGCTGATGCCAAGTGAACAATGGCAGAAGACTGCAAAGGAAGTGAAATGGGGTGAAGGCGGTGGTGACGTGGTGGATGCACGAGTGATGGATGATGCAGATCAACTTCTCACACAGTTCACCTGAAAGCAGACCAACAGGTCAGAAAGGTTACTAATATATGATTCTGGGGGAGAAAAACTAAAGTCAACTGTAAGACAGAAGTGAAAGAATAAAGAATTCTGTAATGCTGCAAGTGCGATATATATCTGGATCATCACAGAACACATGGCAAAGCAAACTTTTAAAAAAGCAACATAACCCCATAGGAAACCTACCTAGTCAAATGCAAAAGTTAAAAAAAGAGGAAAATAAGTGAACATAAGCAGCCCAACAGTCTTTCCCATCAGTAAATGCTACCATTCACTACAATTGGCTGGAATAAATCTGGTGTTCTTTTGCATACACATCATCACCAGTTTCTCCAGCTCAGAGCTGAAGGATGTGTCAACACAAACTGTAGGTGTAACTAAAACACAAAGAAATGTTGGGGATTGCCTCTCCAGTGCACTTAACACACAGCCAAGTTACCCGTCTCAGCCATTTCAAACATTTGCATGGATTTCTGGACAATAAATTTCAAGATAACCACTTTTCTCATCTTTAGACAGCTAGGTTGGACATGAAAGTGTGTGCCATCTCTTCCCCAGAGAATACAGTAGGCATTTTAATACCTGGCTTACTTGCTTTCAGACCTGCAGCCAAGTGTGGAAGAATGATTCTCCACCACAGCAGATGCAGATGGCCAAGACACAACTTTGTGCTTTGGAAGTCAGAACAGCTCTGGCCACAACCATCTCTCCATCCAAAGCACTAATTCTGTGGATATCTCACTGCAATACATGCATGTGCACAAGGATAGGACAATTAAACTAGATTACTCACAATGTCATCAATTTTCAATATGGACCGCACAGTCTCAGAAGCCAGGGTGATAGCACTGGTAGTAACCAGCAGTGGTTGTAAAACATTCTCCTCCAGAATGTTTGTAATGGCACCCTGAAAATATAGATGACACCGAATTGAACCGTGTACTCATGTGGGAATTTTTCATCAGATAATCAAAAAGCTCTCTAGATCACAAGTGAACATAGCTGGATATAGCATGACTGTGCATGCATGTGTGATAGGGGTTTGGAGGTTGATTCATTCTCTACCTACGGAACAGCAGATAGTCTTGGGAACTACCAACACACTTGTGTGTGCATATTGCTATATTTACCCCAGGATGGCCCTGAAGTGTTCTACATGCACCTAACAATATTTTGGTATTTCAAGTATTTGGCACGGTAGCTCCTGTGAGACAGAGATGTATTGGGGGTGGGAGAGAAGGCAACCAAGCAAGCGAGAGAGAGAGAGAGAGAGAGAGAGAGGAGAGAGAGAGAGAGAGAGAGAGAGAGAGAGAGAGAGAGAACGACAAGGGGGGAAGATTTTTTTAAATTTTAAGCCCAGTTGAAACTGAATCAAGTATATGAAAGGGATGATGGGGGTGGGGGTGGGCAGAGAGAATAATAACAGGGGAGTTACTCACCTTCCTGACATTGATCCCAGCAGTGAGTTCCCCAGCGGCATGCCTGGTGCGGAGGTCAGTGACAGTGGAAATGGGGTTGAGGCCGGCGTTCTCTGCCAGGGTGAAGGGGATCACCTCCAGGGCCTCAGCAAAGGCACGGAAACAGTACTGCTCCATGCCCGACAGGGTGTGGGCATGGGCAGCCAGGCGCAGAGACAGCTCTGTCTCGGGGGCACCACCTCCGGCGATCAATGCTCTGCAAACCAACAAGTAAGCTTCATACGAGCCATGGGGTCTTTCAGCTTCTCCAGATCAGTAACATTTTAGGGATTTTAAAATTCTCCCCTGACTGAAATGGCTGATAAACTGGCGTTCTGGAGGTGTTGCTGGGCTAGATTTACTGCTCACTTAGCAGCCATGCCCCATGCTGAAAGGAAAGCTCCAGAGCACAGCAGAAACAAGACGTGCTACAAAATGATTAGGTCCACTTTTGCACAGATTATCCACATGCAGTAATTTTCATTTTTTAGTAAGTGAAAACTGATTGTGATCCACTGGTCACAGAAGACTTGCTGGGATTCAAGATCAAAGACCAAATTGAAACAAACTGTTGCATGCCTTGCCATCTGAATAGTCCAACTGTCTTTAACACAACACACACAAAACAACCTAAACAAAAAGCAGCACTCTCACCTTTTCTTGACAAGGCATCTAATGACGCAGAGAGCATCATGGATTGATCGGTCAGCCTCCTCCAGGACAAGCTTGTTGGATCCGCGGATCAGCACAGTCACAGTCTGGCCAGGGTTAGCGATGCCTGTGGCCTGCACAACACATAATGCACAGTCACCAAAAGCACATGGTGCTCACATCCCCACAGACTCTCAACTGAATAACCAACTACTCTTTTAGCCAGTATCTTAGCTTAGAATAATTTACAGTTTTCCTATTTTGTTCTTTTAGGACTTCAGTGTCCCTTGTGGGAAATTCAGGTCACCTTACCCAGGTAAGGCACAGCAGTCGCACGAGTAGCGTTACCCATTCCTAACAGTTTATGCCATATTTTGTGTCCAAAACCATGGTACGACTGCCTGTGTTTGGGATTTTTAAGGTGTGCATAGATGTTAACACATGCAATTGCATGTTAGGGCTGTAAGGACACCATAAGAGTCTGCACTGGAAGCCAACTCTGGGAAATGCTGATCACACTATGGCTGGCCCAAAGAAAATTGATCAGTATGCTGAACCAGATCTGGTCTGCAAATTGCATTCAAGTGACTTGCCCCCCCCCCCCCCCATCAAAAAATCTCGTAATGCACCAGACCTACTGGGCTGCCCCCCACCCTCACTCTCCACACCCAGCAGCGACAAGAACTTGCTGCCACAACATGGATATATATGTGACCGAGCCCTGCTGCATCATCACCCACCTTGACAATTTTACTGGAGCCTGTCTGGACTTCCTCAAACAGGTCAGCAGAGCCCAAGTTCTCTGGTGAAAGGTGATCCACACTGGCAATTGGTCGACAACCCAGTGTCTAAAAAGCAGAAATCAAATAATGACGTTGTTTAACACCTGGATGAAATACCATCATCGTGAAGGCCAGGTTTATTTTTTTATAAACTCAGCTATTTACCTTTTCGGTTCACATAGCCAACCCCTCAAAAATGAAGATATCAACCCTTATTAAGATCTCTTTAAAATGGAAACAAAGTGTACAAACATCACTAGCCCTATGGATAGAACAAAACCAACACACTGCAATTTTTTAATTTAATTTCTGGTCTTGTATGTTACAACTAATACAAGTCAACGTATGAAAATCAAGAGAAAATGACCACGAGTGCCACTATTTTGTGTCCAGCAGGCTGTTTGTGTTGCGACTTCAACACCCCATCAAATGCACAGGATCATCTCACGTGGACCAGCAGTATGTGCCAGTGACATGAATAAGGCTGGAATTGGAGGCAGAAGTATTAAACATATCATGAGCCAGCATTTTTGTGCTCTTCGCTGGTAAAAAGCAGACCAACATGGCTGCACCCTGAGGTACTCTATCTGAAGCAAAAGTACCTCTTTTGTACAAATATTGATAAAACAACAAACTGAGACCTGCAGAGGGAAACATCTGTATATTTTCTGTGTTTTCAAACCAACTTGTGCCTTTACCTCAGTTCCCCAGGAGACTGACATGTCTTACTGTGCAACAGAACTTCCAATCAATCCCATACCATGCAACAATACCATTCCCCTAAAAGCTGCGTCCTGGATTTTTTTAAAAATGGCTCCTGGATTTAAAAACAAAAACAAACTTGTACAGTAAGCTACACACCTTGCAGAAAAACTCCACGTCTTCCCTTTCAATGTCTTTGACCACCATGATTTTCATCTTGGCTAAGAAATGCAAAGCAAGGTCTGACACAGCGTCCCTGAAAATGGAAAAGGAGAGTGAAAATTATGCTCACTCTAACATCAGCATGGACCAAGATGGCAATAATCAACAGAAAAGACACCTGACTCAGGACACATAGTAGCGAAAACTCTATTCCCAAAAACTGTATTCTTATCACAGCAACAGATCAGTACAAGTAAAAAAATCATTTACTGTTCTTTTTTTTGTTTACTTCTTTTGTTTTTTTAAATGTGAAAGGAAAATCAAAGTCTCTCTTAAAAACAAAAGTAAATAACTCCTGACCTGAGGATGGATTTCTGGATGAGAAGAACATTGCAGCCAACCTTCTTGATCTTCTTTACAATGTCCAGGATGTAGTTACGTTCCTCTCGCAACACACGGTCCATCTGTGTGTAGTCTGAGACTATTACCTGGTTCTCCATCTGTTGACAATTCACAACGCACAAAAAAGGTGAATATGGCATAAAAGACAGCCACCAAAAAACACCATATATGACAAAAATGACAACACCAAGTTCACACATCTCTATCAGCGTTGGATTATATTCTTTCAAACCATGATCAGTACAGGTCTGTGATCTCATCACGCAGAGATGTGTATGCAGCAAGACATTTTCCCTCCAGCCTAACAGTCTTTTTAATTGTCAAATTAAACAATGTAGGATTTTCCCCAACGACAGCAGTATCCCACCATCAGACACACAACCAGTCCTGAAAGACTCCTTAACAAAACTTAGGGCTGATCACCAGCCACTGCGGGCCTTCATGTAGTAACAAATATGTTTACACAAGATTTCGTTCTTGATCAAATCAGCAACCCCTCCTACTCAAAAAGGAAAAGAAAGGGCACCTGTTTCTAAATCATAGTTTATCTTCAATTAGGTGTATCCGAGACAAATCTGACATCAAATATAGATCAGGTCTGTTTTTGGTGGGGAGATGTCATAGTTCATCTTCAATTACAAGGTGTAACTAAGATAAATCTGACACCAAATATAGCTCAAGCTTGGTTTTGGAGGGGAGATGCTGTCAGAGTTCATCTTCAATTACTAGGTGTAACTAAGATAAATCTGACACCAAATATAGCTCACGTCTGTTTTTGGAGGGGAGATGCAAAACTGGATGAAGGCAACCTTGGCCTTCTCCACCTTGCTGGGCCCACCTGCTGCTCCTGCCCGACTGGTAAACACCAGCCCGTTGATCAGCTCTGTGTCGTCTACTGTGCCCCTGTGGACAAGCAAGACAACTATGCAAGTCTAAGGGTGGAGCTGTATTTTGATGGCCCTCTTCCCAGGCAAGGGAAGTGCACCCAACACAGCATCATTTCCGATATTATTTTGTCACATTATGCGTGGCATAATGCGTAGTGCTTACCTATACCTATGCTGTCAGCATTATTATACCTTAAATTATTACAGCAACTGCAAATTTCACACCAAAACATGTATATCAGTCTGGAGAAATATGGCAACAGGATTTCTAAAGGTTCTCTTGCTCAGAAATGTTTACTTGCACCTACACATGTATCATGATTCACCTCCATCAGAATATAACTTTCCTCTTTCAAGCTGTAATCAGTACAGGTCTGTGGAAATCATCACATGGAGACGTACCATTGGCTTTCATTCACTAAGCTATGGAAATGCGCAGCCATTCCCGTCAGCCACATCAAATAAGGCTGGGTAAGAGAACAACTGGCACAGCTGGGTTTTGATGGTAAAAGCAACCCAAACTTCTCATAGACAAAGTCTAAACGGGGAAAATAAAAGTACAGACATGTATACAATGCAGAAAACACACACTGTGTCCAGTATGGGACAAGGGAAGGAAGGCTTACCCCAGCTTCTTCACGATCTTAATGTCCTGGAGGTCAACGTTGGTAGCGGTTGCAGGGTCAATGACACTGAGGACAGCATCCACAGCAATGGGGGCCAGCATGCTCGAGTACTGAGACACGACCTGAACATACAAACACACCACCACCTGTCACTGATTGTCAGGTGAGTAACACTAAACACTTCACACGGCAGTCCAGTCTCAGCTATTTCCCACTCTTTAGTTGACCGGCGCACCCCCATTGTACTCAGCTTGACCCCCAGGTCACGCCAGACATTCCAGTGTGGCATCTGGCACCAGTGGAAACTGGGCCTTCTTTCTTATTACTTGTGCCTGCAGATTTTGCAGCATTTTCAATCTCATGCTGTGGCAAAGCCCGGATTTTTGACTGCATGAATACTGGTGTGTTTGTTAGTCCAGTCTCTTCTTTGTTAAAGCCAGTTATTCATTTTCGTGATTCAGTCCTGTAAGCTGTGATATAACGACTTAGCAGGTGTATGTGTGCGTCCCTTTTCCATCATGGAGAGCAGTTTTTCAGCTGACCATTCATTAAGTGAACACGCAGACTGTGTGAAAAGAGGTGAGAAGGATAGAAACAGAAGTATGGGGACCCGTTGTACTCAGTATTCTGATGAAATTCTATCGACTTTTGGAATAAACACTGTCGAAGATACAGACCATAAACATTCAAATGCCATCAACCATCAGCTGCCTGAAAAAAACGTGTTTGGGGACTGAGGAGCAGCTCAGTTAACTTAGTGAAAGAACACGCACATGACACCTCTCTTCCATGGGCTGATGCCATCTTTAGAGAAAAACAAAACGTAACTGTATGCTTTGCATGCTGCAAATTAGGAGCAAACACGATTATGACAAAGTGTTGCACGTGCTTCAAAACCTGAATGTCTGTATAACAGGTTTTATTTTCGTGTTCATTTTAAATGTATGGTACCTTTTACAGTGGCAGTGAAAACAAACTAGTGACACATGTAGGGGGAAAAAACTAAATAGGTACCGCAAACATTGTAAATCACCATCATGTTTGATATGACTTGTAGAAAATTAAGTACTGTCAGTACACATTCCTTAAGAAAAAGAAGCACTGTGAGAAGTGTCTGATGCGCTTGGAGTGCATGTTCTTGTGAATGGATTACTGTTTGTTGAGTGATTAATGAGGCCTGTTTCAAGCGTAAGGTAGGTGAATCCTGACTTTTGGCTTGATGTCACTAAAGTAGATGCATGTAGGTTTGTGAGCATGACATTATTACTCTTGCAAAAATCCGTTTGCATGACTTAGCGTCGTGGGAAAAACATGGAAAAATTAGGTCGGTGACAGAGTGCTCAAATCTCCATGATTTCTGTGCGTCTTGTACAGCATGCATTTCGCTATTTTATACGGCATGTTTAGTGTTGACAGAAACCTTGTTCTTTTCTCTACAGAGCTCATTTGATACATAACCTTTAGCTGCAAGTCTTAATGAGTAAAATACTTTGCAATCAACCACCCCAATTTTGCTGCTTTGTCCCTTCACCCGCTCTCGCTGACCGCAGCATGTTATTGCCACTGTGTGTGCAGCATAGCAAGGTCAGCATGTGGCACTAGCTGTGTACAATGCGCTTCGGTCTGTGTGAAGTGCAGGTGTGCGCTAGTCTCTAGGGTCAGCGTGGGTTATAGTCAGCTGGCCACTCGCCCGTTGTTTATCTTTAAGCATCTGTCGCTGCTAGCAGGCAGTGGCGAAAACTAAAAGGAAAGATTCAGACTGCCGTGTGTCAAGCTGAAATGCTATATTTTAACTACAGGGCTACCATCCACACTGGGGAAAAGCAGTGCCCTCAAACTACAAAACTTGTTGGAGCGCATGCATGTGAAGATCCTTTCTTGAAATCAAAGGTGGGTGGGTGGGGATGGGTGAGATGTTAGTTGTCTGACTCATCAAAGGTGGGTGGGTGGGGATGGGTGAGATGTTAGTTGTCTGACTCCATTCTGTTTATCTCCAGTCCTTCCACTTCCCAGCATGAGCGTACGAATGTTCAAGACTCTTGGCTTGCTGCTGTGTAGCAGTGTATGATGCTAGTGTGTTCACACTGCGAACCCTTTTCAATAAAAAATCCCCCGCCCCCCACCAATTTTGTTGAAATGATTTTTTTCCAAGCACAGTGTAGGCAGCTATGTAGCGGACATCAATTAATTAGCTGAAAATTTCCATACCCCAAAGCGCACTAACCCAATGAATCTTATACTACTGTCATTATTACTACTTCTTGGGTCAAAACAGTATAGACTGAAAAACAAAATCATGCTTTTAGCAATAATGTATGAAGATGAAAACCATTCTGATAATAATAATAATGATCAATATGGTGTTTTTTTTATTTTTAGAAGCCTTCTCCATCATAATTGAGAATCTCTTCCTCACTGTATTTCAGTACAGGTCTGTGAGATATAATCATTTGGAGAAAGAAATAAAGTCACATCTATCAGTATCACTAGCATAGTATGATAGTAGCAGGCTCAAAAGCCTCCCGTTTTACATCACTTGGGGTTCATTCCAGAACGATACTCGGAGAATATTTACCACTTATCATGGTCACTATCATTGCTACTATCTACTCAATCATATTCATACTACGCAGGGCAGGTATTTCAACAGAACCAATACCACTGCTATCAACCTGTGGACATTTTATTATGCAGCTACCATTATTATGCAGTTTTGACAGACAGACTTTATCCTGCGTCTGTAATTCAGAAACAAAAGATAGATAAAGTGACACTTCTGTATTTTTTGGCTGTGCAGCCTGGCAAGTGACACTTCTGTATTTTTTGGCTGTGCAGTCTGGCTCTTTGCATTCAGGATGGGATCACAATGTACAGAAAACCAGGAGCCACTGGAACCTAAATGAGAACCCTGCTAGCCCCAGTCATCAAAACCCATAACCTGAAAACAAGAAATCAGACCCATTAGGCCTCCCTCCACACCCAACAAAGCACTGACCTTAGAGTTAAGTGATGTGGAAGCACTCTTGAGAAGGGAGTCTCTGTCTGAGAGCTCCAGAGGCTTGACCATGGTTTCCAGAAGCTCCACACACTTGACAGCAGCTTTCTGGAATGCTTCTGAGATCATGGTTGGGTGAATGCCTGTTGACCAAGCAAAAAGCACTCTGTTTCAGAATCAGTTGTTCACATTTACTCATTTACTGTAACATCCAAATACAAAGTTATTCAGAGAAATGCAATCTGTTCAGCTATTTCGTCCTTGTTCGCCTGTCCAGTTCATGATGGTACCCACGTGTACAGAAAAGCCTGTATGTGGTCTGCCTGTCTCTGAGGTTTCCCCCAAAATGCCACCACTGCTCTAAAGCTTCCATGATCAGTTCAGATCAGTTGCAATCAATTCTGGAGTTGAAATGCCCATCACATTGTTAATTCATCCACAAAGTACATTTTCACATTTCAGTTCAAAATGGGAGTGTAATTTGTAAATACTTTACGTCATTTTTTTGCGCCTTATTTAGGATATTTCAGCCATGGGGATCATCAAGATCATCAGCGTTGACAATTGTGCTACAGAACTTACAAATTATTTTATATCATTTGAAAGACTGTAAAAATCATCTTAGGATGAAAAAGCTGGTGGGGTAGGGCAAAGGCAGGAGCAACTGACAAAACTTTTCATTATTTGAGCCAGAGTTCTGCGCCTCAACTCCTAGTAGAAGTGATGCACGATTGCAAACACCTGCCCTGAAGACTAACACTGTAACAGTAACCACATGCATGCATCTCTAAATGCAATACTAGGCATTCATGCTCTACCTTTAGCCAGCAGTTTGGCACTGGCATCCAAGAGGCTTCCTGCCAGCACCACCACGGTTGTTGTGCCATCACCAGCCTCGATGTCCTGGGCCTTGGACAGCTCCACAAGCTGGAGAAAGTGAACAAGCAAGCTTGCAACTGTGTGTAAATTAAATCTGTATCTGTTTCCAGGTGCTGCCCCATTTCAGAATACATGAACAGTGCTGGGCATCAGTTTTCACAAGAGGCATAGCCATAGAGTACAAGTTGGAATGGGGTTTAGAAACAGGATGGGCACTGGGGAGGATCCAGTAGCCCTCCTTCTGCCTAGAGCTCAACCATTTTGTCTGCCATACAACTCCCATCGCTAACACCAGGAATCACACTTCACACTTAAATCACATCAAGGTTTAAATGGTCAGATCTGGTGTGTAACCGTAAGCTTGGTCGCTCAGTTCCTGGTGGGTCTCTGTGGCAATTTTCTATATTAACTGAGTGCATGCTGGCAATGACTCCTGAAAGTCTACAACTGCATAAAGGTTTATTGAAAGTTCTCTTCTACCGTTATTAATACTGTACAAAAGAGAAGGGTATTTGCAATCAGAGGCCAACAAAACCAATCACTAAGAATCAATTAAAGCAGACCAGCTGACAGCAAAATGGTCAAAATGTACTGAGGAATGACTTTTTGGGGAAGATCTCCATGTGCATGGCTGAGGGACAGGGGTTAAAAGGGGAGAGAGAGAGAGAGAGAGAGAGAGAGAGAGAGAAGAGAGAGAGAGAGAGAGAGAGAGAGAGAGAGAAATTTTACCATTTTGGCAGCAGGATGAAGAACCTGCATTTGTTTCAGGATGGTGGCTCCATCATTGGTGATAGTCACATCTCCATTGGCTGCCTGGATCTGAAAGCACAGCAGAACCCC
Organism: Alviniconcha marisindica; assembly: GCA_018857735.1. Taxonomy (NCBI): domain Eukaryota; kingdom Metazoa; phylum Mollusca; class Gastropoda; family Provannidae; genus Alviniconcha; species Alviniconcha marisindica. The sequence continues at coordinate 321,218 of JABMCL010002282.1, forward strand.
TGTTTTAGTGTTTACTCAAAGCCATGAGCAGCAAATACACTTTTGCCATTGCCAAAACTGTATTGCTGAATTTGTTCCAGACAGACAAACTTTATAATATTAATACTATAAATAATCCCAACCAAGTGATTGGCTATGAAATGCAACAAACAGGCTTGTGAAATTTATTAACATGAGGAATTCTGTTTCCCCCGTAATTACTGTCCATTTTTACACCCCAACCCCACGCTACAACTAGTACAAGCAGGGCATGACGCATTTCATGATCCTTTGCTTCAAAGTCTATTGTGTTGTTGGTGCAACCACAACACATGCTTCAAACCAATCATCATGGTTTCTCTGTGGTGTAAACCTGCAATGAACATCAAGGTGCTTCCAATGCAATTACATGGTTGAATACAAATAGTGAATGCAGTTGCAACTGTTACTGGCTGAAAACATGGAAGAAATGTTTTGCAACAACCTTTTAGGTGCAGGCTTAAGTTTGCACTTTGCCACCCAATGTTCTGAAAATATAGACCAGTTTCTTGTTCAAATGATGCGATCAATGGATCATGATTCATACTTCATAGCAATTGCTCAGTAACTTGAGTAAGATTTTAACACTGGCTATCTTACTACTTGATATGTCTATGAGGCCAAATCTCAGCTTGTCATCAACAAGCATGGGCCTCAAATGAAGGCGGGGTCTGTGCTGGCGACCAGAAATTCTGACTTGTCATTTTCTGCTAGAACCGAGACCTGACAGCATCAAGGCCAGTTTTGAGCTTGAAGTGTTTAAGTGTCCTCCATTACCAAAACAACTGGTCATTCATTCACCAGGCAATGCTCACCCCATCTACAGCCTACCTGAGGGGCACCCACCCATATAAATGTCCACTGTCCTGTCTGTCAATCCTGGGCTGACTAAGCAGCACTTTGGACTGCTCAAGGTGACCAATTAGATACTCAGTCCAATAGGCACAGTATAATTTGTTTTTCATCAGGTTCATAACCGTTTTAATAATTATATACTGTGAAACTATTGCCACTATTCCTTCTTTTATTGCTTTAAGGGTAATGATTTGATGGTAGCTTATTTGTAGCATTGTACATCCATATAGATGTGTAATTAGTAATTTGTTGATTAAGTTTATGAACAACTCAGCATAAATATCAAATTACCATTTTGTCCATGCCCCTGGGCCCAAGAGCAGTTCTGATAGCATCTGCCACAGCTGTAAAAAAGAAAAGAAAAATAATACAATGTACAAAGAATATTTTATTATTTTCAATTTATTGAGCATAAACTTGGGAAATTCTCTGTGGGGGCAAAAATGATGTGCCCCCTCCCTTTTAATGTGCAAGACACCGTGAAGGAGGATTCCATTTTTTTGCTTGGCCATTCGCATTGCCAGTGTTGAACCAGCTGTAAAAAAGTGACCGTAAATGAGTAATGTACTGTAGTATGGCAAGTGGCAGAATATAGTCTGTCATTGTCAACAAATATACCATTAACTTGATTAAACATATATATGGCAACTTGATTTCTGGTCTTGAACCTCTGAAGAGTTGATAAACTACAAAACTCTTGCAAGTTCTTTCATTATTCATATTCATATACTGATAATGATACGGTTTCAAATGATCATCCATCATTAATGTCAGCGCAACAAAGTGCTGTGTGATTCTGTACTTGCGGAAAAGACAGGTATCAAGAGTGACTTTGTTGTTCCCCTCCATCAGCAATCTACAGTCTACTCTGACTCTTAGGCATTAATGAGGGAAGGGAGACTGCGTCAGTGATACAGCGACACAGAATGATAGTTTGCCAGCACCTTATTTAAAAAAAAATTATGATCTTGACTGATTATGTTGGCAGCACCCTATTCTGGTACAAAACACCAACAGACAAATGGGGAGCACACTAAAAGTACAACACATACATAAAAATGTTTTGTTGTTGTTAATTACAGCCCTATCGCATTACACTGGCAATGTGATTCATATGACAGCACATGTGGGCACGTCAATGTTAATATGTAACTTCACTGCAGTCCTGTAAGTGTAACAGTGTAAGTGTAACTGTAGTGTAAGTGACGGTAAAAACCTGTAACCGTGTACAGTATACCACTTCACCAGAGGGAGATCCATATCCTCAGAAAAGGCCCAACAGCAGTCGGCATGAAAACAGATACCAACATACAAATACCACAATGACCAGAGTGATGATCGTGGCTGCTCCGAAAGGAAGAAAAACGTGTAAGAACTGGTCTTCTCGTGCCATTTGTTTACCATAGAAACCCATCATCCAACTGCCATAAAACGCCATTTAAGATTAAGAGCACACGAATTACAGGGAAGAAGTACAACAAACATATATTATAACCTATGTATGTACCGTGTACGCTCACAGGTTTTGCTTGAAAGTAAAACTATCATTTAAGGATTTTCTAGTTACAGTGTTACTTTGCTGAGTGTTACCTTTAGCGGCAGTGATGTTACTGTAGCGGATCTGTGTCGGCTTGTCTTTGTCTTTATACTCCGATTTACTAATACCGCCGCTCCCAAAATGTGCTCTTAGTGACATTTTGAAGTCCTGTCCTCCTTACAACCTTAAACAAATCTCTGATGAGGGTCCGTCAAGCTCGATGGTACTCGATACTGTCGCCCACTGCAGCCTATCACATGCACCTGTAGCCGACGATTCCAGAAGCAAAGATGGCTGCTGTGAAATCTCGACGGAATGATATTCTTGCAAATACTGAAATTACTTTTAAAATCAAATCTACATAACTTTTCAAAGTTTCTTTTTACAGTTAGAAGATATAGATACCTACAAAATTGCCATTTTATATGTGTTGAAAAGTATTGTGCTTGTGACGTTGCGCTTGTGACGTCATAAAGCGGGATTTGTGGTTGCGGGAGATGCTGCGTGCGAAAGCGCGCCTGACTGAAAAAAATTGTGCAAAATGCATCGCCAGATTTTTGATCGAGAAATAGGTGGTACCAGCAAACGCGCCAGTGAGTAAACAAATTACGGTGGGAAAGAGTGTGATCATACGATTATCTGAAAGCGGCTTATAGGCGCCAGGTCATGACCCATTATGACTGAGGAAGTATTCAATCTTGAGCTAACTCAACAACTGTGCGGACCACTGACCAGTGACTCACTGACTGGCACAGTGGCAGTTGCTGCGCCTGTTGTTCGCTTTGAGTCATGACCTGTTGTAAAAATTTAAAAAAAAAAGTGTTGTTGCTACAATGGCCGTGTGTCTTGACGCAGTGACTGTGGCACTGACATTGCGCTTGATGATCTTGTTTCAGGCAGAGGCCATAACTACCAATGGAAACTCCCATGGCCGTCATCAGAAGTACTCCTGGAAAGATTTGAGACAGCTCACCATGATCAGATCTTCATGACCAAATACACAGTAAGATGATGATGTGGGGCTTAATGTCCTCGGATGTCAGGCTGACATATTGGGGCCACAGTAAGAAGTTAAAAACTAGTAATACTCTTGTTCTACTGGCAGTGGTACTGGTAGTTTAAAATCTATATATATATTTGGTAAGTTCTTAAAAGTTCTATCCGTCAAATCTTTTTCAGTCTGTATTGGTGCGCACAGCTTACACTGCAAGAGTTGTATGCAGACTGCAGTGCAGCAGGTTACAAGAACTGAAGATCAACAGTGGTCAGTGAAACACATGCCGCATGGAGTTATTGTTAATCAAACTCCAAGCACTGGTTTACAACATCCTTCCTAACCTCCTTGGAGGAAGGTGCTGGAAGTGGAAAGTAAAGTGATGCTCGGAGTGTGGGGGTTAATTAGTGCTAGCTGAAACTAAAAGATGTAAACCAAGACCTGAGCTGCTTGTACAGTTGTAGTGTTGTATGATAACCATATCATTAGCATTTTAAGCTTGAGGATACATATATATATATATATATATATATATACATACATGTACAAGTCAATGTCCCCCATTGACATTGTACCTTTGACAGAGTTTATTCTTTTAGTTTTACCTTGTACTTGTACAAGTTGTCGTTGTAACAAGTTGTATAGATTACTGCTTGCATGTCAAGTGAGACAGAGTTATAATTTATAGTAACTTGTAGTGCACTTGTGCACTTATATTAACTCCCTTGTGTGTTCATTGTGCACTTAGTACAATAGTCGGCAGTTGAGATCTTTGTTCTTCTGTTCATCATCATGTGACACATTTTGAGTGCTGATTAACTGCCTTTGTTGATGATGCAAAGTGCTCTTAGACACTCTAAACCCCATTCCATTTTACTTTTAGATTAAATAATTACAAGAACTGAACAGGAAGAAAAAAATTACCTATGGCTAGTTCTCAGTATTTTAGATCTGTCTGGTGTCCAATTATAAGATGTATATTTAGCTACAGCAACAGTCCCCATGGAGCAAGGGCAAATAAATCAATCATCATATGACATATTCACAAAAAAATCTCACTCAGCTGATAACTGATTGATTAGTGATAGGTTCTGACAAATGTAAAATGATTCAACCAGAGTGGCTTACTGCTTAGTAATAATAGTAATAGTTCTAACTACTATAGTAGTATAGTATTACTATTATGCTATGTAATGGTGCGGAGTGGTAGAAGGACAGGACACAGGCAGCGGAGTCAGTCAAAATGGAGACCACAGCAGGCGGCGACGGCAAACAGGCTTTATTCTACAGCAGCAGACAACTTTCTCAGCACACCCAAAATCCTCACGCGCACGCATAGATAAGAGAACTGCGCGGGCCGCAAGGAACACACGCTATCGCTACCATGAAATCGGCCCTCTGGACCACAAAATGGCTGACAATTGTGTTTCCTTGGCCCGCACAAATACAGTTTCCTCTACAATAACTAAACTAATTAAAACATGAAATACATCAAATAAAAGCTACAGTTACAACCTTTTAAACCGTATAAACAAAATGTACACACATGACTTATTTAATTTACAACAAGAGTGGGAAGCGTGGCTTGCACCTGTCTATAAGCAGATTCGTACAACTAAATCACAACTAACACAATGTACAAAATATAACTGTCAATAAAACTTACATCAGAATAAAGTGCACGCTCCCACGGTTAAAATGGTACATAACAATTACAATGCAACGCTCTGTAAGAGAAGCAAGACACACTCAAAGACTAGCACTCAAACAATCGGTGCGAACTTTCGCCTGGGGCGCGTTATTTTAGTCGCAGCAGCGCTGATAGTGATACCAAGTAGTCTATGAATACAACTTAGCTTCTACAGTACACAATACTTAATAAGTTAATTTCAACCCAAAATAAACACTAAACATGAAGTCAGCTAAGCAAAATACTATACGACAAAGCATTGATCGACACAGAATTACTTCAATCGAGTCAAAACAACGATTCACTACTATTCACTAGTACTAAACAGAGAACGCGCCATGCAGACAACGGCTATAAAAAGAATGGACCCAGAGAGGCATCGGCTAATTAAGCTCGATCCTGCGTCTAAATAAGATCTAAATAAACATTCTAAGATGCCAAATTATATTACACATGGCTTGGTGCATAAAAAGGACTAGGTAAACAAAGAGTAGGTAAACAAACAAGCGGTCAAAATATTAAGGGAGTAAACAGATTTGAAAATGGCGCGCACCGGCGGCTATTGCCGGTCGGCTGTGAGAAGGCCATGTGGCATTACACAACACGCAGCGCTTCAAAACAAAAGCGTCGTCTGCTCCGGTTTCCGGGTTACTAACAGCACAGTAATGAAATTGCATGGATCTGATAACCGGGGTGGGATTATTGTAAAAACATACAAAGAGCACTTGCTCACAACTATACTATAATTATAGTAATAGCAGGTGCCTGTGTGTGCGTGTGCTTAGAATAGTCTTTATGGACAAGAGTTTGCAGTCGCACCTTACAAATACTGTAATTATTATAGTAGTTAGTACATGTATGTAGTTTTACAACAACTTGACACTTGTGTAAGCAGGTTCCTAGTTTTGTCCCAAAGGGGCTGGACTATTGTTGAATGTAGCCCATGTGTTGTGGCTTACTGCAATGCAATGTTAGCATTAAAAAATAAAAAGTCATAATGTTTAACTTCAATGTAATATTTGTTACTTTAGTTTATTGCTACTTGTACTGTAGTACTAGTACTGTAGTAGTAGTACTAATTACTATTATTGGTGTTATTACTCAGTTACTAATTATTAATGAAGTGTCTTTGGAAAGCAAACATGGTTTTCTCTGTAGACTTCACTACAGTCAACAGTGAACAATAAGTGTGAATAACAATTAACATTGTTGGAAAACGGATACCAATTACCATTCACCAACCAATGAAGTTGATACTAAATGATAGCTCTTCTTGGTACATGATGAAGATGAGATAACAGTTAACACAACACTGATGACACTTGTTATATTTGGGATGTGAACAGTAATTTATTTATATTTATTAATTTTATAATCAACATTTTTTTGTCCTCACTCTCAAAAACTTGAAAACATCACCATAATCAGCTTCTAAGTTCTAAGTCAGATCATGCAGGAATCAAATTTTACTTGACAGTTGGATTAGTAATATAAGTGTCACAGACAAACCTGAAATGTGCTAAGTAATTTTTCATCAGTTTGTGTGACATCTTTTCTTCTGTTTTCAGTTTCAGGAAGGATTGCCTATGGCATGCCAGTTTGGACGAGGTAAAAGCAGTTATGGTTTTAACAGTAACACTGACACAGTAGTAACAGTTTAACACTACACTTCACAAATTTGTCACAATTGTGTCCACTTCAGTACTTGTGTCACCTTTTGGGGGGAGGGCGTATACAACTTATAATACAACATTATTATTATTATTAAGCAACGGTTTTGTGCATGTTCTTGTAAGTTGTATATGGTTCAACTTTTTGTGTCTTTCACTACTTTGAGTGTTAGTGTTACACTTGTGAACTCCCTTTGTGTAGCACTGACACTAGTATTGTGTAGTAACAGCAGTGATTAATTTAAACAACCTTGGGTATAACTATATTGTTGGTTAATCACATAATGATCATATATTTTCACACAGCAGTTATGTTCAGTGAGTCAGTCTGACAAACATTGTTTGACAGACATGTATGTAAGTTTTGTTTCAGACAGGGCAGCAGAAAAGTGTTTACAATTTTATAAGGGGGTGACTATTTTTTTGCTGATCCTGTTAAAAAAGAAAGAAAAAAAAGAACACCCCAAAACAAAACTGAATGAATATAATATGATTCTTGAATATGTTATGAATAATTAGAAAACATTGTTGATGCCAAAAATTTGTTTTAACAACTTCTGAAACCACAGTTCACTTAATCTTGAAAGTTAAAGAGTCAAGAGAAAGAAAGTTGCCTGGTGGCCTTTCTCCTCAGACTCCTGAAATATGTTTGTGACCTGTAGATCAATTTAGATAGAGTTGAATATGTTCCCCTGAAGAATATGTGTATGCTGGAACTGCAAGCAGTGTGATTTTTGACTTGGTTGTTTCAGGCAGCAGCAGCTATCTGTGTGCTGTTACTGATGAAGATGGTCTGGTGCAGATCTTCGACACAAGACCCACAGTCATGGCCAGGGATGCTGCCAGAGTTAAATGTAAGCACACACCACTGTGCTGTATCATATCAGTGTGTATTCTGACAGCTGTCTCTGTTTATTATGATAATTAGCATCCTCAGCATTCAGGATAACAGAAATGTGTGATGTGAAAGTGGACATCATCATCATCATGTAACCATCCAGGCTGACTGGGTGTAAAAAATCTAACTTACTTACTCTGTTTATTTTATTTTTTATCGTTTAAATTGACACAAAAAGTATAACAATGCATGAAGATGGTCGGCTATGTAAGTTTAGTTGTTTAAAAAAAAATTATGAGTGGCAAAGCCAAAACTGACCTTTTAGCCAGAAAGATCTGCCCACTTACTGACTTAGTCTTAGACAAATCACAAAAAACAAAAACAAAATGGCATCATTTTATTTGATTGACATCCAACTCTCCAAACTATAAATTTCCCCTGCTCAGTCCCTCCATCTTCTCCCTGCAATTTTTACATCATGTTACTGGTCATCAATGGCGTCATTTTATTTGATTGACATCCAACTCTCCAAACTATAAATTTCCACTGCTCAGTCCCTCCATCTTCTCCCTGCAATTTTTACATCATGTTACTGGTCATCAGTTACTCCCTTCATTGTGCCCACCTAGAAGAATATAGGACTTGTCTGTCAATAATTGGCAGGATGAAAGGTGACCCATCCTGTAGTTCAAATTTTGGGCTGTCTAGAAGTCTGAAGAACTGGCACACTCAATTATACAATTGTGCGTTTTCCAGAGTTGTGTTATTTCTACACTTTTCTTTTCTGTCTTCGCAAGGCTGGCAAGCTCACAACAATGCAACATTTGACTTTGTGTGGATCAACGGGGACAGCCAGTGTCTGACATCGTCAGGTGACCAGACTGTGGCCTTGTGGGACGTGGAGAACACCACTAGGGTCACCACCTTCAGGGGACACAACTGCAGTGTGCGAACTGTGGCTCCTTGCCCTGGCAGCCCTGGTAAACAATAGAACTTCTTCTTTTCTGTGTAGTACCCAACTTCAACATTCTGAAGACTTTGTCGCTTTTAGTTTTAGTGCATGCTGGGTTATTTTGGTGTTTCCATAATCCACCAAACTTGGACATGGACTACAGGATCATTCTGCATATGTGATCTTTTTGCATGCATATAATTGATATATATATATATATAAATTTATAATACACACAGGGGACCTCAGTTTATAGTCTCAGCTGAAGGACTTTTGTAGAGTCTGCACAGAATCTGACTGGAAAAATCTCAGGGTGGGCGCAAAGCCTAGCAAGTAAAGGTCACCCATCCGTTTGGTAACCACGCTCCATCATGCTTAATTTGGCTTCGAGAGTGAACACTCTTGCTCTGCCCCACTGACTCTCCTACTTTAAAACAAGATTATGTGGAGGTGTGTTTTTCAGCTTTTTTATGGTCTCATTTTTGTCCAAAAGCCGTTTTAATGTTGCTGCCCTAGAAATAGTACTACCACTAGCAGACCAGAGATTTATTTGTTTGTTGGATTTGGATTTGTTTGTTGGATTTGTTTGTTGGTCCATGTGTGCTTGCTTTTTATTATTTGTTGACAATGGTATTGCTTGGGTGATTGATGATAATAAAGACAGCTCAGGGCATAGTGTACATGTGGTAATATCGTTGCATGTGTTATTTTAAAACCTAGAATCTTCTCGATCATGCATAATATTAGCGTCTTTGAATACAGATTGCACCATTTCCGTTTTCAAGGCAGTATTCCGTAGAGTTACACACTTACTGGTTGTAAGTTTTGTTCTCTTTTTAATTTGAGTCATCAGTCTTTCAAGACAATTGTGTTTAAATAAAATTGACTGTGCCGACTAGTAGTTTTAGCCAGAAAGCTCTGCCCACTTAGGCAAATAGATCAAACAGCACAACACAGGACATTCTGGTCTCTGTAGGCTCATAGTCGTAGGATATGACAAGAATTTTACAACAAGCCCCCACCCCCCACCCCCGAATGAAAGTGGGTTTACGTTATTTCATTTGATGTCCTGTCAACTGACGATCTATAACTCTCCACTGGGCTTGTCTACGGAGGTGTGTCTATACACATGTGCTGATTGGCTGAACAGCAGCTGTTGGTCAAAGGATGATGAGAGGTCAATGGGTCTTGCACTTACAGACCAGGAGTGTAAGCTGACAGGCTTCAGCTCTGGAGTGAAGGATCAAAGAGGAGTTAGTTAGGTCTTGGATTTTAACGTACTGTCAACTGCACACATGTGACCCACCCCAGGATGAGGATCAAAGAGGAGAGCACACTTCTTAGGAAATCAGAGGGATAAGCAGGGGCAGAGGAGATGACGACGGTTAAACAGAGGTTGTTGTTCTTGGTTGCTTTTATATAGTTCTGTTCTCCGCTTTCGAGCAGGCTTACCGCACTCACATGTGATTCTAGCGTACACGAGTGACTGGCTTAAGAGGTAGGCGGCAGAAATGTATCTGCTTTGTGTTTTGTTGCCTGTGTGACAGTGTATGATACAAGTGAATTCAACCTTCATTTTGTTTGTTGCCAATTTAGCACAGTGTGCATCAGGTGCCAGGGATGGTCACATAATGATGTGGGACAGCCGTGTCAACAAGAAATGTAAGTAGAGGGATGGCCACAGTGACGGTGGACCCCCTAATGACAGCCCACGCACGCACACACACATGACAGTCTTTATTAGGGTTCATTTATGTTGATCTGTGAAGAGTAGACAGATTTGAACAAAAAAAGTTGTTTTTAAGAGGGACAGTGGGCTTCGCTTCCAATTATGTTGTGAACTAAAAGTAACAGATTATAAAAACCAATTCTTTAAATAGCATCCTGTGACCTGTATGTGATGAAATGGGGGCAAGCAAAAGGTGAACTGTAGTGATGAAGGTGAGGGCTTTATTTACATTGTTTTAATTGTTTTAACTAAGGGTATGGTAACAATTAAAAACATTTTTAAATCATTAAAAAAAATCAGGGGACCAGGTCAGAGAAGGTGAATCTTAGTGATGAGAGTGAGGGCTTCATTTACATTGTTTTAACTAAGGCATAGGTAACAAGATTAACAAAATTCAAACAGTGTCCTGTGTGTGATAAAAAAAAAAAGGGGGTCCAGAAGGTGAATCTTAATCAGTGAGGGTCATGGTTGCTCTGACAAGATTTCCTTTAACTTTCATTTTCAGCTGAGGACTGCAATGGGCCGGTAAAGTCCATCAAGTACGCGCACAGTCTTGCCAGTCGGTCCGAGCTCAGGAAGCATCGTCGCAATACTCGCCATGCTGGCCCTAAGGGAGTTATGGTAAATTTTGTAGCACTGTGTGACTGTGCTGGATGATTGTTGCTAGTCTTTTTTTTCCTGCTTTTTCTTTTGCGTGTGTGTGTGTGTGTGTGTGTGCTCACCTTTTTAATTTTATCAGGACCAGCTTGGAAAATCATTACAACTGGGGTGTGGGGGGAGTTAAAATTCTTTATTGGACATTGTCACTTCAAGTTCAACTGTTGTTCCAGGACACCCAACAGAGCGTGACCTGTGTCCTGTATCAGACAGACAACATCCTGGTTTCTTCAGGCGCCATGGATGGGTGAGTTATTGGAGTCAGCTATGTATTTATGCATTCGTGTGTGTGAGTGTATATTGCATCTGTGCATGCAAGTGTATGTTGAAAAGATCAAACAAGTAGTGTATCATCTATGGTAGAGTGGTTATTCAGTGGATTTTTCTGCACAGTCAAAACATAAGAACTTCACTAAATTTTATTTTCAGTCTGTGTATGTACATAATGACACAAATAAGTGTTTAAAACATCCGATGAATCAGTGAATGCAAATATATCTTCTTCTTTTTTAAATTCGTTATCTAAAGGTTTTAGTTTGGTTTTCTTAGGATTGTTTTAATGTTTCATTTTTTTCTCTCTCCAGTCGTGTTTTTGACAGCTTTTTTTCCATTCATTTGCAGTTGTGTTAAATTCTGGGACACTCGAAAGTGGTACACAAATTCAGCAAACAGTCTGCCTGTTCCCGTTCATACATTTGAGTATCCTGGTCAAATGCACAGGCTTAAAGGTATGTGTTTTGTACAAGATTTTGTTGTGAAATAAATGGCACCATGATGGTGAAATGAAGTTGACTGGTTTGTCCATGCAATCTCTGATGTTAATTCTGTTGGAAACGTTTTTCAACTGGATTCAGAGTCAGACCTGTTGGCAAGGGCTGTTTGCAAGTCCTGTTGCTTTTGTAATTCCCATGTTGTTCATTGTAGTTATGTTCTAATGCAGAATGTGCTCAAGATTATTAAAGCTCTTTCATTTGTCACAGTCATGTGATGGCTGTGTAGTTAATATTATTTCTTTGATGAGTACATCTTGAAAGTATGAGTATCTTGTGCTTATTTGTCATGCTTGATAGAATTTCAGCAGGATGCATTGCGTTACTTGAATTTCCTGATGTTAGCATGGCTATATATACTGCATTTAAAGGACAGCTCTCCAGTTTTTGTTTTGTCAAGAAATAGCATGTGGTTCAAGGTGCAATGAGGAATGCTGTGTATTTTTTGTCTGTTGATCAAAACTGAGTAACGTTAGTGTGTAGTGTCTGGTTAGTGCATTTGTCACCAATTTAATTGGTCCAGGGGCTTAAATCCTTTTGTGATAAAATGTTTAAATTGGAATCTGCAAAAAGCATATTCTGATTCAGAAAAACTGCTGTAAATTGTAATGTTGTACTAGATGTTTCTATGTTGTTCCTGTACCAATGTGCTGTTTGTGTCATTGTGTTGCTTTGATGTTTTACCGTTGTGTTTCTGTAGTGCAGGTTGGTCAGAGTATTGTGTATGTGTGTGTGTGTGCGTGTGCGTGACTGCCTGTCTGTGTGTATGGGGACATCTGAGACACACACAAAAAAACAAAAAAACAAATGCTGTGTCAGTTTGATGTACATGATGACTAACTTGACGCAATAGGTGGTCGTGTGTTTACAAAAGGAATCGTGACGATGTGCCTGAACCAGTGGAAGTCACAGCTGTTCGTCAGCTACACAGACAACAAAGTGTACCGCTTCGACATCGCTGGGGTCCAGCAGAAACCGGCAGGTGAGAAACAAGTCTGCAGAGCTGCAGGGCCTGCTCTGCTGTCTGCCACCACCTGGAATCAGGTCTTTTGGTTTACAGACAGGCCGTCATTCCTGAGTTCATTTCAAGATGGTATCTATGCCCTTTGAAAAGTCCATATTCGTTGCACCCTGTCCCTCAGAAGTTTCCCCAACGTCGCCTTTGAAACAGTTCCAGCGTTTGTCTGATTCAGTGATTGATGATGCCCTCTCTTGTCCTTTCAAGGAAGATCACCGAGCGCTTCCTCTTGAGACATAATTTACATGTGACGTTCCTGAGTGAAAGGCTCTTGTTGTTCCCTGAAAAATTGTAAAATTCTCATTTGAATACTCTGGGGTGTTTCCAGCATCCAGACTAGTGTATCCATCTGTCTCTGTCAGTGTGTCTGTGTGTGTCTCTCTTTTTTTCTCAGTCTCCCCATATCATTTTACCATAGAAAAAGACACAAGACACAAGAAGAAGGGATTTTTGTTGTTGCGGAAATGAATGGGTAACATAGACTAGATGGTGGCTTTTTTGTTGTTTTCTGCATGAAATTCTAGTGTGATGTAACAGAAGGAATGGAACTGCCCCAAACCATTTCCCTTTGCTTGTGAGTTAGGCCTAGTCTGGACATTTGTTGCCTGTCTTCCAAGTTCTGGCATTTTAAAAATGTCCATCTTGACCCATGTCTGGGGTCAGTTACAACTTACAGCGGGGCCTTGGGTTTCGTTTTTCCTGCAATTTGGGTTCATGTCTTTTGTCAAAAGAAGTTGACTTGGTTTAATAAATCTTTCTGAAGACCTTTAAGTATAATTCTCATGTTCACATTGCTTTTATGTCTCTACTTTAGAGTATGTTTACGCTGGCCACAGAAACGACACATTCTACGTGCGATGCGCATTGAGTCCTGATGGAAACTACCTCTTGAGTGGGTCAGGCAAAAATACTGGTGTTATCTGGCAGGTTTGTGGGCTTCTGTTGCTTTGTATAAATTGTAAACCGTCAGTACTAGTGTGTAATCAAGTTAAAAAACAACAAGAACAAAAAATGTTTGCTCTTGCAAGAGAAAACTGTAGGGTTGAAAGCGCAGGTGGAACTGGAATGGAAGCCAGACTGAGCAGATAAGTTTTGATTATTCTGTTAAAGTGATTGTAATTTGAAAAAAATAAATGTTTGTGCCATAATAAATAAGCATTCTTTTGAACCTTTTTTGTGTTTGGATTTTGTTTTAGAACGCTAGTAATCACTCTTGTTTCAGATTTGTGAGAAAAGAGTTTTTTTATCAGCAGAAATTTGGTCACTGGTAGTTAAGTTTCGTATCACTAGTTCCTTGTTCTTTGATAAATGAACATTTCAGAGTGAGATCTTGAGCATAGTCAGTCAGTAGCTCCTGCAGACTGCCACAGACTTTCCTCCCCCTCTCTGCATCAGTCATCCACTCCAGCGTCGTCACTGCGGTGGGGTGCTGCAGATGCAGAAATTGAGATCCACTCTGTTCAAAAACCCAGAGCTTTTGACAGATTTCTGTTCAAAGCCTGGAGCAGGTCAGAATATAGCCATGCGTGCTTCAGCTAGTGCCAGGAATTCTCATTTCTACCATCCAGCTTCCTTTAAGTTGTTTTTGACCAAATCATCTCTCCGTTTTTTTCCCTTGCATTAAGTGTGGCTACCACAAGTTCCCGTGTGAGCCTGCATAATAAAATACATCACCATGCATTTGATGTTTGGAGCCTGTGGAATATAAATAAGCTTCAAAACATTTACAACTGATAAAAGACATTAATAGGCAAAATTGTGTGGATAGTGTTTATCGTGACAGTGAATTTGACTTATGCTTGTGTTTTAATTTTTTAACCTATTGTTAATGGGGCAGAATTTGCTTGAAAATGTTTTTGTCAATGGTAAACCGTGGAGTGTATAGTTATGTTATTATTGACTGTTTTGACTTGGTTGTGTTTGTCATTGACTGTTATACCCAAAACTGTGAGCCAGCTTTTTACTTGTAACTTTTGATTTGGCGAATTGAATGCTTGTGTATGTTGTGTATGTACATGTGTGTGTGTGTGTGTGTGTGTGTGTGTGTGTGTGTGTGTGTGTGTGTGTATGCATGTGTGTGTGTGCGTGTGAGTGAGTGTGTGTGTGAGTGTGTGTGTGCATATGCGTGTGTGTGCATATTCCCTTGTGATATGCTAACATCACAAACAATATGTGTCAGGTGGACAAGCCCCAGAACCAGCCAGTGTTTTTGATTGGCCACACACAAGACGTCAGCGCTGTGGACTGGTGTCCAACCGACATAGGCAAGGTAGGGAAAAGGTGTTTCAGCCCACACATGTACAATGACAGGGAGACATTACATTTGATGAACTATTACATGCTCAGTCATAGTTGACACCCACCTCCCTAGGTGCCACCGTTTTGTTCTAGCTACTCTTCTGAGGAGCTTTGTTCAGTTATGCTAACTTGTTAAAAACCAAGTTCCTTCCTTCTTAACAACAACAACAACAACAACAACAACAAAAGAAGTCTAGTGTGTATTTTGCCTTTTATGGACACACGTGATTTGTCTCATCCATAAAAAGAAGAACCTTGGGACAGTAAATTCACCTAGCACAACATTTTCAGAGATTTGTATAAAACAAACAGCATATATATATATGACTTAGTGCCAAAAGGTGCGTAAGAAAAGAGGACAGAGGTACTAGAAAATAAAGTTGACAGGGTGTGAGTGAGTAATGCATTTTTTGATTGAACACATGTGAAGTCATCCACCAGTGAAGGGAGAAGGCAGTGCTACTCTTCATTCCTGAGAAATTTGACTTTCAGTGTGATTTGTGACAAGATGTTGAACATTACACATTACAACAAGCCCACATCACTGTGCTGCTAATCATGCAGTTAACTGTGAAAACCCAACTGATCTTACAAGATGTGATCCACATGAGTATTACCAAGTAAACTGTTGTTGTTCTGTGTCACACAGAACAGCATGCTACGCATAGTTTGTTGTAATACATAACGTTCAACATACAGCCAATCTTGAACATTTTTAAATGAATAAAAAGCAACACATTTTGAAACATAAACAGTTATTCTTTAATAGAACAATATGTGACAAGGAAGATTTGATGATTTTTTCCCCTCAAATTTAAGCTTTCTTGACATAAACAGCAAATGATGTAAGAAATATGTTGAACATTACTATTTCAACAAGATGTACAATGCTGTTTGTTTCTTGATGAAAATGATAAATCAGTAACTTTTTATTACAGTAGAGTATAAAGACACATAACTTTTTCCATGTGAACAGTTTTTGCTGCATTAATTTTGTTGTAATGGATAGCATAATGTTAAATAGACGACATGGTACTTTGTTTTTCATAACAAAATAAATAATACTTATTATTTAACAAACAAGTAAGTGTTTTGTAAGAGAAAATGGAGCAAGTAAGAGTGAGTGCAACTTTTGCTGCTTTTGGGTGTCGCAGGAAAACACACACGCAGCCTGTCAGCCATGCGTTTCTTGGTCATGTTGACTCGGGTGCCTAGGACAAAAATAGTTGAAAAGTTAACTTAAAAGTGAAAGAATTAATAATATTAAATAGAAAAAATCGTAATAAATATTACTAAAAAAAATCACAGCCAAAGAATAATGCTATTATGATTGGCACCTTACATTTTTAGAACTCTGGAAGGCAGACAGGCATGGTCACTATAATTATGTCGAACGTTATTATTTCCACAGCTCGTGTTGTTATCGTAATGTTCAACATCTAACTTGACGACTTTAACCTGCGTAAATTCGAATTGTCTACCATGTATGATGATTTGTTTGAAGACGTAGTTTGTAAACAAAATGAACTGCGTTAAGCGCAAGCAAAAAATGTAAAGAGTACGATCAGAATATACTGTTTATAACCAATCTGCTGTCGCACATTTCGATTTCAACACGCACCCATGTTGTAAGAAACTCGGTGAAAACAAATTTTCGAAAGCATCTGAACAAACTTTAGATCGACAGCAACAAAAACTCACTCTGTATGCTAACATTCCGATACTTTTAAAAGATTCGGCATATACCAATATAAATATCATCGTATAACCGGAGGATTTGACTAAATCTCTGATGAACGTTTAAATAAAGTTGAACGTTACGGTCTTCGAAAATATTACCACACACCTTTCGCATATCAGAACGTCTCTTCCATGCGGCCATGTGCTAAAAGCAAATGACCCGGATGTATAACATGGCTGACCGGAAGTAGTGCAAAAGCGCAAAAACTTTATTTTTTTCCTTTTGCTTGTTTAATTTAATACGTTGTTGAACGTTATTTATTGCAACAATTTTATGAAGAATGGCAAAATATATTTTAAAAACTACCCAGACATTTGGCAGTAAAATAAAACATTGGCGCCTGATGCAGTGACGTATCACAGTGACTGGAGTAAAGTTTCGACGAAAGAGAAAGTCCGTTCTTCACTAGATTGTCTGCGGATGCTGGTCATCAAGCATTTCAACACACATAACGTTCGACCGAAGAATATTTCGGAGCCTCTAACTCCAAAAACAAAACTTAGTGATAATCGATTTTATATGCATTGTGTAAAGCGATATCTCCTCTGTGCAAATCGGTGACTGAGGTAATGTTTTGATTCGTCATGTACGTGAATGAAGCATCGAAAGCACTCACTGTGAGCTGTCCGTTTTCAGGGGTCGAATTTCGTGGCGCTTTTCACTTTCAAAAAATTATATTTCGCCAGCTGCTCCAGATTTGGAGCTCATATTGTTTCCACTGTAATACTGACCAATTATGAACGCACACACAAAGCAACAACAAGACAAAGTGTTTGAAACGGATTTTATTGACAGTCAAAAATCGGACCCCCCATTTGCGCACCTTTTGGCACTAAGTCATATATATATATATATATGTTAAACTTTACTTCTACTACAAATTTTAAGTGATATTTGCAACTTAAAGTCAGTGTTCAGGGACCTTTTAAACATACCATTCCAAGTGAAGTCAGGCATTACATGTGGTTATTGCTTATGTTTAGATTTGCAGGGCAGGCAGCAGCTGATTTCAGTGATATTGAATGATGGAACTGACAGTAACAGCTTAAACTTTTGTCCCCACTAGCTTGCCACACTGTCGGATGACATGTCACTGCGCATTTGGCGCCCGTCTCCCAGGGAGCCTGACACAGAGGACCCCAGCATTCTAGGATTTGCATACTCAGCAAGGCCAGGTAAACAAACATGTCTTGTTGTCATAACGCAGCATCTAGGTGAATCTGCAGCACAAACAAAATATAACAAATGAAATTAGATTCTGTCCCTTTTGTGGGTACAGGTGTTTGACAAGAATACACCTGGAGTGACCTGTTCCTTAACCCCTTCACTGCCAAGACGTCACATGAAAATAACAAATAAAATTGTGAAATTTGAAACTGGCATTTTTGTCTTTTTTTCCGCACTGCCATGTGAAAGGATTTTCATCAAAACTTGTAGCATTGAAAGTCAAAGGACCAGAAAATATACTGTTCGCAGGCATGTCCGTGCATCTTTCAGTCTGGAAATTGTCCAGGCTGGGGCAGTAAAGGGGTTAAGTAACACTTTGGAAAGTTTTAATTTAAAAAAAACCTGTTGCTATCTTGTAACTGGACCCTTAGATATGAGGTAGTGCATGTACACACTTTTCTATGAAAGGGCTTCCAGGTGCTGATTTTGTATCTGTTGAACATGTTCTGTTTCAAATATCTTTCTTAGAGTTATTGAAATGATTGTGTGTGTGTGTGTGATCTGTTTTTATGTGACCTGACATTACTTTCATGAATGGGATGAATAAAGTATAATAATTGATATATGTAGACTGTTCTGTATTTTTGATTGTAATGTTTCCAGACACTATTCAAATAGTGTCCTTTTTCCACCGTCAAGTTTGCAGATGTTCAAATAGTGTTTTATTTTGATTGCAATGTTTGCAGATGTTACTGAACTAATTCCCTTTTCAAGTAATATGACAATTTGCAGTAATTGGAAAAGATTTACACTCTAGTGTTATTTTCTTGATTGCACTGCCCCTTTGATTAGTTAAGCTGTAGATGTTGGCATGTTCCATAAATTGGAATGCTTTCACTGTGGGAAATATTTGGGTTACTTAACAGTACAGTTGTTGGGATGTTTGCAACAATGAGAAGTTGCTGCGAAAAAAAGTCATGTTTTTGACAGAAAAGGAAGAGTAAGTTTGTTATTTCTTGGAGTTTAACATCTCATGAACTGCATAGGGTCATCGCCACAGGATGAAAGATAGAAAGAAGCAGCCTCTTAGAATAGACGTTTTTTTTTTTTTTTTGAGTGCTCTATCTATTCAGTTTGAAAACGACTCCCCTCTGTGTGTGCAGGCAAGCAGTGTAAGCGACAGGCCGGGGTCTACATTGTTCAGGATGAGTTCCCCTTCCGAGTGTTCAAGGATGGCTTGCAGGCTGCAGAGCAGCGTGAACCGGCGCCAGAGACCAGAGGGGCTGAAAAAGCTGGCAGTCCTCTCCACCCTTCAGATCAGTTAATAGATGCGCGTGTGCCAGAAAAATCGGAACCAAACTGGAAGCATGGACTTCAGGCTTCAAACTCGACTCCAAAGCACTCGCCAGAAAAACGGAGTTCCACTCCAAAGCGCTCGCTGGAAAGACCTTTACCTCACGCTTCTCCTGTCGCCTCCACCTCGTGTGAGACTCTGAGAAAGGGGAAGGAGCAGGTTACACCCCCTCCCGTTGCTGTGAGAAAGGCTGGAGGTGGCAGTGGGGATGAGTCTGACACTGAGAATGGATTTGTAGCACGGAGACGACTTACTCCTCACCGCATGCAGTTTCTGTCACCTCTGCCTGGGAGGACGGCTGGCAGCTCGGCGTCTTCCCCCTGCACCCCTAAGAACACCGCAGTGCCTCTTCCTTGCAGCTCTTACCGGCTTCTCTCCGCCGCAAACGGTTACCTGATGAGCTCCGATTCGGACTGTGAAAGCGAAACGCTCCCCTTGGAGAGACTGTGCCTCCGGGCCATCGACACCAACAGCCCGTCTAAGAACAGCGGAACCTCCACTCCTCTGTCCAGCCCCAGGAAAAGTCCAGTGAAAAGTCCGAGGAGGAGTCCCCGCGGGAAAGCCTTCCGAACACGGACCCTCACCTTCAGCTCCCCCACTGCCAACCTCCCCAACAGTGTTCTGGACCCGCCGCAGAGAAAGAACCCTGCTCACCCTAGCGACGCTGAGAAGAAGGTAGACTGGTTGACCAGCTACCGTCTCTCTAAGGCTGAAACTCCAACCGCTTCAACCAACGGAACAGTGCCGAAGATCAGCCCTTCTGGTAGCGCCAGTCGAAAACTTTTCCCTTCTGACACGCCTTCCATATCGGAGAATCACAGCGGCAAGAGCAGCATGCCCAAGCGAAAGAGTTCCACTTTGGTCGCCATTGAATCAGATGATGCCATGCCGCAGAAGAGGATAAAGACGGAAAGGCCTGCGACTCCAGGGTTGTCAGGAAAAAAGACTCCATTCCCTAAAGGCAGAACCACGTCTGGAGCTCTCAAGAGAAAGACCTCTAGCGCTGGCTCTCAGAAGGTACGTTTCTATATTTGATTGACAGCAAATCCTTCCTGCTGTACACAACTTTCATAGCGGCTTTTCGCCAATAACAGGAGGGCAACATTGCTGCAACTGAAATTAGAAAATACGTGCACTGTTTGTGTGAAAAAAGAATTTGGCAAACTGTATGCAGAACAGACCTAGATTCATGAGCAGTGGGGCAAACCATGCTGTAGTTTCAGAGAAAACTAAACTGTAAACAACAACATTCTTTGTACGTTCACAGACACAGCATGTCTGAATGTAGATCTGCTGTCGTCGTCTTGACGGACAAAAACTGAAATGCTATTCCTTCCTTCTGTTTCAGACTCCAACAAACATGTCAATTCGACGCTACTTCCAGTAAAGATGTGCCTGCTTGTGATCACCAGAACCAGCAAGGAAGCTGTGCCTTCAGTGTTTTTCATTTTCCTGTTATAAGTTATTTTGGGGGGGTCTCTGTTCAGGCGAGGCATAGCATATAATTACTGTATGGCAACTGGCATGCGTCTCAGCTGCCCGATGCAGAAAGGAATATTTTGAGGCAAAAAGACCGACATTTTCGTCTGGAGTGAAACTGAAAGATTTGTCATTGCTGAGCTAGCACAGATTCCCCAGTACTGTCAGTGCAGCCTCCAGGACACATGCTTCTGTCAACTTTTCTTTGCTCTGCTGTATAGACAATTTCTGTACTGAAGTTACTATTATATATCTATATATATATGTATACTCCACCAGGTATGTGTTCGTGGTTGGGTGAATTTTGCCCATGCTGTTTGCTTTAAAAAAAAATTGTAATATCAGCTGTAATTTGTCAGCTGTCAGATAGCGCAGATTCCCCAGTACTGTCAGTGCAGCCTCCTGGACACATGATTCTGTCAACTTTTCTTTGCTCTACTGTATAGACAGTTTCTGTACTGAAGTTACTATTATATATATATATTCCACCAGGTATGTGTTCATGGTTGGGTGAATTTTGCCCATGGGTGATTTTGACTGCTGTTTGCTTTTTGAAAATTGTAATATCAAAATTTCAAGTACAGCTGCTGGTAGAACCTTCAGTAGAGTTGCTGCATTTATCATGTTCCACAGTACTGCGTCAAATTGACCATCTGAACAGAATTTGAAAGTGGTGACTGTTTATTTTAAATCTGCTTTTGTCTAATGAACAAAATTGTTGCAAGGCAGCAAGATAAGTTTGGTTAAACAGCAATCAGTTAAAAGGTAAATTATGACTGAATTGTTTTATGGTGAATGGAATGCTACCACATCACCTGCCTAAGTGGACAAACAGACATAATTATTTTGTTGAAAACCATGTGAAATACACAACAGCAGTTTCTTACAACAACATATGTTCAGACATGAAAGGCTATTCAACAAGTTAAACAACTGTTCATCAATGTCAATACTATAGCTTTAGTCAGCTAGACATTATGTTCATTTGATAAATAACTAACTGCTCAACTAATAAATTACATGTCAGTTTGAGGGATAATTATCTGAGTAAATTCCAGTGCAAAAATATTTGGTTGGTTTTCCTTCCAGACTTGTCATGGATGACAATTTCAGTTCAACAAAGTGTTGTTTGACAAAGTGTTGTGTCACCATTGGTCAGTTGGTCAACATTCTCGTGCAAAAAGCTTGATGACTCATTCACTTTTTGTTCCAAACATCCAAACGTGCTTCATTATTTGTCATGGATGACAATTTCAGTTTGACAAAATGTTGTTTGACAAAGACTGTTATGTCATCACTGGTCAGCTCAAGTGGTTAACACTCCATTTGGAAAGGTGTGCACAAATTGTGAGATATTTATTTCAGTGGCAATGTTTGAATTGATTTGAAATGTACAAATGATGAAATGTGCATGTGTAAGAAAGAAAGATGCTCAGTGACCATGTGTGGACCAAAGAGAAGATCATGTATGGTATGTATTTGTATGAAGACTACTCAGATACTGCAACAACTGAAGATTGTGTGTGCTTGTATGTTGTAGCATCATGTGTTGGAAATGTACCCATTCAATGGTCCCTTATCCTTTGAGACTAAGAATAATGTATGTAAGCTGGCTAAAGTCTGTTGTACAGTAGACTAGCTCAGCTTGAGGATGTACTTCTAGTGGAGTTTATGTCCCTTGCATTTACACACATGCCAGGTGAGAGTTACTGAAGGTGACTCAGGTCTTTGTTGTACTTGGGTTACATATTTTGAGCGCTAATTAACTCCCCTTATGTGTGGATTCTAGCTCAGGTTTATTTTAAAAAAAATAAAAAAATCTTTGCTAAAAGTTTTATTGGCCATTCAGAAAAATAAAAGGTCAAAATGCATGGGTGGTTTAGTAACACTGAATGATTTGACAAGACAGACTGGTGATATATAAACATTTCTTGATGGATCTGGTCTTTTTTTAAGCAACCTACAGTTATTCTATGTGAACATTATTCTCCTGCCCCCAGTCAGTTGGGGTTGATCTCACAAAGATGATGTGTGCATGTGCAAGTGAATCACTTTGCTTTGAACAAAACTGTTTGGGATGAGTTTGTTTTATACAGGTTTTATTTGAATATTTTTCTGTTTGAATTGATGATCAGTAGCTTCACGGTGGACTGAACGACATTTCCCTTCAGGCATGACATTGAAGATACAGTGCCTTATATAATTATTCCGGAGGAATCGGGGCATGAATGATTTGATATCTATGCTTGAAATGAAATTGTAGAAACATTTTAACCCTTTCCCTGCCAGTTTGACATGAAATTGCAGAAGTATTTTAACCATTTTCCTGCCAAAGAATTTAATTGTGCTGCTGATACAGTCCTTTTCAAAAAGGGAGTTTCACCTACGGGTTGTGCCGATAGGAAACATACATTTTCTAGGACTTGGCCTCTCCAGAGCATACATGAAAAGTCGGAAATTGAGCGGGATGTCCAGTGATGTCTTTCTGGCAGATGGGAAACACTTCCTTAAATTATGGGAGTCATGTGATGCTATGAGGGCAAGGAAAGGATTAACAGATAATTCCAATACAATTATGTCTGACCGACTGGGGATAACGGTTTGCATGTGGTGTGGTTGGTGCAATGGCAACGTGCCTGAACAAGTTGAAGGTGATGATTAAAACTGAACAGATTTTGATTTGATTCAGTCACATTATATTCCCAACCGACCAGCAATAACAGATTACATGTGGTGTGATTGGTGCAATGGCAACGTGCCTAAACAAGTTGAAGGTGATCATTAAAATACTGAGTAGATTTTGATTTGTTGTATTCAGTCACATTGCATTCCTGACCCATGGATATAGTTTGCATGTGGTGTGATTGGTGCAATGGCAGTGTACCTGAACAAGTTGAAGGTGATAATTAAAATATTAAAACGGATTTTGATTTGTGTTTTATTCAATCACATCATATATTACTTCGGGGTGATGATATCCTTTTTGGTCCCTTTACTGTGGTTTCAGACAGTTTGTCCAGCTTATCATTTTCTGTTGTCAGGTAACGAGTGGCAGTTGATGAAGAGGCAGGAACATAGAGGTCAGAAAAAATATGTTCAGTCCAATGCATATGAAATGAACGAAAAATCAGACAGTGAAAACGGAAGATTGTAGACCTCGGCCAAGGGAAGCAATCGCAACCAGCAATTTCCATTACAGTAAGCTGAGTTTCGTCCCCTAGGGTAAATAGGTGCCCCCCGCCTCCCCATTACTTAAATTTTGTTGTTGCTGTCTCTGTATTCGTCTTTTGTATGTTGTAATTGTCACTTGGAATTGCTTTTTTGTTTGTGGGAATCAGTTTGCATTTTGTTAAGACTGGATGATTACTTTCTGGACATGGAAACACTTAATCCCCTGGTTAGTAAGATGAACAAAACGAAGGGAGGGAGGAGGTGTCTTGGTGCCTTCTCTTTCCTTTGATTATTCAGTGTCATAGTTCTTCCTGTTTCCTTTTTATTCATTTGGTGTGTGAAGTAGATTCATTGCAATATGATGTCTTCGTTACTTTTTGAAAGCAAAAGGGTATGACAATCTGAAACGTCTGTTGCATACTAGTAAGCATTATAATGCGACTCCCCCTTCCCCCCCGACCTGGTGTCACACACACACACACACTTTTATATTATATACACACAAAGTAGAACATGTGGGATGCATCATTTAATCTGACTAGAATACACACACTGTGGAAGACTGGCTTAAATCTAAGCGGTGTTCACAGAGTCACTAGTTGTTTTTTCATTGACAAAGATTTTCTGAAACAACACCACAAGGCACAGTGTGAATGATGATATCTAGGTTAGTAGGTAATTCTGCATATCACAAACAAAAAAGGAAGGGAAACCCCCCCCCCCCCACCCCCCCAAAAAAATAAAAAAATAAAAAATAATCTTACAACTCTCATGAAGCTCCTGTAGGTAACATGACTGCAACCATCCTGAAGTAGACACACCATAGGTTTGCGAGAAAGTATGCATTGTCAAGCACATGTTCAAATTAAAAACTGCTTCTGTTTAACTAATTTCAGATTAATATTTTCAGCTGTATTTCACTTTAAAGCATTTGGGGTTTAAGTGACCTCATCTCAGTGCTTCCCAGTAGTTTAATTTTGCCTTTTAACACCTGCAAATAATAATAACAACATCATAATACCAAGTTCCTGGAATTTAACATCCCATCAACTGGACAGGATCAACTCAAGATGAACGACACTGTGTGAAATAATTCTTTCAAAAGGCTTCTGCAGTGGGCTGAAAAACAGTCACCAAATTACAAGCAAACAGATGGCTCGCTGCTCTGGACGCAATATAGCCTAGATGTACACAATTCACTAGATGTACACAAACAAATTCACTAGTTATACACAATCCACTAGATATACACAATTCAACTATTTACAACTGGTGAATTTTATCTCCTTGAGGAAGATGAAAATAGCTTCCCCGCAATGTGTTCATAAGAACAAAGAACAAGTTGAAAGTAATGTCCCCCTCTTAGCACTGAATAAGAGGGGAAAAAAGAGAGATCTTAAATACATGAACAAAAGATGAGACAATAGAAATGCATTTGATTACATTACAAAAACTGCCACAGGTGCTTCTCTAAAAAAAAGTTGCTCTTTGGGTACCCAGACAAAAGACTAATGGTTTGATCTCCCAGGAAGGCTGCTTCATGGTAGAGCCATGGTCTGATCTGCTTCACCTACAGTGTTGCTGGAGTCCCTGTCTACCCTGGTTTCCCTACATTTGTGCCTACTTCTGAACTATCCTCCACGTGCCTGTGTTGCTCTGAGGCTGCCCTGGGTCAGTCTAGTTCCCAGGTAGCTTGTCTAAGCTGGGTCCATTATGCAGATGTGTCTGTGTAGCTCTGAGGCTGCCCTGGGTCAGTCTAGTTCCCAGGTAGCTTGTCTAAGCTGGGTCCATTATGCAGATGTGTCTGTGTAGCTCTGAGGCTGCCCTGGGTCAGTCTAGTTCCCAGGTAGCTTGTCTAAGCTGGGTCCATTATGCAGATGTGTCTGTGTAGCTCTGAGGCTGCCCCAAGTAAGTCTAGTTCCCAGGTAGTTTGTCTAAGCTGGGTCCATTATGCAGATGTGTCTGTGTAGCTCTGAGGCTGCCCCAAGTCAGTCTAGTTCCCAGGTAGCTTGTCTAAGCTGGGTCCATTATGCAGATGTGTCTGTGTAGCTCTGAGGCTGCCCCAAGTAAGTCTAGTTCCCAGGTAGTTTGTCTAAGCTGGGTCCATTATGCAGATGTGTCTGTGTAGCTCTGAGGCTGCCCTGGGTCAGTCTAGTTCCCAGGTAGCTTGTCTAAGCTGGGTCCATTATGCAGATGTGTCTGTGTAGCTCTGAGGCTGCCCCAAGTAAGTCTAGTTCCCAGGTAGTTTGTCTAAGCTGGGTCCATTATGCAGATGTGTCTGTGTAGCTCTGAGGCTGCCCCAAGTAAGTCTAGTTCCCAGGTAGTTTGTCTAAGCTGGGTCCATTATGCAGATGTGTCTGTGTTGCTCTGAGGCTGCCCCAAGTAAGTCTAGTTCCCAGGTAGCTTGTCTAAGCTGGGTCCATTATGCAGATATGCCTGTGTAGCTCTGAGGCTGCCCTGGGTCAGTCTAGTTCCCAGGTAGCTTGTCTAAGCTGGGTCCATTATGCAGATGTGTGTGTAGCTCTGAGGCTGCCCCAAGTAAGTCCAGTTCCCAGGTAGTTTGTCTAAGCTGGGTCCATTATGCAGATATGCCTGTGTGGCTCTGAAATTAGCTGCCCTGTGCCAGTCTGGTTCTGAGGCAGTGTGTGGTGGATCCCCAACAGCACACAGATGTGCCACAAGGTCTAGAGGCAGACTAGGCCATGCAGTTCCGAGTCTTTCCTACAACAGTCTGGTTCTGAGGCAGAGTGGGCTGGGTCCCCAACAGCACACAGATCTGACATAAGGTCTAGAGGCAGACTAGGCCATGCAGTTCCGAGTCTTTCCTACAACAGTCTGGTTCTGAGGCAGTGTGTGGTGGATCCCCAACAGCACACAGATCTGACATAAGGTCTAGAGGCAGACTAGGCCATGCAGTTCCGAGTCTTTCCTACAACAGTCTGGTTCTGAGGCAGTGTGTGGTGGATCCCCAACAGCACACAGATCTGACATAAGGTCTAGAGGCAGACTAGGCCATGCAGTTCCGAGTCTTTCCTACAACAGTCTGGTTCTGAGGCAGTGTGTGGTGGATCCCCAACAGCACACAGATCTGACATCAGGTCTAGAGGCAGACTAGGCCATGCAGTTCCGAGTCTTTCCTACAACAGTCTGGTTCTGAGGCAGAGTGGGCTGGGTCCCCTACAGTACACAGACGGCTTTGGTCCCCGACATAAATACACGTTTTTATTTTCCTCGTCTGTGTCCCCTACAGTACAGATGACTGGGTCCCCAACAGTAAATACACATGTTCCTGTTTTTCTCGTCTAGATCCCCCACTGCACACATATGTCTGGGTCGCCTACAGTAAATACACATGTTTTTTATTTTTCTCGTCCGTGTCCCCTGCAGTACTGATGACTGGGTTCTATGCAGTAAATACACATGTTCCTATTTTTCTCGTCAATATATAGATGTTCGTATCTCGTCTGGGTCCCCTACAGTACACAGACGACTGGGTCCCCTGCGGTCAATACACAGATGTTCCTATTTTTGAGGCAGTCTCGTCTGGGTCCCCTACAGTACACAGACGACTGGGTCCCGGGCTCCCCTACAGTAGATACACAGAGATTCCTATTTCTGAGGCAGTCTCGTCTGGGTCCCCTACAGTACACAGACAACTGGGTCCCGGGCTCCCCTACAGTAGATACACAGAAATTCCTATTTCTGAGGCCCGGGCTCCCCTACAGTAGATACACAGAGATTCCTATTTCTGAGGCCCGGGCTCCCCTACAGTAGATACACAGAGATTCCTATTTCTGAGGCCCGGGCTCCCCTACAGTAGATACACAGAGATTCCTATTTCTGAGGCCCGGGCTCCCCTACAGTAGATACACAGAGATTCCTATTTCTGAGGCCCGGGCTCCCCTACAGTAGATACACAGAGATTCCTATTTCTGAGGCAGTCTCGTCTGGGTCCCCTACAGTACACAGACGACTGCGTCCCGGGCTCCCCTACAGTAGATACACAGAAATTCCTATTTCTGAGGCCCGGGCTCCCCTACAGTAGATACACAGAGATTCCTATTTCTGAGGCCCGGGCTCCCCTACAGTAGATACACAGAGATTCCTATTTCTGAGGCAGTCTCGTCTGGGTCCCCTACAGTACACAGACGACTGGGTCCCGGGCTCCCCTACAGTAGATACACAGAGGTTCCTATTTCTGAGGCAATCTCGTCTGGGTCCAAACAGTACACAGTCGACTGGGCTCCCCTACAGTAAATACACAGATGTTCCCATTTTTGAGGCAGTCTCGTCTGGGTCTTCTACAGTACACATGTCTGGGTCCTCTACAGTACACAGACGACTGGGTCCCGGGCTCCCCTACAGCAGATACACAGATGTTCCTATTTCTGCGGGACCGGCATCTGGAACTCTGCAGAGACGTTGCCTTCACGTCGTTTTCCGAAGAAGTGCGATACCACGTCCACGGTGGACCTGATGGTCCTTTTCCGGTCGTTCTCCGTGCCGAGCGAAGGGTTCACCTCCACCACGTCAAGGCAAGACAGGCGCCCTGAGACAGACGCACCAGGCTTTTGTCAGTTAATTAAAGGGACTGGCCTTCGGTTTTATTCGAAACCTGAGAAAACAAAAGGGGAATGAAAGTCTGAAACACAGCTGTTGCACAGTGGGTTGTCCCCCCCCCCCCCCCCCCCAAGAAGGCAGGCCTTTCCCCAATAGGTAAAAGAGAATGAAATAAAAACTAAGGATTTTCGTTTTAAAGTGCTGCTCCGTTGATTTCATTTTCAGTTTAGAATCCTACTTTCGTCAGTGACGCTTAGTGGGACGCGACCGTGCAAAATAAGTGGAGTCGTGGCTGGCCTGATGGCTACCCGCGGTGTCTTTGGTCTTGCTCCTCGGGTGACGTGAGCACGCAACTGTGACATTCGTGGCCGATCTCAGAGGCTGCAGTGCGTGCATCACGGGAGAGCTGGGACTCCAGCTACTGTTGTCTGCAGGCAGCCCTCGCTTGTTGTTACTCGCGAAACTTAAAAAAACGTGGAAACTTAAGAAATGACGTGAAATCAAGGGAGCAATTTAGAACAAAATCCTTGATTTGAAATTTTCGTTTCGACCTCTTCTACCTGTTAGATTTCGCCCTGGTATAACCGTTACGGTTGACTACGGCGCTAAAAATCTATCTATATATCTATAGGGCGTTAAATATCTATATTCCGCCCGTGGTAAATGGCCAGGTGTTCCCACTGGAGAAAGAAAAAAACAAAAAACAAAACAAACAAAAAAACCCGGACCCAAACGTTGAAACGCTGAATTGATTTTTATTTTTTTTTTTTATTTTTTAAATCGCCAAACGGCTTTGGGACGTTCAAATGATAGTGCAACAAGAAACATCTGGCTACCATTTCGTCCGGGTATTATCTAAATGCATCACCTCTCCTTGAGCTGTTAGAATTTAGACCCGAAAGATGAAATCTTTAACGTCTGGATGAATTATGCAGCAAGGCTGGAGAAGAAAGGAAAACAAGATACCCACGTGAACAAAGTACTTCAGTGATGAACTTCGTTATCGAAATGGGTTGATACCTACCAGTGCTCGCTATTACTTCCGCGATGTAAAACATCTCGCGGCTCGTCAGACCTCCAGGAACTGAAACGGAGACACACAGAGTTACACTGGCACTGGGGTACTGACCATTTTTATGAAGAGAAATAAGTACCGACAATGGAGGTTCCATGATTATTAGGTCAGTCTAAGGGGTACTGACGATGTAAGGTCATAACAAGCTCTGAGTAATACGAACTGATCAAAAATGGCGAGACTGTGTCACGGAACTAACGCCCCTGAACACACGACACACATGTCTGACCGAAGCAAACACTGTGACACATACACACCTACCCCGTCCCCAGACACAGATTCGCACACAGCGCCGCCCCTGAACACACTACACACATCACACACACACACACACACACACACACACACACACACACACACACACACACACACACACACACACACATAGCACCGCCACCCAATACATTACACACACAAATACACATCCCTTCCCAAAACACGACACACAAATACACACACCCCGCTCCCCAAACACACTACACACAAATTCAAATGGATATAACCTTCAGCGCCCCTAACCACATTACACACACCATCAAAACACACACACACTCCATCATCATCATAGTTGATCACACACACACACACACACCACACACACACACACACACACACACACACACACACACACACACACACACACACACACACACACACACACACTAATACCGCCACTCCCACACTACACACAAACCGCCGATCCCAAACACACTACACATATTAGAAATACACACACCCCGCCCCAAAACACACTGCACACAAACTGAAATGCACTCAACGAAGAACACACTCGAAACACCACGGCAGAGAGTATAAAGAAAGGAGTAAGCTTGGTGAAAGGGGTGGGTGACTGTCGTTCACATGAAACTCACCCGGGGTGCCTGTGGAGGGGGCGTATTCGGGATCCATGGCATCCACGTCAAAGCTCAGGTGTATGGGGCGCATGCCACTGCCACACAGAAACCAGGGGCTCATTTAAAGGAAACCTCAGTCAGTCCAGCCATCCAGCCATCAATCAATCATGTGACTGTCACACAGAAACCAGGGGCTCACTATACGTTACAGGAGACCTCAATCAGTCAATCAATCAGTCATGCCACTGCCACACAGAAACCAGGGGCTTACAGGAGACCCCAGTCAATCAGTCAGGCCACTGCCACACAGAAACCAGGGGCTTACAGGAGACCCCAGTCAATCAATCAGTCAGGCCACTGCCACACAGAAACCAGGGGTTTACAGGAGACCTCAGTCAATCAATCAATCAATCAGGACACTGCCACACAGAAACCAGGGGCTTACAGAAGACCTCAGTCAATTAATCAATCAATCAGTCATGCCACTGCCACACAGAAACCAGGGGCTTACAGGAGACCTCAGCAATCAGTCAATCAATCAATCAGTCAGGCCACTGCCACACAGAAACCAGGGGCTCACTTACAGGAGACCCCAGTCAATCAATCAATCAGGCCACTGCCACACAGAAACCAGGGGCTCACTTACAGGAGACCCCAGTCAATCAATCAATCAGGCCACTGCCACACAGAAACCAGGGGCTTACAGGAAACCCCAATCAACCAATAAAGAGACCTGTTTACACTCAAATACAGATAAGAGTAAACTTAAATTTTGTTGTTGTTGTACATATGAGAGGTCGACAGAGAACTGCATATCTAAAAGGGGTGGACAGAGAGACCCGTGTATCTACAAGGGGTGGACAGAGAACCGTGTACATACAAGGGGTGGACAAAGAACCGTGTACCTACAAGGGGTAGACAGAGAACCGAGTACCTACAAGGGGTGGACAGAGAAGCGAGTACCTACGAGGGGTGGACAGAGAACCCTGTACCTACAAGGAATGGACAGAGAACCGTGTACATATAAGGGGTGGACAGAGAACCGTGTACCTTCAAGTGTGGAGAGAGAACCGAATACCTACAAGGAGTGGACAGAGAACCGTATACTTACAAGGGATGGAAAGAGAACCGTGTACCTACAAGGGGTGGACAGACAAGTGTGTACCTACAAGGGATGGACAGAGAGTCGTGTACCTACAAGGAGTGGACAGAGAACCGTGTACCTACAAGGAGTGTTACAGAGAACCGTGTACCTACAAGGGGTCGACAGAGAACCGTGTACCTACAAGGGGTCGACAGAGTTGAGGACCCGGCTCATCATGTCCTGCAGGCCGTACTTGTCCACCTCCTGCATGGAGTAGCTCTTGATGCTGCACGCCGACATGAACGCCCTGGAAACAACCACAGGGAACAAACAGCACAAGCTCCGAGCACTGGTTTATGGCACCATTCCTCCAACTACTGCCATAACTGGATCCATGAAATTATGCTTCTTGTTGTCACTAGCCCATGCCGCTTATAGCGTTTACTAGCCTTGAACAACGAACTCCCAATCCCTTTGTAACGGGCAACAGGCCTATAGACAAATAAAAACTTGACTACTCCCACTTGACTAGTTACGCCATAAGTCTTCGCTGGTGCTCATACGGCAGCAAGTTTGTAATGTTCAGGCAACTCAGATTGTCTCAGGCGTTTCTTTTATAACCGTCCACATTGATTACGCCATCACAAATAAAACCAGAATCGTTTGAATCGAGACAGAACTCTTTTTTTTTTAATATTCGGGGTGGACGCGCCTCATGTTTAGGTGAGTGCTTTGACGCTATGTTACTTTCACAGTCTTATTAGTACCTAAACTGTTCGTGGGCGTTCTTACTTTGAATCTGTACATCGTGACTTTTGCTTTGGTTGACCCGTTAGTTGACCCCTCGGTCAGTCAGCATGTTTGCTATACACACGGTCAGTCAGTCAGTCAGTCAGCTCGTCAGCAAGCTAGTCAGTCAGTCGGCCAGACAACCAGTCAGCAGGCAAATCAGTCAACCAAACACTGAGTCAGCCAGCGAACCGGTCAGACCGTGAGTCAGCGTACGGACACACTCACCTTTCTGCCTCATCGACGTCACGTAGTCCAATGTAGACCAGGTCCCTGGCCGAAATGCTGCAAACAGCAGAGTCCATAATGGTGGTTTACAGACGCGTTACTTCTACTCCCCCCCCCACCCCCCCTCACCTCCCTCCCCCACTCTCCTTTCCCCTGTCGCCTCATCCGTTAGTGTCGGTCTTCTATTTTAGCAGCAGTAAAATTGCTAACGAAGTAACCACTGAGCAAATGGGTGCACTAAGCTCAATACGATCACTCTACTCCAAGTACAACACGATCACTCTACTCCAAGAATGATACGATCACTGTTCCAAGCACGATACAAGGATTATATTACAAGCACAATACGATCACTCTACTCCAAGAACAATACGAAATCCCCACTCCAAGCACAATACGATATCCCCACTCCAAGCACAATACGATATCCCCACTCAAAGCACAATACGATATCGCCACTCCAAGCACAATACGATATCGCCACTCCAAGCACAATACGATATAGCCACTCCAAGCAGATATATCCCCACTCCAAGCACATATATAACCCAACTCCATGCACAATACGATATTCCCACCCCAAGCACAATACAATATCCCCACCCCAAGCACAAAACGATATCCCCATTCCAAGCACAATACGATATCTCCATTCCAAGCACATATATCCCCACTCCAAGCACAATATGATATCCCCACTCCAAGCATATATATCCCATGCACAACACGATCACTCCACTCCAAACACAATACACCCACTCCCCTCCAAGCACAATACGATCATTCCCCTCCAAGCACAATACACCCACTCCTCTCCAAGCACAATACACCCACTCCCCTCCAAGCACAATACACCCACTCCCCTCCAAGCACAATACACCCACTCCACTCCAAGCACAATACACCCACTCCACTCCAAGCACAATACACCCACTCCACTCCAAGCACAATACACCCACTCCCACTCCCACCCCCCAAGCACAATACACCCACTCCACTCCAAGCACAATACACCCACTCCCTCCAAGCACAATACACCCACCCCCCCACTCCAAGCACAATACATCACTCCACTCCAAGCACAATACACCCACTCCCCTCCAAGCACAATACACCCACTCCACTCCAAGCACAATACACCCACTCCCCTCCAAGCACAATACACCAGTCCCCTCCAAGCACATACACCACCCTCCAAGCACAATACGACACTCCCCCAAGCACAATACGACCACTCCCCTCCAAGCACAGTACA
>JABMCL010002282.1:357500-362500 GCA_018857735.1 Alviniconcha marisindica
CAAGGAGAGGAAAGAAAGACGAATGAAACAAACAAACAAACGAACAAAACAAAACAACCCCCCCCCCTCCCACCCACCCCCAAACAAAAGGAGAGAGAGAGAGAGAGAGAGAGAGAGAGAGAGAGAGAGAGAGAGAGAGAGAGAGAGAGAGAGAGAGAGAGAGAGAGAGAGAGAGAGAGAGAAGATGTGATTACCTAGATGTCCAATTTTTGTGATGATTCCATTTTCCCTGAGGTTGGCAGGTCCGTGTTCGGTACCGCCACGTGGCTGTAAGAACAAAAGACAATGTGGGGACAAAACTGAGATGATTTCACTCTAGTCTCATTGAGTCATTTGCTGTTTGAAAGGAAATCAGTTGATCGGGATAGCAAAAGAATCAGTGGAGAGAGAGGAGAAAAGTGATTGGTGGGGAAGAAGAAGATGAAGAAGAAGAAGAAGAAAAAGAAGAAGAAGAGGAGAGAGAGAGAGAGAGAGAGAGAGAGAGAGAGAGAGAGAGAGAGAGAGAGAGAGAGAGAGGAGAGAGAGAGAGAGAGAGAGAGAGAGAGAGAGAGAGAAGGGGTGGGGGGATGGGGGGGTGGGGGGTGGGGGAGGAGAAAAGCGCTAGACAGACAGACAGTAAAAAGAAAAGAAAAAAGAAAAAGAGAAAGTTGTGTGTGTAATTTATTAGCACAATACTTAATTTCACATGCATTCAAAGCTAAGTCAAAAGCTGTATGTGTTAAGCTGACACAGAAAAAACAAACAAACAAACAAATCGTAACATGAAATGAGTAAATTAATGTTACTGAACCCCCTCTCAACCCTTCCCTAACTAAATCCTTTCCCCCCATCGCCCATTTCAGTTGTGGTAACGGTTCGATCCGCCGCGCGTGCTACTAAGGGATTTAAGGAACACAGACACGTTCGAAGTGTTCCGCCAAGACGAGTCTACCTGCCCCTTCAACTATGGACAAAAGAGGTTAATGGCTCTCGACTGACGTGACGCGTTCAACAACACGCAACATGCAGCTTATCCATCTACAACAAGTAGTACAACCGCCAGAACATGCGAGTAAGACATTCCCCAAGGACGTTACTTTAACCCTTTCACTGCCGTGATGCCACTTGAAAAGGACCAATAAAAGTGTGAAATTTGAAATACTTAAGCAGCGGTGAGCCGGTTTGGCCTAGCGGTAAGGCGTTAGGCTGGTAAGCGGAAGGACCTCGGTTCGATACCGCTTCGGCTCTCCTTTGTCTTCAAAAAAAGGTTGTGGTTTGTGGACACTGTCCTGCGACTTTGTCTGTCACTTCCTACTGAAACATTAAAGTGGCTCTCACCGCTGCCCATCTTAATGCAGGAATCATTCTGGTGGTGACAGTGTAGCGATAGGTATATAATCTCCCTCTTCTCTCACCTCCGTACCACCTTTCCTCCCCTTCTCCCCGTCCCTAATAAGCCCTATGGTTTCTGTGGACGTTAAGCACCATGTTTACTTACTTACTTTATACTTAAGCATTTACGTTTTCTTTTCGGCATTAGCATGTGAAAGGACTTCCACCAAAGCGCACGGTACTGAAAGTGATTTGTTAAAGGACCGAAAAATATACCGTTTGCAGGCGTGTTTGTGCACTTTTTTCAGCGCGGAAATTTTACAGGCTGGGGCAGTGAAGGGGTTGATAGCTCTCGGCAGACGTGACGCGTTCACCAAGGGACACAACATGCAACATGGACCTGAATCACTACGCTGATTAGCTATCT
The DNA here is from genome assembly GCA_018857735.1 of Alviniconcha marisindica. Lineage (NCBI taxonomy): Eukaryota > Metazoa > Mollusca > Gastropoda > Provannidae > Alviniconcha > Alviniconcha marisindica. Next base: position 359,239 of record JABMCL010002282.1, read on the forward strand.
GGCATACGAGTAGATCGAAGGCAGACGGCAGTGGTCTTTTTCTCGCACGCGAGCCTTAGGCTATAATTATGGCGGAAGGTTCGACGAATCATTCCCCCGCCTGCTCTCTCTCTCTCTCTTCACTATTTCACTATGAATGTCTGTAGTATTGTAGCAACGGCAGATATGTAAGTCGGCCTTTTTCCTAATATCTTTACCGTTGAGAAATAAAGTTTACTCAATCAATTAATCAATCTCTCCCTCTCTCTTTCTCTCTCTGAATGATGTATGGCATGTGTTCATCTGGCGCTGTGAACACGCTATGTTTTGTGTGAAAATTCTCATGTATAACGTTTCACTTACTCATTCATGCCTTTATGTATGTAAATAATGCCTGTAATTTGATATCTATTCATCAGTAGCTTAGCAAGGACTAGTTGTTAGACAGGTTTTTGACTGAACCTAAACTACAATCCTTGTAAAATAAAGAGTTCGAGTTCTCTCTCTCTCTCTCTCTCCTCCACCCTCTCTCTCCCTTCCCCTCTTCTTTTTCTTTTTAGGTGGAGATTATCTCGAACCCACCAATTCCACTCTTAGGCCAAAGACCAGTCTACGGCAGATCAGCGAGCCGAGACAACAGCGAAGGAGCGTTCCCTGGAGAGTTGGGTGTGAGCTCGTTTCCCTAATAGGTTCCCATGCTATATACATGGACAGCACAGTCAGCGATTTCCGACTTCGTTGGACCAAAGGTACATGCGCGCTTGGCAGACTGGAGTCTTTGACGTGCAGTGTTACTGAGGTAATACGTGTGATTGGGCCAACAGAGGGTTGGATCTTTAGAACATTGATTTTCCTTTGAAATGTTACCCAGTTGTCCCAGCACACACAGTGATAGCAGCCATAGTAATCGACAGGGGAAGAAGAGAAAGAGCGGGAAAAAAGGGGGGTGTCCGACAGAAATTGAAGAAACTGAAAAGCGGTAGAGCGCCGTTGCCTTCAGTGACACTGTCAAACGTTCGCTCACTTCGGTCGAAAACGGACGAGTTGCAGGCGAATGTCAGCTACATGCACGAGTATAGTGAGGCCTGTCTGCTTGCTTTTACTGAAACTTGGCTGGGTGATCGTGTGCATAATCACGAATTGACTGTTGATGGCTTTGGGGCACCTATCCGTCTTGATAGAAACTAAGTTGATACGGGGAAAGAACAGGGAGGTGGTGTGTGTTTTCATGTCAACAAAAAGTGGTGTAACACGGTCTTTCAGTTCGCGAAGCACTTTGCACGCCTGACATTGAGCTGCTGTCAATCTCACTCCGCCCGTTCTACCTTCCCAGGGAATTCCCCCAGCTGTTTTTCACGCTTGTGTACATTCATCCACGTGCTAACGCTTCGAGGGCGATTGAATACAGTGTAGATAACATTCATAAACTGGATTCTGTATCTCCTGATGCTCCAAAATTCATACTTGGGGACTTTAACTATTGTTCTCTGAATAAAACTTTGAAAACGTACCATCAGTACGTCACCTGTCCGACTCGTTTCAACAAGACAGTTGACTTGTGTTTCGGCGCAGTGCCTGGCGCGTACACGTCCCTTGCATTACCTCCCCTCGGATCAGCCGACCACAACGTTTGACCACAACGTTGACCTCCCTGTGTACAAGCCTGTCATTCAGCGCGTGCAGCGCGTGGTGCAAACCGCGAAGGACTGGACCGAGGACAGTGTTGCCTCTTTGCAGGTTTTTTTTTTGAACGCACTGACTGGGAAATGTTTTGATCAAATGTGTACCAGTTTTAATGAACTAACTGATGTCATTTCCGATTATATTTCATTTTGTGTTGAATCTGTGATACCCTCTAAACATACCACTATTTTCCCGAACAACAAACCTTGGGTAACAAAATATCTGAAGGGGGTTCTGAACAAGAAAAAGAGGGTCTTTTTTCCAGGGTACAACAGAAGAGAAGAAATAAGTGAACAGGGAAGTTAGGGGGGCGATTAGAAAGGCAAAGGAGAAATATAGGAAGAAGATTGAGTCGAAGTTCAGCGGTGGCTGTCTTCGTGCTGCTTGGCAAGGCATTAAGAACATGGCAGCTGTCAACAAGGCGTCTGCACCTCGTGGGTCAAGGGTTAGTCTGGAGGGGGTGGCTGATGAGGCATATTGCCAAACCACATGAACAGTTTCTTCACTCGTTTCGAAACACATGCTTTTTCATCACACATTTCCGATGTGAAGCAGTCCTTGATGCCGGACGACGGTGCTGTTATTGACCAAGAGAGAGTGTTGGGCTGTTCAAGCATATAGGTGTAAACAAATGCCCAGGTCCCGATGGGATTTGTGGCAGAACTCTCAGATTTTGTGCCGAGCAGCTTAGTTGCGTCTTTCAACGCCTCTTCCAGACCTCCATAGACGCATGCACCATCCCCGACATTTGGAAACTTTCAAATGTAATTCCGATACCTAAAAAGGATAACCCGAAACTACCTAACGACTTTCGACCTATAGCACTCACCTCCCTTGTTATGAAAACGTTGGAAAAAAATCATTAAGTTCTTCATTCTAGCTGTCACTGAGTGTAACCTAGATCCTCTTCAATTTGCTTACCGGTCTGGGAGGGGTGTTGATGACGCCAAGCTGTTCATCTTGAACACCTTGTACAGACATCTTGAGGGGCCTCAGACCCATGCGATAATTTTATTCGCTGATTTTTCTTCTGCGTTTAACACCATACAGCCACACATTTTAGCAAACAAACTTGTCTCATATTTTAGTCTGGACAATCATTTAGTTCTATGGATCACTGATTTTCTCACCAACAGATTGCAAAGAGTTTTTGTCAACGGCTGTTTTTCAGAGCTGTCACTGACATGTACTGGGTCTCCTCAGCGGTGTGTCCTGTCTCCACTTCTCTACATTCTATATACAGACGACTGCAGAAGTAACCACTTGAATAGGTTTCTGGTCAAATTTGCAGACGACAGTGCTCTACTGTCACTACTTCAGGGATCTGAGCAGTACCATGGACCGGCCTTAACTGAGTTTGTTGACTGGTGCGACAACAGCTATTTAGATCTAATGTGACTAAAACCAAGGAGATGATTGTTGATTTTAGGAGGCAGGAACACAGTCCTGGGAAGACCATTATCCACAATAACGAAGTTGAAATTGTCAGTAAATACAAGCACCTTGGCACCATCTTTGACGACAAGCTGAAATGGGACGACAACACTGAAGAAATTGCAAAGAAGGGGCAACAGCGGCTGTATCTCTTGCGAAAGCTAAA
>JABMCL010002282.1:365000-377500 GCA_018857735.1 Alviniconcha marisindica
AGGTCTACCTGTCCCTTGCTGAAGGGGATCCCGATGACACCGACGTGGGGCCTCGATGAGATCATCTGCTTCTCCATGCTTCTCTCCCACGCTGATGAAAACAAAACAAAAAAACAAACAGACATCGCTTCAGTGCTAGGTATCAGGTATGGCGGATGGGTGACGAAACGAGGGAACGTCAGTCAACGACAACGACAGCGGCAACGACCACAACCACAAACCACAACATAGAAGAACAAGAACGAGGAGGAAAGACGAAAAGAAAAAGTAAGACGAATATATATATATATATATATATATATATATATATATATATATATATATATATATATATATAAGTCGTGAAAGTAATGTTGATCATCACAATTAATGACACAGAAGTCGCATAGTTAACTTAATCGGACAAACGTTTTCATACCAGTTTCGATACCCCCCCCCCCCCCCCACCCCTCTCCATCTCTCTAAAACAGCATAGCACGCAGGTATTTGCAATTTAAAAATCCCTTACAGAGCAAAATACATAAATTAGAATACACAGACGACTAGCACGTATCAAAAAGCGTAACTGTCTCTAGATAAAGGTTATCGAAACTGGAATGAAAACACCATGAATTAAAGTTCGGAGGGGGTAAGGGTGGGGGTGGGGGAGTGGGGTGGGGGGGGGGGGGGGGGGGGGGGACAATATCCTGCCAGCACGATGCCAGTGAACCAAGATGAATTAAAATACCTCAGAACGCGAGAGTACTTCTCGCGCTGGACCGGACGGGATGGGACTAAGTCCGGAGGGACGGAATGGGGAAAGGGGAGGGAGGCTGGTGGGGTGGTGGTTTGATAGCAGACAGGTGCAAGCAGGTCGAGTTAGCTCGGTGTAGGTACTTTTACTGCCGTAGTTGTTATTAGTGGTTGTGTTTCATGACGAAAACAACAACAACAACAACAACAACAACAAAAAGATAACAAAACAAAACAGAAAGACAACAACCCGGAAGAAAAGAAAAAAACAAACAAAAAAAAAACGAAAACGAAAAACAAAAGCACAACAACAAACAAACGTCAACAGCAACATACTTACGTTTTACCTCTGTTCTTCTGCTGGTTTTCACCGAAACTGGTGTTACAGCGTAGAGATCAGTCGACATTAAAACACGCCTATGTCCAGAGACCTCGCCTAAAATAACCTCGCCTTATAAACAGTCCAGAGATTTCACCTAAACTAACCTCGCCTAATAAACAGTCTCCAGAGACCTCGCCTAAATAACCTCGCCTTATAAACAATCCAGAGATCTCACCTAAAATAACCTCGCCTTATAAACATTCCAGAGATCTCACCTAAAATAACCTCGCCTAAGAAACAGTCTCCAGGCAAAAACTAACGTTCGATTTGTTTTTTGTAGACTCTAGAAACGCTTCAGTCGTCACCCTAAAATGCGTGCCCAAGTCACCAACAGCAAATAGTGCGTGAGCGTTTTAATGGGACTGTACAACGTTTAAAGTAGTTCGTACAAATTTGTATACGAACCGAAAAAACAACAACAACAACAACTCTCGATGCCCCTGTGACCTTGAAGCCAGGATCATCAATGGCGGTAAGAAAGGGCAGGACTCAACGGAGGACAACCATTCAAAGTCGGAATGACCGGGCATAAAAAAAAAAAAACCAATCCAGAGCCCAAAACGGCATAATATACTGAAGTTGATCAGAGAAGAACCTACCGAAAATTACAAGGTTCAGGCTTAATTGTTTGATGCCGCTGTGACCCAGAATAAGATCCAGATCACCGAAGGTGGCAACAGCGAGTGGCATTTTCTTAGATCTAGACTAGATTTACAGACTCCGAGAAAACTGCAACGTTAATCTTTCTATCTGACATGAGCGGCCAGAGAGCTTGCGGGACGGATGGACACATTGATCACTAAGAGCTCAGGTTTCGTACAAAGGCAACATTACTGTGTTGGGGTTAAGAAAAAAAAGGAAAAAAAAGAAGAAAAAAAAAGAAGAAAGAAGAAAGAAAGAAGGAAAAAAAGGAGAAAAAGAAAAGAAAAGAAAAAGGAGCAGATCACGCCCCCCCCCCCCCCCCCCCCCCCCCCCCCACCCCCCCGCCCCTCCGCCCACTCCCCTACCTTGTTGCAAATTTCGCGGACTCTCGGTCGCAAAAAGGATATCACAATTCCACAGTGACCTATCTGGAAGTTAGACAATCCATGGTAATTAGCCTACCGTCTTTGCGTGGATTAATTCTCTGTTTGCTTCCTTCATTGGTAAAGGTGCAAATCAAGGCCCCCCCCCCCCCCCCCTCCCCCTTCATTTTTATAGACCTCACAATACCATAGTGATGTATGCTTCGATCTGGCAGCCAAATAACTGATTGTAATTACCACATTTGCGACGATTACTTCTGTATTTTGCTTCCTTCACTGACGGATTGTTTTCCATCGGAACAAGCTTAAAGGAAACTGGGGCTTTTTCATGGTTGTTCTGAAGGAAAGCAACGTCACTGAAGGAAGCAAATACATTAATAAGGAAGTAACTGCCGCAAACACAGTACTTACAATAGATTATTTCGCTGCCAGATCGAAGCGTAGATCGCTGTGGAATTGGAAGTGTGAGATGCATCTTGCGGCTGAGCAGTAGAGTTGATCAAAAACTGAGTGATGCCGTGTTCTTCACCTTTACCGTCACGTGGGTGAGATAGACACGGTAGGATAAGATCGAAAACAAAATTGTTTCAGTACTGGGCTTACTTACCTCTTATCGTCATTGGCCAGTCAGTTGTACCAAGTCTAAAAGATGGCATTCTGCTGGGTGGAGTTTTTGAAAAGGGTCTAGAAATCCGAACACTAGGCGATGCCCTTTTACATATGGTGAGAATGAGATAACGTCCCCATCGAAACGCCGTTCCAGCAGCCAGTGAAGCCAGATTCCAGCCAGCTTGCTATGCCGTGTTGATGTGATATTGTCGGGAATGCCAACCACTTGTTCGAATGTCGGTGTGTTTGTCTGGGGATTTGAACACCTAACAGTTCGTACGGATTTTCGGTGTTATTCATCGTTTCCAAGTTCAAACCGGAAAATGCGCCATTGAGTGGTAGACAACTCGCACGACCGACAGACAACTGGGCCTACCTGACCCTATGACCTTTGACCTAGTAAATCGTCGTCTTTTTTCTTCCGCTATTTTAATGCCGTAGGCACAGTAATTTCGTCTAGATGTTTAATAATAATAATAATAATAATAATAATAATAAATAATAATAATAATAATGTACTCTTTTACGTGCTATTTCTACAGACTGGAGTACATAGCCCATTACAAAGTAAAGAACCCAAACACAGACAGTTCAAGATGCAAACACAAAAAGGTTAAAAAGAACGCTTGTTATGACACGGACACACATATAATAAATAAGCATTCTTTTGAACCTTTTTGTATTTGGATCTTGTTTTAGAACGCTAGCAGTCATTCAGTTTCAGATTTTTTTATTTTTTTTAAACAGACAATTCAGATAAACGTCAGTGAGCGCCTGAGTGTCCGAACCGATAAGCAGAATGAAAGCGACTGTAGAGGTTGTTTGCAGAGAGATGTTAAGAGAACCGAGAAATAATTTTTCAATGATCTTGGAGACAAATGATAGATTAGAGACAGGGCGGTAGTTCTTTAGTTTGTTCCAGTCAAGAGAATTTTGTTTTTGCGTTTTTAAAATATATTTTCATATATCTTTTTTAGAAGAGGTGCAACAAGAGCGGTTTTGAAAACTTGAGGAAAGACACCAGAGGACAGGGAAGAGTTGATGAGAAGAGAATACGAGAAGAGGGGTAGGAATCGGATGAAGTTGGCATGTTTTGGGGGCTGACTTCAAGATGAAACTCTTAACGACAGACTCAGAAACAGGTCGGAAAGTGCAGAGGGGGACGCCGTCAACTGCATCTGCCACAGGCAGAGATCTTGGGCACACGGACTTGGAATCATGTATCAAATAATTTAATAATCAAATAATTGAAAGAGCAGTTCCGGGAGATCAGGCAGTGGAAGAAGGTCGGTAGATGACTTAATTTTGTCTTAGCAAATATTTTGTTTGTGATAATGTAATTTAAACCATTTTTTTTTCTTCAATTTTTTTTTTTATATAGGAAGTTGCAGAGATTTTACGATTGTAAAACAAGGATTTTGTTTTCATGACAGTCTTTATGACACAGCGTTTGGCTTTCTTGTACAGTTCTTTATGACCAGAAGAACCCCACTTTATATTATAATGCTTGCATTACAATAGTGACATAATATCATCGTATGAGTTTAAATCACACAGAGCAGACCCGACGAGAGCAACAGAAACAACAAAAAAGAAGGAAAAGCTGTTGCAATGAACCGTTCACACGAAAATCACCACAAATTTGGGTTGAGGAGTTTTCCGAAGAAGCTGACACCTGAATGGACGAGCCCTTCGACCACTCGGAGCTACAGATAGGTTGGGATTAACAGGAGTAAGCGGTCCTCTGCTTGGGAAGTTACATAACGGTAGTCAGAACTTTCGTTTTCGCTTTTGGTGGGGATCAGCCCTCTAGATCTAGATCAGTGGTGTCAGCTACTGAGCGCTATAACTCACTGGGTGTCAGCCAGTGTGCTTTGTTTCGGGATTATAGGCTAACTGTATAGCTTAGGGATATTCGGTTTTAATTAATTCTCGGTTCGTTGAATCATGCATTTATTACGTGTGTGTGTGTGTGTGTGTGTGTGTGTGTGTGTGTGTGTGTGTGTGTGTGTGTGTGTGTGTGTGTGTGTGTGTGTGTGTGTGTGTGTGTGTGGGTGTGTGTGGTGTGTGTGTGTGTGTGTGTGTGTGTGTGTGTGTGTGTGTGTGTGTGTGTCTGTGTGTGTGTGTGTGTGTGTGTGTGTGTGTGTGTGTGTGTGTGTGTGATATTTATTTGTTTTAGTTTGCTATAGAACATGTCCTATCCAATGTATTTCAGCCCTCTAGATCTAGATCTACTGAGCTCTATAACTCTCTGGGTCAGTGTGTGTGTGTGTGTGTGTGTGTGTGTGTGTGTGTGTGTGTGTGTGTGTGTGTGTGCGTGCGTGCGTGTGTGTGTTTTCATAGCAAGACTCTGTAGCCATGGCAACGAACGGGTCATTGTAGCCATGGCAACGAACGGGTTTTTTTCATGGATAATTACGGCAAGGTCTAAAATGGCCGACAATTCACCTTCGATCCTCTAAATTCTAACTGCCTTTGAAGCTTTTCACGTCTGATGGGATCATCATAATGTCATTTGGAAAAGATTCCTGACCTAAAGGTGAACCAGTGCTATCAACGATGTACATGTTTAAAACGATTTTCTTACGTATAGAGGAGTAACCATGTCCACTGCAATTGTACCCTACCCCCACCCCAGCCCCCACCCATGAGAGAGAGAGAGAGAGAGAGAGAGAGAGAGAGAGAGAGGTAAACGGGTGTAAACACAATTTGCAAAACTCACCAACTCACCCTGTTTCTGCCAAGAAAATAGAACTGTGCAACACGTCAGATCGTGCAGTGATCGCAGAAAAATGGAATCAGGGCTTGTAGATTGTCCACACTGAACTCCATTTTATATAGAGTCCTGACTCATTTGCATAGGGGGGGGGGGGGGGGGGGGGGGGGGGGGGGGGGGGGGGGGGGGGGGGGGGGGGGGGGGGGGGGGGGGGGGGGGGGGGGGGGGAGATAGGTAGCTACACGCCTCAAATTCTGCACCACGACTCCTCTACATGGCCATATCGTCGAACCCATACTCCATATACCGTCCGGTGTCGAGTTCAAATGCGAGAGATGTTAGCAACAGATCCGAATCAGAGAGAGAGAGAGAGAGAGAGAGAGAGAGAGAGAGAGAGAGAAGAAGAAGAAGAAGAAGAAGAAGAGAGAGAGAGAGAGAGAGAGAAGAGAGAGAAGAGAGAGAGAGAGAGAGAGAGAGGGGGAGAGAGAGAGAGAGAGAAGAGAAGAAGAAGAAGAGAGAGAGAGAGAGAGAAGACGAGAGAGAGAGAGAGAGAAGAGAAGAGAGAGAGATGAAGAGAGAGAGGAGAAGAAGAGAAGATAAGAAGAAGAAGGAGAAAGAGAGAGAGAGAGAGAGGAGAGAGAGAGAGAAGGAGAGAGGAGAAGAGAGAAGAGAGAGAGGAAGAGAGAGAGAGAGAGAGAGAAGAAGAAGAAGAGGAGGAGAGAGAGAGAGGAAGAAGAAGAGAGAAGAGAGAGAGAGAGAGAGAGAGAGAGAGAGAGAGAAGAGAGAGAGAGAGAGAGAGAGAGAGAGAAGAGAAGAGAGAGAGACGAGAGAGAGAGAAGAAAGAAGAGAGAGGAGAGAGAGAGAGGAGAGAGAGAGAGAGAGAGAGAGGAGAGACAGAGAGAGAGAGAGAGAGAAGAGAGAGAGAGAAGAGAGAGAGGAGAGAAGAGAGAGAGAGAGAGAGAGAGAGAGAGAGAGAGAGAGAGAAGAAGAAGAAGAAGAAGAAGAAGAAGAAAGATTGCCACATGCGATTGAGGCGGGTTCCAGTGCTGGGAGCCCCCGCGGAATATAAATAGGCCTTCAATTTTTTTGTTTTAACGGTGCTTTACCTCCACAGAAACCATAAGGTTTATTAGGGACGGGGAGTCCAGGACGGCTTCCTGGACTTTCACACAGCTTCCTCTCTCTCTCCCTCCCCCCCCCCTCTCTCCCTCTCTCTATGCTCCAGTACATGCGTTTTTGTATTTGGAGCCGGCTTGGCCTACCGGGAAGGTGTTATACAGGTCGATAAGCAGAAGGACCTCGGTTCGAGTCCGCCTTGGTTCCTCTCTCTTCAAAAGTTGTGGTCCGTGGACGCTGTCTTGTGACTTTGCCCCTCACAGTTAATGAAACATTAACCCTCTTCGCTGCCCCAGCCTGTAAAATATCCCGGCTGAAAGATGGACGGACGGACGTTTTCCGGCCCTGTAACACATCTGCTTCCAGTGCTGTGCGTTTTGACGAAAATCCTTTCACATGCCAGCGCGAAAAAGAAAACAAAAAAGCTCAAGTGTTTCAACTTTCGCACTTTAAATGGTCGTTTTCAAGTGACATCGCGGCAGCGAAGGGGTTAAAATGGCTCTCATCGCTGCACATCTTAATGCCGGAGTAATTCTGGTGGTGACTGCAGCGATAGGTATAATTAATCTCCCTCTTTCCACACAGCCTGGAGTCCCCGCCAGCACCCGTTCGGAGAGAACTCGGCGTTTAAGCTTAACCGGTTTTTTTTTTTTTTATCCAGCAGACTGGACGTTCGTAAGTATTCAAATGATGGTGATAATAATAATAATAATAACAAGAGTAATCAGGTAGGGATGGGTGGGGACTGTGTTATTTGCATTTGACGTTATTTTTGATTTTTGCTTCTTTTTTTCTTTCAGTCAAGTCAATTCAAGTCAAGTCAAGTCAAGTCAAGTCAAGAAATTCTTTATTCCTTCAAAGGAAAATGTGGGTGCCACACATAAAGAACAAAGGTGTACATATGTAAAAGATTAACACTTAAAAAGTACGCAACAACACGTAGTATCGCACACACCACAATACACAATAAACACAAGCATAACCATCACACACACACACACACACACACACACACACACACACACACACACACACACACACACACACACACACACACACACACAAACACACACACACACACAACACACACACACACACACACACACACACACACAAACACGCGCGCGCGCGACGCACACCCCCCCCCCACACACACACACACACACACACACACACACACACACACACACACACACACACACACACACACACACACACACACACACACTCCATACACACACACACACGCATACACACACTCACACACACACACACACACACACACACACACACACACACACACACACACACACACACACACACAAGCGCAAGCGCACCCCCCCTCCCCCACACAAGCATAACACACGCGCACACACACACACACACACACACACACACACACACACACACACACACACACACACACACACACACACACACACACACACACACACACACACACATACGCACGCACGCACGCACGCACGCACGCACGCACGCACGCACACACACACACACATCGAAACAAAAACAAAAAACGCTGCACACGGAGGGGGTGTGTGGGCGGGGTGGGGGGGGGGGGGTGGCAGGGGTGGACATGGTGGGGGGGACGGGGGAGAGAGAGAGACTGAGACAGAGACAGAGACAGAGGCTTCTATTTAAAAAATTTTTTTTACAAAAATACAAGTCTCCATCCAGCGCCCGAAGCCCTCAATGCTTTCCACTTTCAGGAAGCTCTCTAGAAGATTACTCCAAGAGTTTTGTGGAGGCACCGTTTCGGAAAGATCCGGTTGCTCATGCTGGAAGCTCTACGGCACTGATCTGAAAATTATGGTCTGCAAAATCACCACGATCAAAAAGAAACACGATCCCCTTTTCAAACAGTTCTGAGAAACCCAAGCCCCTGACAGGCCGGGATGCTGCTCTTCATTACCATAATGAGAACACGGGGACAGCGCCACCTGTCGGCTCTGAGCATCGCATTCCAGAAGGGGGTAGAATTCACCATCGATTTTGGGGCTGATATGATCCGCCGGCAGCGAATCGCTGAGAATAACCTGACCATATGCTACCGTTTCCTGGGCAACCATTGCCATTCACGGTTTTAAATGCTCGAGAGGCGGTGGTATAGTATCACCTTTAATTTCCGACGGTGGTATAGTATCACCTTTACTTTCCGACGGTGGTATAGTATCACCTTTACTTTCAGACGGTGGTATAGTATCACTTTTACTTTCAGACGGTGGTATAGTATCACCTTTACTTTCCGACGGTGGTATAGTATTGATTGATTGATTGATTGCTGATCACTTATATAGCGCTATTCTCCGCTCTCTTGAGCAGACTCACTGCGCTCGCATATAGTTCTACATGAGTGACAAGCTTTTTATAGCGCGTTTTTTGAATATCCACCGAAGTGTACTTACAGCGCTGGCATGGCTGGTGCCGCATGAAACTGCAGCCATCTCGGCGCAAGTTCTGTGTACACCATACAACCATGCACCATGTCACTTCATGCAAAGCCACATACGTAAGGTGTATGCGTGTTTAGCTGTAACCTGCCACCTGCACCTTTGGCAGAATAACCGGGATCTTTTACGTGCTACTGCGGTAACACGGGGATGGAACGGATACCGAAATTAGAGTCAGCACAGAAAGTCGACCCTGGAGGAGAAAATTCTCCCGCCGCTCCTGCAGGGATTTGAACCCGCGACCTTTCAGTCACGAATCCGGCGCTCTAACCACTGAGCTATCCCCGCCCCCCGACAGTATTACTGTTACTTTCCCACTGTGGTATAGTATTACTGTTACTTTCCCACTGTGGTATAGTATTACTGTTACTTTCCCACTGTGGTATAGTATTACAGATAGGTAAGTAGTGTTGCTTAATGTCCTCAGATGTGTTGATATATTAGGGACAAGTTGTGACCAATGCCGAATGGTCCAAGCTTTACGTCCACGGAAACCAGGAGGTTCGTTCCCAGGACGGCCACCTCGACTCTCACACAGCTCCTGAACTATGGAGTATTACAGATGATGATGATGAAGTGATGCTTAATGTCCTCAGATGTCAGTTGACATATTAGGGACAAGTTGTGACCAATGCCGAAGCACGGTTCAATAAATCTTTACGTCCACGGAAACCAGAAGGCTCGTTAGGACGGACAGCCCAGGACGGCCACCTCGACTCTCACACAGCTCCTGAACTATGGAGTATTACAGATGATGACGATGAAGTGATGCTTAATGTCCTCAGATGTCAGTTGACATATTAGGGACAAGCTGTGACCAATGCCGAAGCACGGTTCAATAAATCTTTACGTCCACGGAAACCAGAAGGCTCGTTAGGACAGACAGCCCAGGACGGCCACCTCGACTCTCACACAGCTCCTGAACTATGGAGTATTACAGATGATGACGATGAAGTGATGCTTAATGTCCTCAGATGTCAGTTGACATATTAGGGACAAGCTGTGACCAATGCCGAAGCACGGTGCAATAATTCTTTACGTCCACGGAAACCAGAAGGCTCGTTAGGACGGACAGCCCAGGACGGCCACCTCGACTCTCACACAGCTCCTGAACTATGGTAGTACTACAGTTACTTTCCCACTGTGGTATAGTGCTATAACTTTCCATGAGATTCCGGAGTGCATGGATGTTCATTCCTGTTTTTTATGGGCCGGTGGTTTGACCATGAAAATAAGCAACGTCTTGTCTTGTGTTTAGCTGTGAGGCCTGTGCCTCTCTTTGGGAGGAGTCAGTCTGTGAAGATATACCGTGTGACATCGTTTCCCTGCTGGCGAATGAGACTCAGTGAATTAATCCCATGGAAACTCTGTCACCGGCAACGTAGGTGAAAACATTTATAGTTCTGTAGGCCTGCTGATCGCTCTCAGTGCACAGTTGGACCAGTTATGTCTGACATTTTGTTCAACAATTTAACGCGCTTCATTCTGTGTGTCACTTTGTCTTTTGCGTACATATCTAGTCCGGGGCCTTTGAGAGGATTTAACGAAAACGGCCTTTGTCTTACTTGGAAATGCAGCCTCGCACACCCTGAATATTTGCAGTGGAGATTTGTGTAGGGTGCTATGATTATCTGAGTGCAAGTTGTTTACCATTCGGACTCTGATTCGCGAGCGAAACAGCAGTCCGTGAGCAGTGCTCAGATGGGTCTTGTTCCCGTGGGGAAAGGGATTTGATTTGATTCAAAATTGACTTCAGACAGCTGCATAGTGTCCTTTAATTATTATTTTTTTAAATCGTGTGTCCCCGAAAGTATCACCTTTACTTTCCAAAGTTCCGGCAGTGGTTTAGTATCATCTTTACTTTCCAGAGTTCCGGCAGTGGTTTAGTATCATCTTTACTTTCCAGAGTTCCGGCAGTGGTTTAGTATCATCTTTACTTTCCAGAGTTCCGGCAGTGGTTTAGTATCATCTTTACTTTCCAGAGTTCCGGCAGTGGTTTAGTATCATCTTTACTTTCCAAAGTTCCGGCAGTGGTTTAGTATCATCTTTACTTTCCGGAGTTCCGGCAGTGGTTTAGTATCATCTTTACTTTCCGGAGTTCCGGCAGTGGTTTAGTATCATCTTTACTTTCCGGAGTTCCAGCAGTGGTTTAGTATCATCTTTACTTTCCAAAGTTCCGGCAGTGGTTTAGTATCATCTTTACTTTCCGGAGTTCCGGCAGTGGTTTAGTATCATCTTTACTTTCCGGAGTTCCGGCAGTGGTTTAGTATCATCTTTACTTTCCAGAGTTCCGGCAGTGGTTTAGTATCATCTTTACTTTCCAAAGTTCCGGCAGTGGTTTAGTATCATCTTTACTTTCCGGAGTTCCGGCAGTGGTTTAGTATCACCTTTTTTTTTTTACAGAGTTCCGGCGGTGGTATAGTATCACCTTTACTTTCCAGAGTTCCGGCGGTGGTACATTATTCCGGCGGCGGTATAGTATTGCCTTACTTTCCAAAGTTCCGGCGGTGGTATAGTATTCCGGCGGCGGTATACGGTATCACCTTTGCTTTCCAAAGTTCCGACGGTGGTATTCTCTCTGCCCACGGTACTCCTTTTTAATCCTGGAGCTGGCCAGAATATATATACCCACGTATGCTTTCCGGCCCCCACAACAGAAAAAGGTTTTCTTCAGGTTAGTGTGGTTTCAGTATGGATAACGTCTTTTGAGTGTCTTTGCTCTCAGGCCACAGATACTCAGACAGCAGCTTGGCTCATTACTCTGACAAGCTATAGTGTAGAAACCGTAGGAGAACGAAGTGAATATACCTCCCCACCACCCCCGCCCCATCAGTTTCAGTTTCCGTCGTGAATACGCTGTACCGCTGCGGGAGATAACCAGGCGTTAGAGCAGTCAAACCTAATGATTTTGAGTTGTCTCCCTTAACCACACCCACTCTGGTTCCCGGCAGCTCATAGAATAATTATTTATCCCAGAGAGGGTCCTGCCTACCCAACAGAATTTTGCGACAGGCTATATAGGATGTTGGACATCGCACTTGTTAAACTGTTGAGGAAGTTGTTGAAGAACTCGAGGGCGAGGAAGACAGGGTCATTTTTATCATCGTTTTTTGTTTGTTGTTATGTATTATTTGTCTGTTCGTCGTTTCAAAAGGCGGTCTGCCCTTAACATTTGCGCTTGTTTTGTTTTGTCTCATTAACATGAACGTTGTTTTGAACCTTTTGTGCTATTTGATTTTGTTTCAGAACGCTGGCAGTCAATTTTGTTTCAAATATTAAAGAGAGAGAGAGAGAGAGAGAGAGAGAGAGAGAGAGAGAGAGAGAGAGAGAGAGAGAGAGAGAGAGAGAGAGAGAGAGAGAGAGGAGAGAGAGAGGAGAGAGAGAGAGAGAGAGAGAGAGGAGGAGAGAGGAGAGAGAGAGAGAGAGAGAGAGAGAGAGAGAGAGAGAGA
>JABMCL010002282.1:387500-390000 GCA_018857735.1 Alviniconcha marisindica
AAAAAAGAAAAAAGAAAAAAGAAAAAAAAGAAAAGAAAAAAAGGCAGCAGTCACAATCTCATTTCCAGATTCCCCCGTTCATCCTCATCTCTCCCTTTCTTTCCTCTCTCAGTCCCTGTCTCCGTCGCTCTGTGTGTCTGTCTCTCTGGCTGAACTAGATAGGTCGACCTAACGCGACTATCCTTGAGTATTAAAGTTTTCTAGTTCGAGTTCTCTCTCTCTGTTTCTGTCTCTGTGTCTCAGTCTCTGTCTGTCTGTCTGCCCTTGTGTCTGTCTGTCTGTCTGTTGTGTGTCTGTGTGTGTTGTGTGTCTTTGTGTGTGTTTGTGTGTGTGTGTGTCTGTCCCCTCTCTCCCCTCCCCCCCCCACACACACACACACACACCCCACACACACACACACCACCCCACACACACACACACACACACACACACACACACACCACACACACACCACCCCCACCACACACACACACACACACACACACACACACACACACACACACCCCACACACACACACACACAAACACGCCCCACGCACCCACACACACACACATACACACCCCACGCACGCACGCACTGCCCCATACACGCACGCACCCCCCCCCCCACACACACACATTCCCTCTCCCTCCCCTCCCCTCCCCCCACTTTTCCTCCCCCCCTCTCTCTCTCTCAATCACTCGCTCTCGCTCTCTCATTGGCAAGCTTTCATTGACAATTATCTTTGAAATTTCCAGTTTTGGTTTCAATTTGGCTTCACTCAAATGCAGGCGGCTATCGTTCGTGCCAGCTCTCCCATCCGCGGACGAAGGCCACCTCACGACCACCGGCACTGGAATGCCGAAGCCAGGAAAAAAGACGGCTTGTCCCAGATGCTGCCAGCATCAATTTCCGATCCCGAATTTCACCGTTGATCGTACAAGTGAAATGCCCGCATTCTCAGTCAGGTTTTAGCATTCGGTTTAGTTTTTGTTGCTGGTGGTTTTATTTTATAAGCGATAATCATCCTCCCCATGCCCCAGCCCCATGGGGGGGGGGGAAGAGGGGGGGGGGGAGGGGAGGGCGGGAGGAGGAGGGGGGGGGAGGGGGAGAAGAGAAGAGCTGGTCTTTTATTTGGTTGCCGTTGTGATTCTTATTGCCTCCCTTTTTCAGGTCGGTCTCATCTTGCAGGGTCACTTCGTCTATGGCGGAAATTACACGCTTGGTGAACAGCGATTTAGACCTCCCAAGGATCGATGTTGCGTAATCATATGCGTGTCTCGGTGCTGAAGTCTGCACAAATTTTCGTCTCGTTGCGATACCCCCCCGCCCCCTCCCCCCACCCCCAAATCCCCTCCCCACCCCACTTCCGCCCGTGACTGCCCCCCATCCCTCCTCCATAATTCCCGGGCAATCCCCAACGAAAAAACAGTAAATAGGTATGTAGGGGAGCGGGGTGGGGAGTGAGGGAAGCAGGTGGGAAGCATGGATGAAGAGTCACAAGTCAGAGGTTGCTGTAACATAACTTTTATTTGCACACCAACCAGGAAACAGTGTAGGCTCTCCCCTGAGATGAACACGTGAACACCGGCCGCAACAGCAAACAACCTGCCTCTGCAGGGACACTGTGGGGAAAGGGACTGCTGCGTTTTTTGTGTGTTTTTGTGTGGTGGGGCTGTGCTTAATGTCCTCAGATGCTAAAAGCATATTAGGGACAATAACGCTGCCGGCCCAGCGCACAAGTTTTAACACCTTAGATAATTGGGGCCATAAAACCCTACCCAATCAAAAAAGGATAAAGGACAGGAAAGAAAGGTTAAAAGGTCATGGCCCGAAACATGTATACAATACACTCGGTTACAGGTAGTTGGGTGGTTTTTGCTTTGCTATCACATCATTGTGGGGCGTTTATTCATATGACGTGCATCCATCTACTAGACATCCACTCACTCACTCACTGAGACTTCTTTACATGACGCTTTTTGTGTATATCATACGATATAATTATAGATTCACATATTCACGTCGTAACATACACCCCTCATTTTTGCGTATGCACCTGACATGCATGCATATATCAATGAAATACAGTGTAAGCTACTTATTCTTTTCTTCCATAGCGTTCTGCGTCAATGTTTGAGTGGTTGTGTGTGTGTGTGTGTGTGTGTGTGTGTGTTTTTTTTTGGGTTTTTTTTTCCCCCCTTCCCCGGCCTCTTGAAATTCCCCCTTTTTTTTTTTCTTTTTTTTTTTTGTGTGTGTGGTGTGTGTGGGTGTGTGTGTGTGGGGGGTGTGTGTGTGTGTTTTGTGTGTGTGTGTGTGTGGTTTGTGTGTTGGGGGTTTTGTTTGTGTTGTTTTTTGGGGTTGTGTGTGTGTGGTGTGTGTGTGTGTGTTTGTGTGTGTGGTGGTGGGGGGGGGTTTGTTCTTGGTTCTGTGTTGTTGTTTTTCCATCTTCCGCTCACCATCTCGCGCAAGTCTCTCGCCGCCGTCAGTCTCCTGTGTTTTAACCTGTCAGTACTTTTT
>JABMCL010001381.1:0-2500 GCA_018857735.1 Alviniconcha marisindica
TTGTCATAGGAATGACGTGGCAAGCATGGGCCTGTTGGCGTCTGTGGTGTTTCCTGCAGCCCAAAGTTGTGCCATTTATCTTTAAGTCCGGAGTCTCTCTTACACCCAACTGGTTTTATTGCGAAATTTCTCTCTCTCTCTCTCTCTCTCTCTCTCTCTCTCTCTCTCTCTCTCTCTCTCTCTCTCTCACAGATACACACTGCACACACACACACACACACACCATATATATATATATATATATATATATATATATATATATATATATACACCACCGACCGGTTTTAATCAGGGGTCTCTCTTACACATTCTGGATGGGTAGTGCTGAGTCAGTGGTGAATCTTGCAGGAGTACGTACACAAGCCCCAATGCTAGTTTTACTGGGCAGTTTCTCTTACACGCCTGCTAAAGGTAGTGCCGAATCACCCATGCATTCTCGGCATTGGGTTTTAGTGGGGATCTCCACACGCCCCATGATAGTTTTACTGGCCAGTTTCTCCACACATCCAGAGTTCATTTTACTGGGATCTGGTCTGTCGTACATACTCGACATTCGCGCAGCGAGTCTCTATTACCCGCCCCATGCGAGTTAAACCAGTCTGTCATACATGTGACGCAGTACGTTTAGTGAGGTCTCTTACACGCCCCCTGCTAGATTTCACGATAATAACACTAATGGGCCGCGGCTCGCTTCAGCTCTCCTTTTCTCAAAAGGCTGTGGTTTGTGGACACTGTCTTGCGACTTTTCACAGTTAATGAAATATTAAAATGGCTCATCGGTGCCCCTTAATGCAGGAACCATTCTGGTGGTGACAGTCTTGGCATTAGGTATATACTCCCTTTCCCCAACACATGACACCCCCCAAGTGCGTTTGTGTGTGCGTGCGTGTTGACCATTTTGCGAGGTGTGTATCAGTTGATGCGTGGGTAGTATTGTGTGTGTGTGTCTGAGCGCGCGCACGCGTGCGCGCGATGATGATGATGTGTGTGGGGGGGGGGGTTCTACGTGTGTGTGTGTGTGTGTGTGTGTGTGTGTGTGTGTGTGTGTGTGTGTGGTTGCTATCTTGGTCTCACAGTTGGCGGAGAGAGAGTGTATTTGTCTATAGGCCTGTGGCCCGTTACAAAGGGGTTGCCAGTTCGTGATCAGTGCTAGTAAACGAAGAAACCATTATTAGCAGCATGTGTTAATGTCAACAAGTAAGGATAATTTCATGGATCCATACGCACACATAACAGACTGTAGCTCTTTACTCTATTAGGCTCTCCCTCAGCGTAAGTGCAAAGAAAATAAAGCGTGACACGTTAAGCAATTTATTATCGTCGGAATCACTGCATAATCTGGAATAGCGTTCATTCCTAGGTAAGCCTCTGTACAAAGGCAAGCGGAACTTGCTTCTTAACTGACTGTACAATCAGCATCAGAAGAGCACATGACATTTGTCTTCAATTGTATCTACACAAAAGGGGCAGAGTTGTTGGTTCTCTGCTACTGAGGCTCAAAGCCTGTGTGTGTGTGTGTGTGTGTGTGTGTGTGTGTGTGTGTGTGTGTGTGTGTGTGTGCGTGCGTGCGTGCGTGCGTGCGTGCGTGCGTATGTGTGTGTGTGTGTGTGTGTGTGTGTGTGTGTGTGTATGCGTGCGTGCCGGGCGTGCGGGCGTGTGTGTGTGTGTGTGCCATGTGTGTGTGTGTGTGTGTGTGTGTGTGTGTGTGTGTGTGTGTGTGTGTGTGTGTGCGTATGCGTGTGTGTGTGTGTGTGTGTGTGTGTGTGTTTATGTGTGTGTGTGTGTGTGTGTGTGTGTGTGTGTGTGTGTGTGTGTGTGTGTGTGTGTGTGCGGTGTGTGTGTGTGTGCGTGTGAAAAGTGGAAACGGTCCTTCACGCTGTCTCTATCAGGAGTTGAATCCATGAGCTACGGCCCTTTCAGTCATGTGGGTTGTCAGGACAAAACGGGGCATGGTCGATCAAGACAAGTACAAGTCAGCCAGAAATTGCGCTTGTCTACGGGAGGTAATCCATGAAAAATAATCACGGGCAGTGATTGACAGCCTGGTACCTTGAAGACACCTTCTGAGTACTGCAGGCGTGCCTTTTATGCACTTTCCAGACACTTTCCGACAGAACGAGTACTACAGAGGTGTTCACGAGGTGCACCTCCAGCTTTGATTTGCATATGTTAATTGTACCATTTCGGTACCTTTTGTGGACTCTTCTAGTACCTAAAGTTATGGGCATGACCTGTTTCTGCCTTCTCAGGTCTCACCAGTAACAGTGCGGACTTAGCGCATGATCAGCAACATATAGATTGAAAGATCCAAAAATGTGATAGTCATCATATTGTATTCCATAAACAAAACCCACCGCACACAGACACCCCCTCCACACACACACACACACACACACACACACACACACGTAGCGTGCAACACAGGATTCGCAGGTCTGCACAGGCGAGGTGCCAACAACCTGTACATCGACTTATGAAACATGCACAATGCCAACACCTA
>JABMCL010001381.1:7500-10000 GCA_018857735.1 Alviniconcha marisindica
CACACACACACCCAATTTTCCCCCTACCCCAAAATAAAAGCTGTTAAAGATGACTGTGCAATACAATCATGGACCCAAGTGAACGAAAAAACCCCCAAAGTGAGCTATCTTCCAGTTCCCAGGTAACTAGTACAGGCAATGATTTCTTGGTGTTGCTTCGCTGAGTATCGCTATCGCACCGTATACAACAACACTACACTACACATTCTCAGTTTAGGCATAACAGGGCCAGCCTCTGCATAGGCAGGTGTTGATCATATGCATTGGGATACATGATATGAAGGATACAGCCGCTGCTAATAACAACCCCCCTCCCTAATAAGCCTTGTGGTTTCTGTGGACGTTAAGTACCATGTTTACCTACTAATAACAACGGCGATAAAAACATAAAATTAAAATTTTTCAGAGCTACCTCACCCGGAAACAGAAACAGTCGCATCATGAGCAATATTTTAACAACAGGAGCCTGCGAGACATTGTCCGCCCCCTGATCCCTTCATCCACCTCCTGACCCGCCGACCTGTCCCTCCCCCCCTCCCCCAACCCCCCACTGCCCTTTGCCCCCACCCACTCATTCGCCACTGCCGCTGCCCCCAGCCCCTGCCCCCCCCCCCCCCCCCCCCACCATCTGCCCCTGCCCCCCTCATTCGCCCCCTGCTATTGCCCATGGCCCCCTCCATCCGCCCCCTGCCCCCCTCTGCCCCTCATCCCCTCATTCGCCCCCTGCCCCCACTCATCCGCCACTGCCCCCTCCCATCTGCCCCTGCCCCCTCATTCGCCCCCTGCCCTGCCCCCCTCATCCGCCACTGCCCCCCCCCCATCTGCCCCCTGCCCCCTCATTCGCCCCTGCATTCGCCCCCTGCCCCCTCATCTGCCCACTGCCCCGTGCCCCCCCCTCATTCGCCCCCTGCCCCCTCATCCGCCCACTGCCCCCTCATCTGCCCCCTGCCCCCCCCCGCTCATTTGCCCCCTGCCCACCCCTCACCGCCCCACGCTCACCCCCCCCCCCGCTTCATTTGCCCCCTGCCCACCCCCTCACCCGCCCACGCTCCACCCCACCCTTCATCCGCCCCTGCCCCACCTTCAGTCCCTCCACACCCTGATTCCTCATCAGCGAAAGCAAATAATAAACAGAAAGGACCAAAAAGAAAGAAAAACAACAGAAAATGTCGCACCACCACAGCAACAGCACCCTAGCAACAAAGAACGCGGGGAAAGCACTTCGCTCCCAACGGACAAAGCAGCGCACACCTTGCCAGTAGGCCTACTTGACTAGATGGGCTGGCACCGCCACGTGCAAACAGACCACCGGCTGCTGCCATCCGGATTCTGCCGCACAGCAGCGACCCGAGCAACTGCCGGGAAGAGCTGAGGGGTCGGCACTGGAACCGGAAATATGCCAAGGTAAAGAAGAACACGTCCTTCCTTCGACTTCCCCCCCCCCTCCCCACCCCCCCCCTCACCTCCGCACCCCCTCCCTCACCACCACTCCCTGCCCTCTTCATCCCCCTACACCTTACCCCCTCCTCACCCCTCCGAGTAAGGATACCGTCCTTTCCTCGTCTTCCAACCCCCACACCATACCATCCCTGCCCCTCTTCATCCCTCCCCACCACCACCACCACCACCACCACCACCACCCCTTTACCCCCCGTCCCCCACCCCATTCCAATAATGCCATAGCCGAGGTTTGTAGAGGTGAATTGAAGGTAATCGGCAGGTTATCGCTCGTGGCAAAGAGAGACTGTTGTTCGTTTGCCTCGCTATTCCACCTGTGGGTTTTCGATACGGCAGAGGGGGAGGGAGGGCTGTGAGGTGGGGAGGGGGGGGAAGATTGCTGCAGGGTGGTGACGAACGTCTGAAGGCGGCGGTAACTTGTTTACCACTCTGCATAATGCCAGCTAAAAACACACACACACACACACACACACACACACACAACACACACACACACACACACACACACACACACACACACACACACGCATACACACACAGCAGCACCACACACCACACACGCACGCCCCACACGCACCACCACCACACGCACCACACCCCCACACACACACACACACACACACACACACACACACACACACACACACACTGAGAGAGAGAGACAGACAGACAGACAGAGACAGAGACAGACAGATAGAGACAGAGACAAAGAGAGCGACAGAGACACAGAGAGAGAGACAGAGAGACAAACAGACAGACAGAGACAGAGACAGACAGAGAGACAGAGAAGAGACACACACACGCCATTCTGCTGTGAGTTGCAGGGGACTGATTCGGTGACACTGACGAGCTGCGCGGCACTGCATTTGATACGTACGGCTTTACTGCGTCTGTGTTCCATCGGCCTTTACCTATATATAATTATAGCCTGCGTGGTAGGGCGACCCGACATTGCCAGGCTCGATCCCGATGAACCGAGTCGGGGGTGGGGGAACAGCTCAGTCGGTTGTTAGCGCGTCAGACTCGTGATCCGCAAAAGGTC
>JABMCL010001381.1:27500-80000 GCA_018857735.1 Alviniconcha marisindica
GTATATTTTTTGGTGCTGTAACACATCTAATTTGAATGCTATGCATTTTGATAAAAGTCCTTTCACATGCCAATGTGAAAAAGAAAACAGAAAGGCTTAAGGGTTTAAAATTTCACACTTTTATTGGTCGCTTTCAAGTGACATCATGGCAGTGAAGGGGTTAATGGCCCAATAAGTATGAAACATGACCCATGCCATACTCCACTTGAACTATAAAAAAGAATGACATGGTTAATATTCAGTCAGTGGGAAAATGTCATTTTCATTATTGTAATCAAATTCATTGTGCCCTTGAAAAAAAAAATCTCATTCTCAAACATGGCTGACTGGTAGCATTCTAAAACAAGATCCAAACACACAAACAGTTAAAAAGATGCCAATTCTAATGCCATAATTGGTATGAAGTGCAGCAACCCCCAAAAAGGTTACAATCATGCAGAGTTTCAAAAATGTTGCACTGTTATGTGTTTTGATTCTGTAGCCTTCAAAATGAATCAAGATTGCCATAATTCGCACAGATGTGTATATGCAGCATCTGACAGAGGTTACGATCTTGTATAAAAACATCACATACAATGCCAGTCGAACTGCAGGTTTGTCTGTCTGTCTCAACTGTCTGTGCCAACAGTCTAGCAGCAGGTTTGACTGTCTCAACTATACTAACAGTCTAGCTGCAGGTTTGTCTGTCTCAGCTATGTGTACCCACAGTTTAGCTGCAAGTTTGTCTGTCTCAATTGTACCAACAGTCTAGCTGCAGGTTTGTCTGTCTCAACTGCGTGTACCAACAGTCTAGCTGCAGGTTTGTCTGTCTCAACTGTACCAACAGTCTAGCTGCAGGATTGTCTGTCTGAACTGCATGTACCAACAGTCTAGCTGCAGGTTTATCTGTCTCAACTGTGTGGAACTGTCTGTACCAACAGCTGAGCTGCAGGCTTGTCCACATTATCTGTCTGTACCAACAGTTGAGCTGCAGCTTTGTCTGTCTGTCTGATCTGTCTGTACAAACAACTGAGCTGCAGGCTTGTCTGTCTGTCTCATCTGTCTGTACCAACAGCTGAGCTGCAGGCTTATCTGTCTCATCTGTCTGTACCAACAGCTGAGCTGCAGGTTTGTCGGTCTGTCTCAACTGCCTGTATCAACAGTTTAGCTGCAGATTTGTCTGCCTGCCCTAAACGTTCCAACAGTCTAGATGCATGTGTGTCTTTCTCCAAAGTTGAGCTGCATGTGTTTCTCTGTCACCAGTGTCAGCCTTGATGGTCACTTCAGCACAGATGAACACCTGGACCTTTTCCATAGGCACCTGAAAAAGAAACAATAATTATGTCTGCATCAAACTAAACCAGAGCCAAATGTAACACCAACACAAACTATGAAAAACAAATAATCATAAAATTCAATTCACATGGAACATTTAGAGACAAGAACAAAAACTCTAAAGAAAAAGAATGCAGACTTAACAGACATAGCACACGCACACGCACACACTGACACACATGCACACAATCACATAGTGCATACACACATGTGTACACTCAAATAGTGCATACAAACATGCGCACACACACATGTGCATGCATACACACACACACATACACACACACGTACACACACACACACAAACACACTAAAACCAACCCAATACACTGGACAGGAAAGAAGCGTAGGTGGCAGTGCCAGTGACAGCACTGAGGGTGGCAGGGTTACTTCGCACAGTGTGGGTGTGGAATGCTTTGCCTGCAGCTATGTCTCCCGGCCCCCAGGCCTCCACCTCCACAATGTGCCAGTCCGTCAGGCTGCAAAACCAACCAACCAAACAAAACATGAACTGTCCCCAAAGACACCATATATATAATATATATATATATAAATCAAGATAGCGCAGCGCAATCCAGGCCTAAACGCCAGAATGGGCACTAAGAGTTAAGACAGTCCGTCAGGCTGCAAAACCAACCAACCAAACAAAACATGAACTGTCCCCAAAGACACCATATATATATATATAAAATCAAGATAGCGCAGCGCAAGCCAGGCCTAAACGCCAGGATGAGCGCTAAGAGTTAAGACAGTCCGTCAGGCTGCAAAACCAACCAACCAAACAAAGCATGAACTGTCCCCAAAGACACCATATATATATTCACAGCCGTGCCTATCCCCTCATCCAATGCTGAGTGTGTGTGTGTGTGTGTGTGTGTGTGAGTGTGTGTGTGCGTGTGTGTGTGTGTGTGTGGTGTGTGTGTGTGTGTGTGTGTGCGTGTGTGTGTGTGTGTGTGTGTGTATTAGTGTTACTGTAAAGCGCCCTGTGCTGCCACCTTGTGTGGTAGATGGGCCCTCTAGAAATCCTCTTTATTATATATATATGTAAATGGTGGTGGTGGAAGTTGCAGGTTGGAAGTAAGGACAACAAACGAGCCACAGCCAGAGGTTCCTGATTTTATTTCTTCTTTTCTTTTGGATGGTACATACGAGAGGTCGTTGTTATTCCCTCTCGCCTTCTCTCGCTCTCACTTATAATGACGTCTAAATCATAACACGTATTACATACGTAAAAGATCGAATGACGTGCACACGAAAGAACACCGACAGAGCGACACACACAGAGTACATACAACAACACAAACACAATGTGCAGATGCACTCGGTTACATCCCCCCCAGCTCAATCACCACCAGCGTCCTCGCTGGTGAATCAATTAACAGTAACATCATTCAAAGGCTACTAAGAGTTGAAATTTATCAGATCATCTCAGTAGAACCTTACCGATACTTAGTGACTACCAATGCCTTCATTGCTGGAACACACTACAGAAGATCATTCTAGATCTAGACTACTGAAATAATTCTAGACTAACAGAGTTGAATTAACAAACTGTTCGAAGTAGAAACTAGGCAGAACTGACGATACACTGAGGGGATACTGAGGGATGAATTAACAAACCGTCCAAATAGAACTCAAACAAAACCACTTTAGACAACAACAACAATTCCATTTTTCCAGCGTATTACTGTAGCCTGGGGGCTTGACCAATTTTACAAACAGAAACCATCTCAGAAAAACGGTGATTGCATTTCAACCAAAGGATGACAGGATTGCTGCATTTAAGCCAAAAAAACCAGGTCTTCCTACAATATTTGTTTTCACTCTGTCATCGATACATGCACATATATGCGCACAGATAAGTTTACACTGCTCAGGAAAATGGAAGTTGTGGCAGATATGGAGTAACAATCAACTAACCTATGTAATCACACTCACTGAGAATCCTAATAGACTGTATAATGCGGGTATATAACCATTTGTATATAAATCCACATACACGAAATGCAACACAGATACAATCGTGATTCTCCACAGGTACCAGCAACCTTCCCGAGGTTATACAAAGTATAATTGACGCCTCTCCATTTCTCAAGCGATGACTACCAGACCAACAACCCATACTCATTCGATGCCAAATCCAATTCACATAATCCTCAGCAACAGTGCGACTACCTTGACTCAACAAAAACAGCATTAACAGTTTAACACATTACAGGTCCATGTAAAAGGAAACAAGCTAACAGACCCTAATGCAATGCAAGGTAGACACACGAAATAGCAAGACAATTAAATTACATGCTAAATATAAACCAGTGCCGCTAAGTTTGCACATGTTAAAGACCCTTAAGGCAACCCTTTAACATACAAACACAAGGCATTACTGAACAACCATACCAAGCATTATATCCCATTCTTTTTTCCTAAAACATGGCACTGACGGCAAAAATCAAATGCTTACAAGTTCAAATCAACAATACAGATCTGCAGTCGCAACACAGACGTTGACGTCAAGAAACACAGTTCACTGTCACATCTTGGGCAGCGCGGAACCGATACACTCTTCTTCTTCTTTGTGTTAGGCAGCCACCTTCCAGTGAGCAGAAAACTGCTCGGAGATTTTGCTGCACTTCTGCAGAGTCCTATAAAGTGGTATAATGAAAAGAAATCCAGTCTTGATCTTGATCTTCTTGATGGTTACGTCGACTTGGGCCATGCCCTGGCATAAATAAAAGTCGAAAGGCACGTCTCGGTGATCAATCCCATGGCGTTGTCAGTCTGCTCCTGCAGCTCAGAAAGCGCTGACTCCAGTGCTTGTGAATCTTCCTTGGACTTCTCCAGCTTGCTGTGACCTTGAGTTACAAGCGTCTGCAGCATATCCGTATGCTGTTGTTCACTTTAGTAAGACCCAGGGATGGTCCTTGTGTCCATCGGGAGTGCACTTTGGACACACCAACACCTGACATAAATTGCAGAAAAAGTTGAGGTGTTCATCTGAGTAGTTCTTCCTCTGACCTCTCTGGCTGTGACCGTTAGAGGCTCGTCTGTTGTTGGCTGGGATGTTATTTGGCTTCCCTACTTCCAGTCCTGCTCGTCAGCACCAGATGTAAATGGTCGGTGGTGGAAGCTGCAGGTTGGAAGTAAGGAACAACAAACGAGCCACAGCCAGAGGTTCCTGATTTTATTTCTTCTTTTCCTTTTGATGGTACATGCGAGAGGTCATTGTTCTTCCCTCTCGCCTTCTCTTGCTCTGACTTAGAGTGACGTCTCATAGTGATGTCTAAATCACAACACGTAACACATACGTAAAAGATCGAATGACGTACACACATATATATATATATATATATATATATATATAAAAATCAAGATAGCACAGTGCAAGCCAGGCCTAAACGCCAGGATGGGCACTGAGAGTTAAGGCCCTCCATAACTGGTGGAGTGGCTCTATGCAAAGACTAATATATAAATTACAACAGATTTTGCCAAATTATGGCCGACACTGAAATCACACCTCATCTAAAGACTGAGTCATATCATTTGATTTCAAAACAATAAATATTTACTTGGGGTCAGAGATGAGGCAACCCATCACATATAAATAAATTATAACAGACTTTGCCAAATCATGGTTGACACTGAGAGGTCAAAGGTTGTCAGGCCGCATTGCAGTCATGCCTCATCTAAGACTAAAGACTGAGTAATATGGTTTTGATTTCAAAAGAATAAATATTTACTTGGGGTCAGAGATGAGGCAACCCTCCACTTTGTCAAATCCGAGATTGTGCGCTGCTATGGCTGCAGCCGCCATGGTGTTGACATTGTTAGGTGCCAGGGGACACAACCCACGTACACTTCCTGTCCAGAGAGGCAGAATGGTTGATTATGCATCAACATACTTTCATGCACAATACATTCACAGGCAGCTACTCTACTGAAATGTCAACCCACCAAACAGATTATTGCTGTACACAATATGCCAGGCCAAGCTCTGTATTCAGAGTTGATTTCATGGTACATGGAGCTGGAAAATGACTCAGCAGTTTGATACAGAACGTACATATTAAGTAATTCGTTTCTAATGTCCAATCAACTGGTTACAGTAAAACTCTCAGTTGTCTCAGTCAAAAGACCTCCCTGATGAGAGACCAACACTCTTCTAAGACCACTTTTTTTTTCTTTTTTTACATCTTGGTCATATCATAATTGTATGTGTCTGAGTGATGCATGGGTTGGAAGTTTAGCATGTCAGCCCTAGTATTGTGTGTCAAATATGCATCTTGGGTTGTTGTCTTTCAGTTCAAGGAAATGCCTCTTTTAAGACACCCCCTAAAAATCAAGCAAACGTGATCTTAAAGTTCCTTGGTAAAAGGTCATGGTCAAGGTCAAGGGTTCATCCGCCACAAGCTAAATTCTTCTCTGACTCATCTCCTGCCAGCATCTCTCTGGCTTTCTCACTGGGTATCCCACTTCAAGGCAACTTTGCTTCACATCTCTTTCTCTTACTCAGCCTGATATAACCGTACTGGTTTGACTGGGTGTAAAACACCAAGTTACTTACTCTTTCTCTTACTGTGCTCCAGTCCAAAGCAATCAAGTTCTCTTCCTTCTGACATCTGTCACATTCAATCCCCCCATGCCTTCAAAACTGTGTTAAAAACTCACCACCTTTACAAACAATACCAACAATTGATTTCAAATCGTCTCCTCCCACACCCCCCCCACCCACATTCTTTCTTCCTCCCTCCATCCCCCCTCCACTCGCACATTCTTTCTGTGTTCCCATGAGCATGCATATATGTGTGGAGTAATACAACATTATGGTTATATATCTAACATTATTCCTGAGGTATTACGTATACAGTTGTCTTGATCTTGTAAAGCATGGTGTGCTCACCCTTGTCAGTGAGATACAGAGCTACAGAAATGACCACTATTATTATTATTATCAAAATTTGAAAGAAGTTTTACCAAAAAAAGTGGTCCCCCATCAGAGTGTTTTTTTGTTTGGGTTTTTACTGTTGCAGCAGTTTGACTCGTAACGTGCTTGCCTCTGAAATTTAACACCAATCAACTCACATATTTAAACAAAAGAGGCAAAAAACAGGTGAGCAGATGCGCCATCCAACCTTTGTACAGCATGACTGGTTCGTCAGTTTTTGTCTCGTTCAGTGCTGCTAATTCTCCCTCCAACTTGAAACAAGATGGGTGCTTCTTCATCGTCACTTTTAAGGCCTGCAAAATAAGAACAGAGCATCCAGTGCCAAGCTGATGACAGAAAACAGACCTACTGTACTCTGAATTTCTTCTTCTTCCTTTGTTGAGCAAGCAGCATCACTGGTTGGTTAATTTGTCACTATTAGGGGGTCTGTATAAGGGAGAGAAAGAAAAAAAAATTAAATGGAAAAAAAGAAAGAAGTGAAACAGCTGGTGTTGTTAGTTAGCCAACTCTTCACACAAAGTGACATCATGGTTTCTCAACTTTCTGGGTGGCTTAAGAATCATTTCCTCAGAGTTTTGTTCTAAATTTCATATTTCAAGGTAATCTTTTGCATAGGATTGTTAGAGAAATGGTTTCGCCTGACAGTGCCAACAAAAATGAAAAACGTTCTTTCAATAATTATTGAGAAGAAAACGACACATTCAGCAACTGCTAGTTTGGCTCCCTTCAAACAGAACCACAACAGTGTCAAAAAAATATCAAAAACAAACATGCAGACAACAACAAACATGCACACATGATAAACATATATAACAAATATGTCATGTATTGATCCTAATCCTCATCAAGACTGCACTCTTATGTTCCATCCATGAATTTTGTTTTTACAATCAAAACACGCAGAAGCAGTACCTGCAGAGATCCTCTGTCTGCCATCTTTTTTATATCTTCCCCTCCCCAGAATGCACCACTGGGAACGTAGAGGCCATGCTGAGTTGCTGCTGATCTCAGCATTGACTCCATTTCTGGGGATGCCATGGCGGTCGGTGAACCAATCTAACAACAAGCAAGACAAATTGACAACAACAACAAATGAATTCATCAAAAAATTTTTTTTAATGAAGCAATCAGTACAGAATAAATTTACTAACTAATAAATCAAACAACCAATCAAACACTCTCTGACTGAAAAAAACAATCTGAAACAAGAATGACTGCTAGTGTTCTAAAGCAAAATCTAAACACGTAACAGGTTCAAAATAGCACCATTTATTAGGACAAAACACAACATGCAAATTTTTGGGTTAATCCCCTTTATCAAGCTACAAAACAACACTTAAACAACACTTAAACAACAATTAAACAGTGAAAAATGATGAAAAATGAGAGGGAAAGCTAATCTGTACCAGCAAAGCAGTACCCTCCCTTGCAGATTAGCTCACCATCTCATTTTTCATCATTTTGTTTGCCATTTAATTGCTGTTTGTTGTTTTGTAGCTTGATAAAGGGGATTACCATGAAAATTTGCATGTTGTGTTTTGTCCTAATAAATAGTGTTATGCTGAATCTTTTATGTGTTTGGATCTCTGACTCTGAGTTTCTCGCTGATTTATTCACTCAAACAGGAAGAAAGGTTTCTTTCAATCATTAACTTTTCTGGAATTTTTAAAATTTACAGCAACAATGGCCCTTTTCTTTCCGCCACCCACCCTCCCTGCCACATACACACTCCCCCTCCCCCACCACCACTATTTTGGATTATGTGTCTGATGGTCTGTACCCCCAAAGCAGTACTCTCCCTTGCAGTTCATGTTTGAAAGTCTGTACTGTTCTGTGCAATTCATCTTTGGCAGCATCTGTATGATTACCCGTTCAGAGATATATATTATATATTTATATATTGTAGTTGATGGGATGTTGTATATCCAAGAACTAAGCATAAAAACAGTGAGCACACCAAATAGATACAATATGAATAATTTTGACCCCCCCCCAATTTTTTTTACAAAAATGCAGTAGACTTATTAGTAGTAGTATTACTAAATACTTGACAAAAAATGACCAAGTTAGCATACCAAAAAACATCAGATAAGAATGGTAAACTATTTCAGCAACAACAAAAAATGCAGTAGAATTACTCCCAGTAAACATGCCGGATCCGATTATCATCCGGTCCAGATCAGCTGGGAAGCATTGGCCAGAAGCAGGCCAGATGATTCTTGCACACCGGCTTGTTTCTGGACTGGATCTGTTTGGCCAAAACCTGCCACAATCAACCAGAACCAAATCGGATCCAGGCTGGTTTTGCACAGTATTATTCAGGATGTCTGTGGATGAATGAAACCGAGTCTGAAAGTCGGAAACTGGTAGCAGACCGGATCTGGGTCGGTTTTACACAATATGATCCAGGCCTTCTCTGGAAAAATGGAGCTGAAAGGGATTCGGGAAGTCAGATCTGACATATATATATATATATATATATATATATATATATATATATATATATATACTATCCGGCCCGATTCTGGCTGCATGCTGGCCTTAATGGCCATAACTGGCCATAACCAAAATGCTTCCAGATTGGATCCAGCATGTTTACTGGGCTAGTAGCATTATGACTAAATATTTGACAAAAACTGACCAAGTAATCTGCGGAAGCAAGGAAGGCAGCTCCATACTGGTGGGTGATGACAGGATGAGCCACCTCCACAATCAGGTCAGCATGACTGAAAACATTGCATAGTTGAGCCCTGATCACACACAAAAGACCAATTGCATCAAGGTACATGTTCAGTCAGAAATGTGTTGTTGTTTTTCAGCCATGTACCCGATGTCACTTTGACTGTTCCAAGTGTCATGTTGTAAAAATAATGTTTGGACTGACCACTGACCACCTCCTCCCCCCCCCCCCAAAACAAAAACAAAAAACAACAACACATGTTTGTGCTACTCATGCGTGGATGCATAAATTTACCTCTTTCTCAGTCTCTCAGACATTCCAGGGCAAGCTTGGGCTGACCATCACCATGTAAACGCTAGTGATAGATTTTCCTTCCACAGACAATTCAAAACATTAGCTAGTGTTGAACTGTATGGCATTAACTTTAAATAACCACATAAGGTATGCATTGACTTGACTTAGATTTTGGGTGTCAGATATTAAAGAACATAGTTCAAGATTGAAAGTGTAGAACACTGATGAACTGACATGTCTATGGTGTCTGTTGACTGTAAATAATGAAGTCCATTTTTGTTATATGCTGTCCTGGAAAGAAAAGAAAAAAGTGTGTTTGGGCTGACTTTGTAGTGAGAGTTTACATTTTCAAATGGTATTTACTTATCACAGAGTTTGACCATCTTGAGGTAACCCTGTCTGGTTGGCAAGACATTAAAATACAGTTGCTTACTAATTACTCTCTCTCTCACACATACACACTCATATGTGTGAGTGCGCACACATACACACACACATGCACATGCACCTTGTATGAGCACACACAGTTCCATGTAAACACACACACACACACACACACACACACACACACACACACACACACACACACACACACACACACACACACTGACAGTGGCACTGATTTGCAGGGAAACATACAATGATACGTAGATTGCAGGACATAGAACTGGACCCAAATCAGCGTTTCCAACCTGGTTCTTTTGCCATTTTCGTTTATCAGTGACTGGATCTTTAACCAACCTTGCGATGATTACAACTGTACAAAGCTCTTGCACATTCACTAGTTTCAGTGAATAAGATAAATGGTCAACACAATGACAATAGGTCAATGTTCTGCAATGCACATTATGATTTATCATAATTTATGTTCCATCTGTATCTTTTTCTTCTTCTTCTCTCATTTAAGGGCCCAATATGAATGTGTCTATTATTCTGGCACCTGTAACTGGTGGTGTATGCTGTTGTACTGGCCTGGAGAGACAAGGGGGGGGGGGGGGGGGGGGATCAGGAACGGGTGGGGGGGGGGGGGGGGATATTGTAGGTAATTGTTCAGGTTGATACCCTTGACACAAAAGCGATATATATACAATATTGTTATTCAACTTATTGTTAACAGACCAAGATACTGAACGAATACATAAACCATAAGACTACAATGTTCCTCTCACTCACTCATTCACGCATCTTTTTTGTTTGTTTTTTGAAAGCAAATATATATAATACATGCTTAAAATTAAATTGTAAAATATTGTAATGATGGACGAATGTTTTTGAACTAAACGCCCCACAATGATGTGCTTGGCAAAACAAAAACAAAATAATAACAATAATAATAAACCGTAGGAATAGGAGAGGCAATAAAAGTGACACACACTAAGCAGCAAAGTCATCAAGGTTTCTCAAGATGACATCAGATTTGACAGATCCTTCAAGTGCAGCTCCAGTTCGATTCCAGACAAATGCCAGAACCAGATCATCGCTTCTTTGGATCTCCTTGACAAGATACTGACCTGCAAATAGGTTTGGAAATTATTAAAATTTATGGACAATAATTATTATATTATATATATATATTTATAAACTAAATCAGTAAATGTGTAAATGATTCAATAAAAAATTGCTGCTTCATACTAATGAGCGTAATTATTTTGTAACGCTTTCCAGTATTTTCACAGAACTTTTCTATCAGCATTAGTACCGTCACTTCAGTACGAAATAATTTAATAAACAAAATGTCAATATGTCCACGTGATACGCATTATGCTATAGTTGACAATTCATACTGTACAAACTACAAACACCGACAGTTTATGTGCTTCAGCTATGCTTGTCATTTTGTGCTTTACCCAAGTGGCCGAATCCAACAATACCAATCCGCCGTTTACTCATTTCTGTCGGATGAATTGACTAAAATTACTGAAACATAAGTTAGGAAAACTTCTGTTTTTATTCCCACGGTCCTTCGAACCAACGACGTTTCATACTGCTACATTCGCATTCAGAGTTATCTCTAAATTGTGTGATCGATCGAAGGGAGAGAAATAAGTCTGCCAACTAGACGTCGGCAGCATGGCGTATGGGAGAATGATGACGTGTTGTCAAGCGGCAATTTTTGCCATCCTGCTGCTTGTCCAGCCTATTTTCGCTGCAACTAAGACTGACGTCATGAGTGCCAGAGTTGAGGTATTGTTGTTGCACCAGTTTGACGCTGCGTAACATATCATTCTTCACACTTAATTGTAAGCAGATGCTAGCCGAACTGTAGCAGACGACCTGTTTATCCAGCCTTATGCATAAAGCTCCTTTGGCTATAATTGCAGCTAAAAAGTGTGGATTTAAGGCGATATTTTGATGCAAGTTGTCATTTTGTTTTGTGAACACAGTCTTGACACACGTCCTGTCTCTGACCCTGTACGTGTTTGATAGGAATGTGTGGGATGGTCATGTTCGTTGACTAGATGAAGAAGCCGGATACTGTACGAAACATTCCCCCAATGTTGAATGTACAAGTTTAGCTGTTAGCATGTTTCGTTGAAAATATCACGATTTCTGGCTCTGGTACAGCAGTAACTAGTACTACCCGACGCAAGAGTAAGATCAAGAATTAGAACGGAGTTTAAAATGTCGAGCTAGTTTAAATGTCGAGCTGAACAGGCGGTGTGTGTGTGTGTGTGTGTGGCTAATTTTACTTTTTCTTTTCTTTTCTTTTTTTACTGAGAGTGCAAAATAGAGAAGAGAGCAGATACATAACACTACAGGTGTTATGCCAGTTAAAGTCCTACACTTGTGGTTTTGAGTCCATTCTGCTGCATGTAATTGTTTTACTCAGTTGCAGGTCTGTGACACTTTTTGTTTGTTTAATGTGTGTGTGTGTGTGTGTGTGTGTGTGTGTGTGTGTGTGTGTGTGTGTGTGTGCTCTCCATGTTTGAGCAGGGTTGTTTCTTTGGAATGCTTTGGCCTGCTATGTATTTATAATGCTGACCTGTGATACTAGAATTAGTAGATCTGGGCGTTGCAGAGGTGAGAACGAGGTTGTTGTTTTTTCTTTTTCAGAGTTGCACTGGATGACGTTTAAACAAACTTCCAGAGGTTAAGAGGTTCATCAACCGGGACCTCCCTCTGTTGTATCCTTCTTAGAAAAAAAGTGAAATGGAAATGGTGAAGGGAGCTTCTTTCAGGATGCCATACACTTTTCATCAAACCTCTTGTCATAATTTATAAGTTTGTACTTGTACATGTATGATAGAGTGCCTGTTTGAGAAGTGATTTTCTGACCAATCCTTCAATATTATTTATTTATTATTGTTGGTCTGGTTTGGTTGAACTTGCTCAACACCAAATTGTCTCCAGAGAGGTTTGGGAAGAGGCAGACTGTGCCTAACACTGAACTGTCAGTGTCACCACCATAATGACTTGTACAGTAAGATGGGCAGCAATGAGAGACATTTTATTGTTTCATGAATTGTGAGGGTCAAAGTCACAAAGACAGTGTCCATAAACTGCAACTTTGGAAAAGAGAGGAGAGCTGAAGCAGAATTGAACTGAGGTCCTTGTGCTTACCAGCCTTATGGAGTTACGCTTTACTGCTAGGCCAAATGACTTCACCTAACTAGCATTGTCATTATTATTTAATATATATATATATGGCAACATGATGAGCTGCAAAACAAGGTTTGACACACAAGCCGTGTGTACAGGATAAATGTTTTTTCTTTAATCATTTTTTTTTTTTTTTTTACATTGATTATGAATGTGTATTATATATATATATACATGTACATAATGTAGCACCATGAGCTGTAAAGCAAGGTTCAATGCAAAAAGTGCAAATTTTACATTTGATGTAGAGTGGTTTGGGGATAAGTTATCATTAACAGTTCAGTGAATAATACTGATAGGTGTAGATCTACCAAAGTGAAGGTGTTATCATTTCATAAACATTTTTGTCAGTTTAGAGCAAAATTTTGAGATGCACTTAAGTGTTTGATGTACTTAAGGTTGAACTATGTGCATTGCATTAAAACAGCATCACTTACATGTTTGGATTAAGAAAGAAAAAAGCTTTGCACTCCAGAGAAAATTCTGCTAATCTAGACTGAATTCAAATGGCACTGGCTGTAGATGGTTCCATGACAGCGGGAGTGGGATTGCTCGGTGGTTAGAGCACCAGACATGTGATTGAAAAGTTGCGCGTTCGAATCCCTGCAGGAACAGCAGGATAATTTTATTCTCCAGAGTCAGCTTTCTGTGCTGTCTCTTATTTCAGTATCCATTCCACCTCTGTGTTACCACGTAAAGATCCCGGTCATTTTGCCAAAAGTGCAGGTGGCAGGTTAGAGCTAAACACATATACCTTACGTATGTGACTTTGCATGAAGTGACATGGTGTACACAGAACTTGCGCAGAGACAGCAGCAGTGTCATGTGGCACCAGCTTTGGTGGATATTCAAAAACGCGCTATAAAAAGCTAGTCACTCATGTAGAATCACATGCAAGTGCAGTGAGTCTGCTCAAGAGCAGAGAATAGTGCTATATAAAAGCAGTCATCATCAGCAGCATGCATAGGGTGACTACCAGCAGACCAGATCACTGAGTTACAGTGGGTGCAGAATAACGTGGCACGGCTGTGTTGAAAAAAAGAAAATGAGATCACGTAACACCACTTCTCAAGGAACTTCATTGGTTACCAGTAAACTTCCGCTGTCAGTACAAGATTGCAACTCTTGCTTACCGCCATTTTCAAGGGTCTTTACCTCCTTATCTTTCTTCATCTCTCAGCACTTATGAACCATCTCACTCACTCCGATCTTCTAATGAAAAGCTGCTAAAAATTCCAAAGTGAAATCTCAAATCATTTGGACAATGTTCTTTCAGTTTCATGGCACCATCTCTCTGGAATTCTCTGCCAGCCACTCTAAGAAATGTACCAACACTGTCTCAGTTCAAATCATAGCTAAAAACCTTCTTGTTTGCCCAGGCCTTCCTGTAGAATCTGAAGAACTGTGTGTGGCATTTGAATGTAGATGGATGCATATGGATAGGGAGAGGGGGAAGGGAAGGGGGGGGGGGGGGAGGGAGAGCATGAGAGATCTAGGCAAGAGAAGGAGGCATGGGCTGGGTGGGTGAAAAGACAGATTCGAATTGGTGTTGTTGTTTGAGATCATTAAGTTAATATTTTGTTAATTGTTGTATGAGTGGACGAGCGGAGACTGGTGTGTGCATGTCAGTTATTGTGTGTGTGTGTGTGTGTGTGTGTATGTGTGTGTGTATTGTTCGATGGGTGATAATGGTAATTTAAGCTACAATAATTACAGTTTTGTTTGCTGAAATGTATGTTGATGTAGTTTTTGTGATAAAATGTTTGTACAGCGCAGTGAGTTTAACTCTGGTTAAAGAATAGCACTTTATAAGAATTATTTATTTATTATTATTGCTTCAGTTTCAAGTGACTGGTCTGGTTCCCAGTTGGTACTGTTGTGTTGTTCCTTTGGTTGTTGATGTACTATAAACAGCTTCATTTGCTGACAGACCTTTAAAATAAAATTTTCCTTAATGTTTGCCAGTCACAATGTTGAGTTTAAGAATGTACCAGGTGCCCCTCCCGATCTTGTCTTGTTGAATGAGGATGGAGAGGTTTTAGAGGTAATGCCAAGAATTTCTCTTTTTTTGTTTTGTTTGTGCACAAGCGTGTGTGTGTGTGTGTGTGTGCGCAGATGCATGCGCATGCATGCATGTGTGCGCACATGCGTGTGTGTGTGTGTTTATATGTTTGCATGCCATGTATTTTGCATGCACATGGATCTTTTTCTCCCCCCCCCCCCCCTGTCTATCTCTCTTTTTCTCTTTCCTCCTCCCCACTCTGTCTCTTAAACACCAAGAAATAAGCACAAAAAATGTCCAGAACACTTTCCCCTATTTTAACAATGTATTTGCCTTTCTGTGTTTAGTTTGAGAAATGCAAGGCTGTAACTTTGCTGCACATTTTCAAAAAATATTTCTGAAATCAACACAAGATCTATAGTGTAACTGTAAGATATATTTCAAGCTGTCGCATTTCGCAAGCTTTGTTAACACAGCATTGGCTTTTGCTTTTCATTCTGACCAGCAATAAAGATTAATGTGACAGCTGCTCTGGAGGTTGTGAACCATTCTATTTATTTCACACAATTACTTTTCTGTATTGATAGCCATATATGTGACTCATTACTGAAAGACAGCTTAAATCAGGTTTTATACAGAGTACTCCATGCTAGAGTTCACTACTTGCCTTTGAAAGGTGAGGAAAAAATCTTCTCACTCACAGTGCTACTCAAAAAGTTGTCCACACATTGTTTACCCGAAGTTTGGTTTAAAGATTGTTTTCCCAAACTTAGGCTCAAGAAAAGATGGGGGTTTTGCAAGCAAATTTGGGGCAGTTACTCTGTAATTAAACCGGTCTTTGGGAAAACACTACCGTGGGCACATTGGGGTATTCTTCCCATTTGATGGCTGTAAAAAATCTGAAGAACAGAGTTCCATGCAGCCAATTAATGGAAACGACACATGTTAACATGCATTTTGTGGCTTCATCATGTCGCCATGGATCTCTTGTACGTTTTCACCTTTCCCCATCTCTGTTGCAGCGTATAGACTTGAGTCCTTATGACCAAAAGGGCTGCAACGATCTCTTGCTGAGGAAGGGATTTTTCAAAAAAGAAGATGCAAGCACAGTAATTCCACTGAAATACATCAAAGGACCATACAGGGAAGTCGACATTGATCAGGAGGGTGAACCCAAGGTGGAGTTGTAGTGGAAATGGATTTAGTTCTTTGTTTTCTTCGGGCATAGTTCTTGTACTGGGTTTTTCTGAATGGTGATATTGTTGTTTTAAGTGGTATTGGACTGGACAGGCCAGCAAATTGTATGAAACTAGAAAGATTGTGAGGAGAAAAACCACCACCACACACACAAAACGGGTAATGTACGTATGTGTGACAGTCATGCTACGTCAACTCTTGTGACAATCTGGCAGGCAGTTGCAAAGAAAATACTGTTCCAGATCTGGTAACAGAAAAAAGACTTGCTGGCTTAATTCCTGGCAGTGCTGGATGGAGTCGTGTTGCTGATAATGCTCCTGACACAGCTGCTGTTAAGATGATGTGCAAATGAAATGTGATTACCTTTTCAGTCTGATATGTGGTGAGGAGCACGTTAGTTGGGTACTTAAATGAAATGTGATACTGATAGCTTCTGGACTGTATATTAGGTAAGAAATGATGTGCATACTATATTATAGACACTAGTCAGGCCAGCCAGTGGTGCAGTGTGCTGCACTGAAGTAACTCATCAGTGATACAGTGAATATTCTTTATGGTCCAGTAACAGTGAAGCTTCTTTTTTACATTGAATATTCTTTATGGTCCAGTAACAGTAAAACTGTTTTTACATTGAATATTCTTTATGGTCCAGTAACAGTAAAACTTCTTTTTTACATTGAATATTCTTTATGGTCCAGTAACAGTGAAACTTCTTTTTTACATTGAATATTCTTTATGGTCAAGTAACAGTAAAACCTTTTTTTAAACCCACTTGTACACTGAACTCTGAATGTTCTTTTACAAAACAAAACAGAAACTTAGTGCAAGTCTACAGTAAGAACGGGTGTGACATTTTAAGACAAACACATCGCTCAAATCTTTGTTGTCCCTTCATGTTTTTGTGCTATGTGTAAAATGTCTAGGGCATTTATTGTATACCATGGTTAACTTACACTGTTGCCAACATGCTGCAGAGCATGTGATGTATTTTCTCACTTTTGTAAAGCATGTAGGTCTCTGTAATGATGAGTGTTTGTTTGGCGATGTCTCACTCTCAGCCAGCGAATTAAACTATTTGGAAAACCTTAGACTGGCTCTCGCTCTGTACGTTCTTTACACCGTGTGTTAGCATAGAGCAATGGGGTGACTGATTGTGCAGATAAGCCCTGGCAAATGTTAGTTCAAGAAAAACAACAGACCAGTAAAGTGAGAATAAACGGGGTTTTGCGTGTGGTTGCTTTCAAGGGCTTTGCTGTTGGCCTGTCACAGAATCACATTAGATTCTGAATGACTTTACTTAATACCACCCATGACAGTACTTAGTGGCACATGGCACAGTGGGGTCACACCAACAGACCATTTCAGAACCTGCACTCGCTCCATTGACAGCAAGTGGCCCACAAGTTCACCATATATATGTATGCATGTTAGGGTGTCCTTTAAAGCAGTGTACCTTTTGCCTTTGTTTTGAATTATTTTTCCTGTGACTTGATAGTGACCTACTTGTGTCACAGTTCAGTATTATCTGTGCTGACCTGGTGAGTTAGTCTTTGTGGGTCAAGTCCTGCTTTGACCTGGTAGGCTAGTTTGGGATCGGAACGCCAGCTCAGTAATGCCGGGACTACGTGTGTGTGTGCGCGTGGCAATGTCCCATGCCACTATCAGCAACAAGAGCTTGATGAACTAGTTGAATTTAGAACACAGGGGCTTATATTTTCATGTGAGTCAGCAGAGTACTTCTAATTCTTTACGTTTATTCATGGAGCGTGTGCTCTTGACATTTATTCCTCAAATCATGACCACTGGTGCTGGGTATTCTACAAAAAATCTCATGGCATTATTCACAGTCTACTTGTTGATCATTTGTTTCGTAATGAATGTGTGTTGTTGCTTGTAAGAGTAAATCCTGAGTGCACGAGTGTGGATACAAGCCACTGACACTGACAGGTTACATTTTTAAACCAGATTTTTTACAGACATATCCATGTTTCTTTTTACCAAGAGAAAGTGTTTTTTACACCTGTAATTAAAATGGTTAAAAAAGGAGCATGTTCCTCATTTCTACAAATAAATATCAGGCCATAAAAATAAAGAGAAAAATGCTACCTTATTTGAAGTTGAACATTGAAAGAGACAACTAGTTTCAAAGATTTCATTGCAAGGTAGAGGTAAATCACAAACTAACCGACAGAAATGCTGATGAAAAAATCTTTTTTTCAGTGACGATTACTTATTTGTGTCATCTTGGGAAGGACAGTCACTGAATTTTTGTGTACTGCTAGAATGGCATTTTCTGGGTATGATGTTTGAGGTGAATCTTACTGGCATCTGTGTGTGATAACAACGAAACTGCTACAAAATCACCACCATTCCACAAATATCTTGGTTTGCTGTGTTTAGTAATGATGCCACCACATCTTTTTGATTTTCTTTATAATTTTTATTCAAGTTATTGCAATTCACTCCCTGTTAATGAATCAATACTATGAAGTGTGCCAGTCCAAAAATGTGCTGAATGATGCCTTCAGTGGATACCATCACCACAACAGGTTACTTAGGTCAGCTTGCTCTTGCTTTAACTTATTCTTACCACCACTTGTACAATACCGTTTTTATTGCGAGTATCTGGTCCATCACCAAGAGCCAGTCTTGGCATTTTCTTCTTCTCCACAATGGCATTTCATACTGTTTGTGCACTCTTTTGGGTGCAAGTTATCATGGCAACACCCTTATTTTCAGTCATTGTTAGATTTATTTTATTTTATTAAAGATTAAATATGAGTCTGTTCAAGGCATTTGAATATGAAACATTCCAGTGTGTCTGATGCAAACATGCAGAAAATGGAGATATAATAGGACTTATGATTCATCCTACAAAACAGTAAGAGCTGAAAATGGATAGAGGGGGGTCACATTTTGCTGTGACAGCACTTTCAAGGCATTTTTAAGTTCAATGTCTAGGATAGTTGTTTCAACTTGTAACTTGTATGTGGCAAATACACCATTCAAACTTGTTCTGCTGAATTTCACAATTAAAATCAGTCACTTGCAAGTCTCATTTTACAAGTTAACACTTAGTCCATTTATGTGTTTTGATAGAAGTATGTGCATGTGCTGTTGTTAAAGTTCAATGGTATTTTCTGTTGATTTTGCCTTTCTTGAAAATTATGTGACCAAGATGAATGCTGTTTTGGAATTACAGGGTAGTC
This sequence comes from Alviniconcha marisindica, assembly GCA_018857735.1. Taxonomy (NCBI): domain Eukaryota; kingdom Metazoa; phylum Mollusca; class Gastropoda; family Provannidae; genus Alviniconcha; species Alviniconcha marisindica. Next base: position 46,739 of record JABMCL010001381.1, read on the forward strand.
ACAGGCACCCAACAGCTGTTTTCTTGTTATTGAGTTGGGCAACAGCAAAAGTAGGAACTGATCTAAAGTTCCAATGGTTGAGCTAAAATTGTGAAGAGATTATTGAAGCAGCTGTGGAATATTGGCTTTTTTTCTTCTTCTTTTTCTTGTTTTCATGTCATTTGATTTTATTTATTTTTTAACTTGGGTGCTTATATACATGCCTATGTGTTTCCTGAATTGACTTGCAGGGATTTAGGTGTTTTTACTGCCCACATTCATTGTTTCTGTGTTCTATCCATGTCTACTGCCTTTCCTCTTCTTAAAAGTTTTGTGGACATGTTAGCTACACTGGAATGCTTTGCAGGCCTGACAGAATGAAGTTTGACACCAAAATATTGAAGGTGTCAGATGGATGCCACTGTCAGGGCCCTAAGCATACCTGTCTTGTTGGTAACTTGTTCATGGAAGCAACCAAAAAACAAATAAAAAGGGGGAAAATCACAGTAAATTGTTTTAGCAGACTGAAAGGCGACTGCCAGACTGCGGCTGCATGTACATGATCTGTGAATGTGTGAGTGGTATGACAGGCAGTTTGACTGCTGTACATGATCTGTAAATGCTTGAGTGGTATGACTGACAGGCAGTTTGAATGCTGTACATGATCTGTAAATGCACGAGAGTGGTATGACAGGCAGTCTGAATGCTGTACATTATCTGTAAACGCACGAGTGGTATGGCAGGCAGCTTGAATGCTGTGCATGATCTGTAAACACATGAGAGTGTTACCACAGGCAGTTTGACTGCTGTACAGTACACGAGATCTGCAAATGCGTGAGCGGTACGACAGGCAGTTTGACTGTTGTACAGTACATGATCTGCAAACGTGCAAGTGGTATGCAGTTTGAATGCTGTACAGTACACGGTTGGTAAATGCGAGAGTGGTATGACAGGCAGTTTGAATGCTGTACAGTACATGATCTGTAAATGCGTGAGAGTGATACGACAGGCGTTTTGAGTGCTGCACAGTACATGATATGTAAATGTGTGAGTGGTACAACAGGCAGCTGCTGTATGGTACATCTGTAAATGCATGAGAGTGGTATGACAGGCAGTCTGAATGCTGTACAGACGTTTCGGTTTGCCAAACATTGATTGGAAACCTGTAAGATTACACACACGATACAGTAACCTTTACCATTACACAGAAATCTGGGTACACATCCACAGAAAACTTTATACAAATTTTTTGAGAAATTTTGACAAACACAAACGGGCAGCTTTAACTTTACACCAAATTTGTGCAAAAATAATCACTCATTACACTGCCATTCTCTCTTGTGCACTCAATCTAGATCGATTCATTAACCAAACCAACCACAACAGCTGATGGGGAGAACGCATAACGAAACAGATACAAAAACTACCTTTTAACACAGAGATACAAAAACTACCTTTTTATTCATCACATTGACACGAGAGAAAAAAAATACATGACCACCCCCAACCCCCCTCCTTGGGTAAAACCAGCAACGCAGAGTGGCTTTACAACCCAGGAGTCAACCTTCTTCCCGACAACTTGCCCCTCCCTGTCATATGTGCTTAGTGCAAACATTTCACAACGGTGATTGACCTGTTTTACTGAAGTGTTGACAGCTTTAAAACATTTTCTCCTGTCTCCAAGTCGCCCTCAACCCAGGTCATTAACTGAACAAAAATGGCTGGTATAACATGCTCCATGATGATAGGGGTCAACTCTCGCAGACACAAAGGACTATGGGTTGGATCTCTAAAAAGGAAGCCAGCATTCTCATCACATGCACCATTCAAACACACATTTCATACATGAACACGAGCCACCCCCAACCCACTACAAGTACAATCCTCAACATGCAACTGACAAAAAAAAAAAATTAAAAATTATACAGACAAAACAGCATGTCAACTGATCAGTAGCGAATCCTTTTTTAAGAGAGATTATCATTATATATGTATACACAAAATGTCTACAGTGTTGCAACATCGTCACAGTTCACTGTACAGAGGGAAGAAAGCGGACAGTGATGTATTTATGTACAAAATGTGACGGAAACGTTGTCTCATTTCAGAAGTGTCCATCAGTCAGTACAGGTACACAAAGAATGCAGTCTAGAAGTGAACATCTGCTGGTACAGCAGAGGTGGAGCTCAACACATGCAAAAGGGAAAATCATAACATTTGACACAATCTGCACACACAAAAGATAGGATCAATAACTTTATCTGATTTGAGTGATAACAGTATCAAGACTAAGTTTTCACAAAGATAACCAAGTTTCCAGACAAACAAGCAAAACACAAGTTACTCTAAAACTATAAACACAGGACAATGTCACGATAAATACGTTGCACGTGACTGAGGGACAGTGGGGAGTAGGGGCAGGTAATCATTAAATGAATGTATTTCAATAGAATAAAATGTCAAACTGGACACACATCAGTTGTAAGCAAGTTTGCATTTCCACAACACAGTGAAACTGTGAAATAAAATGCAACCTCACAAACAATTAATGTTTCATTTTCGTTTTTTACATCGGTGACGCCAAGACGACAAACCAAACCTGATTCAACTCTGCATAATTATGTGGTACCAATCATTCCTCAACACTATCAAAACAAAAATTGCATTCTGACTGCATTCTTTAAAGCCAAGCAGTGCACATCACTGCTCATAAAACGCTCAAAAAGAACCTATCCATTCAGCTATCGTGGAACAAAGTGAAGGCTGCGCACCCACCATGGGAGCCCAGTGTATATGGTAAGTGTGAAAGAACGAAGAAAACTCGTTCGAACTGTAGTCTTGAGTGTGGCCCCAAAACCTTTTCACCCACCAATGAAAAAGCTACCACCTAACAATGCAGATTTGAGAGAGTGAGAACTAAAATCTGAAATAAATAATAAAGTCAACAAAGGGAACACAGAAAGTTCCACCTGTGCTGGTTAAAGTTAGATTTTTCCTTTTCATCGTTTCCATGTCAATACATTAAATGTCTCCTCATTCTCCTGCAAACTTTGATGAACAATTTTCATACACCTGTAGACGATGAAGTCCACTAATTCAGTTTATGTACATTTTCATGGTATTTCTTCTTACTTTTTTTTTTTAAATTAGTATTTCAAATTTTAATGAAGTTTTTTTTTCTTCTCAGTTTAACATAAAGCAAGAGAAAGCTTTGAATCCCAAGTGGCAACACTCCAGACGTGAAAAGTTGTCAGCCCCTCAGCGCTGGTTCCAATAGGAGTTAAGACTGAAGACTGTAGCAATGCCATTGTTACGTCACGCACACCGAGCCAACGCTGAAGAACCGAGAACATATTTGTAGGACGGCCGCCATCTTTGAATAAACATCTGCTGTGTCGCCAGCCAAGAAACAACCTCTCCCATGCTGCACAATTCATGAAAAACTTTTGCGGTGGGTGCTGTATTTCATCTTTCCAGTAAACTTTGAACAGTGCCACCTGGAGGAGTGACCGTCTTGTGCAGTACAAACCACCGTGGAGAACCTCTTTCCTGCTGGTTTCAAGACCTGTACACAAACACACGCACACACAACGCAACAGCTTCAGAGTATCATCACTTCCCCTTGGCTTTAGCATTGCCCCTAGGAGGAGTCACAGGCCTTCCTTGGTTCAACCCCCCATAGGGGAACTTCTTCTTGTCGGCAGGCTTCAAGATCTGCACAAACACACAAACAAGGGTATTTTGTTAGGGTTGCAACTTGGACTTGCCACTGGATTCGGTAGTTAAAACGATGTTGGTAGTTAAACTCTCTTTATACTTTTGTACTTTTCATTACTCAAACAACCTAGACAAAACTCGCACAAACTATGTTGCTGCTGCATGCTGACATACTACAGATGATGATCAAACACTTGTGAAACAGCCGCACTAAAATATATATTAAAAAAGGCATCATGAAGTCATTTCTTTTTCTGGGGCTGCAAGTTCCTTACTTTTTAAAGAGCAGAACTGGGGTCTTATGACTTTTTAAAGTGGTCTGTTCAACCAACACTAAACATTACCCTCTTGGACCTGCCCCACCTAAGCATGCCCTTCAGTTGGGTGTGGACAATTTAGAAATGTTACCCACTGAAGCTTTCCCTCCCAATTTATCATCTTGCACACCAATCCACAGGTTACTGTTACAAGTGAACAATGGACATCAAAAACTGTCTCTGTAGCAACTTGAAGAAACAGATGTAGTTGCTCGTTTACCTGGAAGGAGCACATGAGGGTCTCATCTACAGACATCATGGCGCCAGCATTGTCAAACTCCCCACAGTAGTTCGGGGCAGAGAAGAGGGTGACCAACTGTCTCTTGGCGAAGAACTCGTATCCATCCTCCACCACCTGTAACCCAAGTAAAGACAAGAACATTAGCCTGAATACAGAAGCTGTCTATTGCCCATTCCTATTACCATTTTGTGTGGCACCAGCCATGTCATCACCAATTAGCGCTAAAGTAAATCGCTTCAATAAAGATTCAAGTGTGCTATGTACAGCTACAGTCAATCATTCAGTCACATGCGTCTATGCACTGAGTCTGCTCAAGAGCTGAGAACACTGCTACATAAAAGCAATCAAACATATCCCACATTCTTTACTTTTATCATGTGCATTCCTTCAACAAGTATTTGACAATTCCCAACTGCACAAAAAACAGCCACATGTGTAAAACTCCCTCCACTCCATCCTTATTATAAGCATGAACACAGCTATGACCCTTGTTACATCAGCACAGCTGATGCCAAGGCTGTTATATTATCAAAACAAGAGTTTCCAGACAACAGGTATCTTTCACTCATGTCAAAATTTCCTGCTCCCTGTAAAGGTTTCTATCAGCTCTATTTTTCTCCCATTATTTTCACTGTTATAATTCATTTGGTCCATCTGCTGCCTGATACTCAGATGTGCTGCATAGCTGCAAGATGGCTCATATGCAAATGATCAGGACTTGTGCTGACACTACAAGTGGAAATGTCTATTATGCACATAAAACACTACTACTGAAATCTGGTCACCTGATGAGCACGGCATATAAGGTCAAGGTCATGTTTGTGTAGGAACTTGGCCACCACTTCTGCACCAAATGTGAAGGACACACCACGGTCATTCTCTCCCCAACCCATGGTCTCTTTGTCAGGGTCGGACCAGAGAAGGTCACATAGCAGGCCCTGGTCTGGGACGTCTGTTGGCCTCATGATGCGGCGAATCTGTTCCATGGACTGCAGGTCAGGACTTAAACCTAAACACAAAGAGGAAAACACTTGTGTCACAGAACTCTGAGCACAACAGAACTGAAGCCCCTGTATATTTCTCAATGCAAGTTCTAGGACTTACACTAGAGGATTAAGCCCACACAACAGGTGCTTCAATGTTACGAAATGTAATAATGGTAGTTTTACCGAGCAACCATCTGTGTCGACACTACGCTGACACACACAGAGGCAAGGAAGCACCAGTGGGTTAGAGGGATGGGGTGGTGGGGTTTGCCAAAATACTAGTTTTCTTTATTTCTACAGTTAGCCTGATAATCTAAGGAGTTGAGAAAGTAGGTAAATGTAAATTTGCTGACAATTTCTTCCCCTGGCCTAGGAATTTATTTCAGAAACCCAAATAGGGGTCCATGAAATATCAACGAAAGAATATCTGACAAACTGCACAATGGTTAGTTAGACACAACAATAAACCAAAAAATGCAAATGCATGCAACAAAAAGAAACAAACAACAACAAAAACCACCTGTCACCTCAAGTTGGGTCTACACTGCATTGCAGACTAGGTAGGGACCCAGGGCATCATGTTTCAACCAGTATTCTTCCATCTTTTTCCCCCAGTGCAATCAAGGGGTGATGTACCTAACTGGACCACTAACATCTCTGTACACACGTGAACCTCAGATTTGATTGAATTCACACTAAACTGAATCCCATCATTATCTGAAACCACAGCAGTGTCACTTTCTTGTCCTAGGCAACAGCAGCCATTCTCAGTGCACTGTCCATTAATTTGTACAATTAAAAAATATATTCAAACACAGCTGCATATCCCTGGTCCTTACCTCCGTGACAGCAAAAAATCTTTTCATCAATGATGGCTGCTATAGGTAAGCAGTTGAAGCAGTCTGTAAAGGTTTTCCACAGCTTGATGTTGTATCGCCTTTTGCCTGCAATTTCAACATAACCATTAAAAACAAAACAAAAATCACCCATCATAAAATAGTGCCCTACCTGTGCAAAACAAGAAACACTAACAGGAGAAGCATTTTAATGGAGATGTAAACAATGCATTACACACACCACAGCCAGGCTGCCCTGTAAGCAGTAGGCAATGCAAATTACTGTGATGTCAAGCCAATAAAGGACCTGCATTTGGGCACCCTCATTCAAACGACATCTAAGAAGGGTAACATGATCAGTGCCTTTGTATACCGAAATACCAGAGGCAGTGCGTTTGTATACCGAAATACCAGGCCTTTTTATATCAAGCCATTTAATATGCTTCCCTTTAATTTATGTTACTTACCCTAGGAAAAGTAGCATGAACTGAACTTTAGCTGACTGATACTACGTTATAAATATGCTTTAAGGCGCAACTATTTCAACTGGTCTGCTGCTTTGCCCCACAGAAGCTTGTCCTGGTCTGAGGCCAAAACAGATGGGTGAGTTTAGATCAAAATTCCACCTTTTAAATTATGTACTAGTTTGGAGTTTTGCAAATGGTTCACTTCAAAAATTATTCAACAATTACTGTATTGATCACATAAATAAACTGCATTTAAATATGTAAATGCTGCAAATACCATGACATTGTTTTATCGCTGTAATGACCAACTGGAATCAATCACAAAACCTATGCTCAACACTTACATTCATCATAAAATCCATAGATCCTGTTGATGCTGGCACATTCATGGTTGCCCCGCAACAAGAAGAAATTCTCTGGGTACTTGATCTTGTAAGCTAGCAAGAGGCAGATGGTCTCCAAAGACTGTTTGCCACGGTCCACGTAATCACCCAAAAACAAGTAATTGCTTTCGGGTGGGAAGCCACCATACTCAAATAACCGCAACAAGTCATAGTACTGACCATGAATGTCACCTGTAATCACAAAACAATGAAAATAATTAAATACATTATACATCAGCCTCAAAACCATATCAATGGGGCGAAAAATAAAGCCTCCTTCAGATGTACAACCACAAGCCTCCGCCTAAAGAAAAATCAATTAAATCTGCACACACATACAAAATGACTGTAAAGTATCTTTTCTAAAACACTCACAAGTTCTCGTTACATCTTTTATCTTTAAGGACATTTAATGTAAACTTCTTTATCATCCTTATTTTCTGACACAAACAACGGGAGAAATAAGCAAAAGTTACAGAACGACTGTAAAGTATCTTTTCTAGAATACTCACAAGCTCTCGTTACATCTTTTATCTTTAAGGACATTTAATGTAAACTTCTTTATCATCCTTATCTTCTGACACAAACAACTGGAGCAATAAGCAAAAGTTGACATACCACAGATCTTGAGGGGAGCTTCAAGCTCCAGAAGAATGGGCTGGCTGAGGAAGATTTCTCGAGATTTCAGGCACAGCCCCCTGATCTCAGACTCTGTCAACTGAACATTTTTTCCTGGTCTTGAGCCACGGACTGTAACAGATCATCAAAACCTCTTCAGTTCCAGTTTCATCTCACCACAAACTTGTTAATTAGGTTTTATTCAAAAATAATCTGGAACATTACTGCACTCCGCATCTTCTTCAGTTATTATTTTTTAATGAGCTGTTCATCAACAAACACACACACCTTTTAAGTTGTTGTTTTTTACAGTTTATGCTGAAGACAGCAAGATATAAAAAATCTTTTGTTCTAGTGTGAAAGCTAACACTAAACTTGCAGGAACTGACACACACAAACTTTTTTTCTTTTCTTTTTACAGTTTAAGCTGAAGACAGCACGATATACAAAATCTTTTGTTCTAGCGTGAAAGTTAACACTAAACTCACAGGAACCGATAGCATACTGATACATGTGAAAACATGTTTAATCTGTAATAAAGTGTCAAACACTCTGCAACAATTTTTCTTCCATGCAAGGAATGGGTCTGAATCTGGACATAAATAAACTGCAACCTCCTTTTCTCAATCGCTATTACATGATGGTTGGGCATGGCAAGCTACAAAACATTTGCCATCAATTTCATTGCAAAACTTTTGACACAATTTGAACATACTAATACTTCAACACAAAGTATTATAATTATGTAAAAAAACACGTGAATTCAGTCAACCTCCACCAATGTGCACTTTGTGAACTAGCAACTAGTTAACTTGGCAGACAGGACTGATGAATGAACATCTACTTTCAAGTCATGGTCGATACACCTCACCATCAGTATCAGTCCATTTCAGGAATAATGTATCATAACTCCGTTCTATGTACAATACTTCCCCTTTCTTGCACCAAAAAATGCAGAATTAAGCTGGTGATTTGGATTTCAGAATTTCAAATAGAAGAGCGCAAACATTATCAAAGTCAAATGTCATGGCTAAAAAGCCTGTTAAAAAAAGAAGAAGTTTTGGTAACATACACAAACACGCAGGCATGCACACAAATTTAAGTCAAATATTAAAATGGCTAAAACAGTTTTGGTAACACACACAAACATTCATGCATGCAAGTCTTGAAAAAAGATTCATAATGCCTTTTTCACTGTATGTTAACAAATTTAAGTGACTCATAGGCTGCATAATATTTGGATTTGGTGACCATATTTTTGTGTGGGTATGAACAGCAAAGAATACATATTCATAGTCAAAGGCCAGTAAACAAAATACTTCACTTGGCTGAATAACCAGAAAATATTATATACTATGAAAATCGTATTATTATCAGTACCATATCGCACATCAAAACAAACTCGGTCAGCCTGATGACCACCCGTCACCAGTCCAAAAGTCATCTGGGAATAGTAGGAATAGGATGCCTGAACCCACCTGTGACCGGTCATTTTCTCATTGAAAACTCGAATTTTATTACCGATAAACGGATGTGTACTATCCGAAAAATACACACAAACTAACGAGCAGCTGTTACTGTGCAAGAAAAATCAAATGTGAAAGTACTGATCACATACTAACATAGCAACAGATTACAAAATCCGGGTCACAGCTTACGTCATTCTCTATCAAAATATTTCCGCCATAGTTGACAAACAAGACTGGCCCCACAAAACAAAAATACTAAGTATTCCACTTACGCACACAAAAATATGGTATAAAGCTATGCAACCGCTAAGTTATGTCCAATGCTCGGAAGTAATTCTAAACAGCACGAAAAGTTTACGGTACTGAGAGAGTTCAAATCTCGCAAAATTATGATGATCGTGCTTGCTGTAAACCAAAGAAGCGAAAGTGTGCAGCGACAATCGCTCACATAAACGCGTGAAATCTACGGCATTTCAAAGTACACGACAGTCAATTATAGACACAAGTTAACTCCTAAAAAATACTTACTACGCGCTCAACACATTAAACCCGTCCAAAAATATCAACGAACTCGCTAACGGACAATTTTGTAGCTGTTTTGTAATATGACAACCCGGGATAGACTCCAACTTACCTTCCAATAACCTTGCTATAATACTATCTATGTTCAATTTATCTGTATCGGCCATCACAAGAAAGACACAGCTTTAAAATAAAGTTCCTTAAAATCGTCTACGATTGAAATCCTTGCAGATGATCGAAGATTTTGTACGAAGGCAGTCTGCTAAAGACCTTACGTCTAAGATGGCGGCCGTAGTGAAGGGCGTATGAATATTTTTCAGAAATTTACAAACGAGAGAGCAGCATCCATAAACTGCATGTAATGAAGGTCAAAGCGCAAGATTGCCAGTAATTTGATATTTTGTCATTTTAAACTGTAATGATGCAACAAAGAAAAAGAGAAGCTGGTTTAGCAAAACAATTGTTTTGCAATCAATATTATTTACTGTAGTTCGGAGTAAATGGGCGGAAGAGGAATGGCCAGCGGATCGAAATCGAGGTTCCTCGAAGTTTGCGACCTTTAGCTAAAGTTTTCAATCAGAAGAAGTAATCAGCATGGGCTAGACATATTTTGCATGCTGCATCTTTTCAGCATGGATATTGAAGCTCAGTTTGATTCTGTTTGTATCAGCCATCATGTTGAGGAGGAAGAGACGTAGAGCAAAATGGTGATAAAGCGACGAGGTGCGTACTTGGCCGCCATGTTTGTTTATCCCAGATACGGTCACCTGCACATTCTGCCTAATAAAATTTAAGTGTGTACACCTCACTGATGCAAATGTATCCACTGCACATAAGGAGTTATTATAAAATAAAATAAATCCACGAACCTTCCTTTTAAAATGCAGCTGATTTGATTGTGTTTGTTGGGAAAGGTTATTAAACAGAAAGTGAAGCTGCTATCAGTTTCATTACCGTGGCAACTATGTAAATAATCTTCCTGGATACTTGTTCTTATGTTGGATAAGCCACAATCATACTGATTATTATGCTGTTTTTATGCAGCATGTGTATGGTTTCATATCACTGTATCAGTGTCTAGAAGGCTGACTCGGTGAGGTGGCGTCCTACTTGAGAAACTCCCAGGACCTCAAAATTTATTAGCAACTCGCATAATGATAAAGAATACGGTAAATAACCACCAGTAAAGCAACAACACTTTCTGGCACAACATCCACAGTAAAGCAGCACCCACTCATGCCACATTGGGCTAGTTTAGTAGTGTGTGCACAAATGCACATTTCACTCTAATGACACCTGTACACTTCCCAAAACTCCCAATTTTGTGTGTATTCACACACTATAGGACCTCAGATTCACTATTTACACTTTCACTCTATGCATCAGAAATTATGCTTTAAAATATGTAGTAAGGATTAAGATTACCCATCAAAATTCTCTAGTGGGTGATGACAACCACCAATATTTTATAGATAGATGACCAAGCGCAAGCAGAGGAACACATTTTCAAAGCTACTGTGGAACAGACAGCAAGCACACACCAAGTGAAACGTGTTGTGAATCAGTAACTAAAATGTCTGTGATATTCATTAGCTGTTGCCTTTCACTTTATCCAATGGAACAGCTGTTACTAAGTGAAAGTGAACGTTATACATGTACACGTCTATATTGCAATGGCAGTGGGGGCATGGCTAATCAGTATGCCAAAATTCAATAGGCCTACAGCAAAATGTAGTAGTCTAGTACTCATAATTTATAAAGCTTTGGGAGTGCATGCCTGAGTGAGTTATGACAATTATGGCCAAACAGTGAAGAGCCATGTTTGTACAGAAATGAACTGCAGTTATGCTCCAACAATTAAGCTTACAAAAAACACATTTGTACTCATTTATATATATATATATATATATATATGAGCCTGTGCCAAAAGGTGCTCGGCGAGGACCGTCCATTTTTTGGTCGTAAATGCTTCTTCAGGTTTAAGTTTTCTCTGAACAAACCTAACTTTATCTGAAAGAGTATGCATCAAAGAGATAATAAAGATAAACTTGACTCCCAAACTCAGTTTTGAGTTAGTAAAATATGAAAATTTACACCAAGTCCGGGCTGAAAATCGGCAAAGGAAGGGTGGACATTTCGGGTGCACCGTTTCAGTTGTCGTTTTGTTTGCATCGTTCTTCTTTAGACAATTTTCCCTTTGCTGCCTGACAGGACATAGTCAAAGCTTTTTAATGATTGAGAAAACGGCTCATAACTATTTGTAAAATCTGAATAATTGAAATAAACATATGATTATTTCGATCGAAACGCATTGGGTCCGGTTCCGATGCTGACGAAAACGTTCGTCTGCTACTATTCACTGCAGACTTGTGGGTGGTGAAACAAAGAAGCTGTTGCTAAAATCAGTGTTTAGTCGAAAGCAGTGATAATAAAAGCGTTGGATTCCATTCGTAATAATAAAAAATCAGTTAAAAATTTCAAGTTTTTATTTTGTCAGTCCGTTACGATCGAAGAATTGCCGATTCTGGGGATAAACGTCCATTTTGTGACCCAGTCTTTTTGCACAAAGCGCGGCCATGTTTACCCACAGTGCTTTGCGCCTACTTTCTCTTCAAACATGGTGCCAACAAGGAACGGTGAGTGAATTTTCGATTTGGGTCATGTACCTTCTTACAGTTTTGATCGAAATGTGATGTTGCGTCCGACAGATTAAATAGTTACTTTTCATTGAAACAACGTTATTTTTGCATTTTCATTCGTAATTGTAAGTGAAGTGACCATTATTAAACAGGTTTCGGTTGGCAGTGTGCAAATTCAAAGTGATGTCTTCATTCGATAGCTAGCTGTTTCTCGGATGACACAATGATGGCCTTAGGTCAGTGTTTCAATCGCGAGTGACCAAATTTTGCACAGTAATGTCCAAGTTTCGATCAATGAACTAATTTTTTCTTAGTGTTTTGACTGAAAGAGAAAAACATATACGTTCAAGTGTTTACTTCGTAATGGCGAAAATACCCGTGTTTACAACTGCACACATTTCGGAGTTGATTTGCCGCTGTCAGACAGCGTTTTTTTCATTTGTTCAGTCGATCGGAACAGCATGATGCCATGACACAAATTCTTACTCCTCAGTACACTTCTGCAACTCTACAGGTTTATTATTGCCGTCTGTGATGTGAACTAAGAGTTTAAAAAAGGCATAGCCGTAAATTATCTATTTATACCAATTTATACAAATTGTACAAACAGTGAAACACACACCAACAACAACAACAAAAGAAGAAGACAGAAAAAGAAAAGAAGCAGTACCATGACATTAACACTGTGATTAGGGAGATGGGTTTTTTAAATTATTTTATCTTCCCAGGCCTTCCCATTTCCATGGGATAAATAAAGCATATTGTTATTGTTGTTTTGATTTATTTCTAGCAGGACAGATGCATTCTAAAGTGTGTGCTGAAACTAGTGAAAGCCAGAATAGAATTTCTTAACTGATGTAGTTTTATATGTGCATTGCCGTACAAATACAATACAGTGCAGCATATAAAGTAGAATTATTGTGACAATTCACTATAAATATGCAACATGAAGACAAAAAATTCATATAACACAAAATACAATACACTGTGGCACAATGTAGGGTGGGGGTGGAAGTTAGTAGGGATGAAAAGACCAAATGAACAGAAATTTAAAAAAGGAGGAGGTAACCTGGTATTTGTGGTATTATGTTTCAACTACAGCACTGTATATATATATATGTTAGTAATATTACCTAATGTCTGATATAGATACGTATATATATATATAATATATGTATTCGGGGGAAAGTCAAAACACTCTCACGTGCGCGTGCAGACACACACAATATCTTATATGCATGTAGGTCTCCAGAGTTGCATACCTATAAATAAGGAGACATATCCTCAAAAACAGTTGTTATATTGCCTTATTTTGTACACATGCATGTTTCTTTTCAGGCTAAAGAGGTCGATGCTCCAAAAGGGCAAGAGCAAGTGTTTTTCATGACACAGCAGGGACAACATTAGTGGAGCATGAAGCCAGATTCGTCCTGGGAAGCACTGCAGTACTTAGGAACAGCAGAGAAATAAAGATATGTCTCAATGCTGAAGTGCCAACTCACTGAAAACAAATCTTTTAAATTTGTTAGGATGGGAAGTATTAGTGTTAACATGGGAAATTCTCTATGCTTTGTCATCAGTTTCCAGATTTTGCATTACTGTTTCTGGTTACTTACAATGTGTTACAGTTGTTATTCCAGGTAATGAGACTTGAATGCCAAATCAATGTCTTTCGTAATTGAATTTTACCTGCTGTTAACAATAGGGTATAGGGTGAATGTACATTTGTAATTCACATGGTTTTCTGTTTTGTCAATGAAAGAATAATAATGACAACTTGGCTGTACTTTTTCTAAGTCAAATACTGACTGTCCAGTGTTACATATTCCACTGTGTCCTCTGATATGCGAGGCATCCGACAGTGCATTACTTTAAATAATGGTTTTGGCCTTGTTCAGTATTTACAGCAATGTGTCAGATGTAGGAAACTAAATGATTTTATTAGCTGTGCATATGTTTTACAGGAAAGGAAGTGTTGTGTCCACCATAGAGTTGTTACATCCAACAGATAAAATGCTTAGAAAGGGCCTTTGACAAAATTACAACTATACAAGCAACTTGTTTAGTGCTGCAGTCATTAAAACCACTACTAAATCAGCTGGTAACATTTTGTTGCAGTGTAGGGAAATCAGCACTGTTATTTTATAAGCTGTGTATTGTGAGCATGGGAAATGTTATGTCCATCCAATAATTGTTACATCCGACAGATAAAATGTAAAAAAATGTTGTTGATGACCTTATTTCATGCTGCAGTCATGGAAACAACTATGCTTCATAAATTCTAATAAACACATCCTATTTTTGATTCAGTGTTGTGTTTCATTTTCATTTTATTAAAAAAATTAAGGTGGCGGTCTGTCGGATGTAACACAGGACATCATTGTTATGATTTTGAATATGAAATAAAAAGTGAATTGAGTCAATTTAAGTTTTACTGTCTTGTTATAAACGATGGATGTTTATTTTCCCCACAGATTGATAGCAATCATTAAATTCAAGGATTAAATCAAACAAACATTGTGTCCTGTGTGCATCCGACAGATTCAGGTGTCCGTCTTTAAATGTCTTTTTCTCAGACTCGCTTCATCAAGTTATCTTTTTCAGACCAGAAATGATATAAAAAAGACTTCTCTTTTAAATGGTGTTACTTGCTAAATGACTTTTCTGCTTTTATTTTTCACTCTAATGTCCACCTTCTAAGCAGCACCTTTTGGCACATGCTCATATAGCTCTATATATATTACTATATATATATATATATATATATATATATGCAGAAATCTGGAGAAAGTTGAGATTTCTGCAGCAGCACTTTATTCCCAGCTTGGAGTGGCCTTTGTGTTTGCCTTTGCACAATCTCCCAGAATCCAGATTTGATGGTCTGATTCATGTCAAAGTATTCATACAAAAATTGAGAGCCATAACATGAATTTCCTTTTTTTTTGAATTGCAATGCTTGAATTATCTTGACTGCAGATTCTCTTTGTTACCCCCACCCACATCCTTTTTGTGTGTGTGTGTGTGTGTGTGTGTGTGTGTGGTCCTTGTTGTTTGCCCCCCACAACCCCAACCACCCCAATAAAAAATTTTTTTTAAAGATACCCTTGAGAATTTTTGGAAGAGGGTGAAAATACCCTTTTAGATTGTAAGACTTGGGTGAGTCCACCCCCTAGATCATGAAAAAAGAGGAGCCCTGACATAGTTACACTCGCTTAACGTTTCAGATACATCAGATACTACTCTTCCCTGCAGCTGTGACCTCTCATCACAAACCCCAAGCATTATGACCTCCTTCCTTCAACCACTGCCGTATTTAGTTACGCCATAGGGTCCAGAAAACTGTCAGCTAACAAGCAGTTTTTTGTTGAGCTCAAACAGTAGTAAGCTGGTTACAAACAACTCAAATTATATCAGACGTTTGTTTTATGACTGACCATATTGCTCACGCCAGATCAAATACAAATAAAATCGTTTAAATCGAGACAGCTCTTTTTTCTTTTTTTACCTGGGGTGGATGCGCCTCATGTTTACATGTGTGCTTGGGTGCTAGGTTGCTTCTACAGGCAGTGAAGTACACTGCATACGCAGATTTACCAGAACAGGAAAAATGTGTGCAAAATGATATGAGGATGAGATAGTTTAGTGCTAAATATGGATCCTTTCCCTGTGTTGTGTGCAGACTTTCAGAAGGCTGCGGCCTTCATCCATGAGTTCCTGCTAAAGATGAACGAAGACGTGGAATGTGCGGAGCTGAGAGACACGCTGAATTTGGCCCTGCTCCACATGCAGAAGTACTACAGGCTGCTTCAGGTATGCTTCTATTGATCAGATGAGGTGAACGTTTGGAGTCAACATGCAGCTGGTTGTTAATTCATTGTTCAAAGGAGTTCCAGCAGTTAAAACATACTCACGTAACTGTTAAATTTTCGTAGGAGAGAAAACTGAGAAGAAAAATAAGAAGAGTATTTTCTTTTTTTTTGGTTTTGTTTTGAATTTTTGAATGTGAATCAGTTCTGCAGTTGCTGTTCTCTTATTTCTCTTCTTGTGTTGTAAACATTATTTATGTTGTTGTCATCAATGACACCTTGGAAATCAAAATGATGGAACAGTGAACCCAGACAGTCACACACACATGCACACTGGCACACACATATGCATGCATTCACACACACTTACACAAGCACACATACACAAACACAAGTATAGACCCTGCTCCCCCCCCCCACACACACACACACACACACAAGCACACACATACACTCACACTGAAATAGGAGAAAGGATGATTGCATCATATTTAATTAGTGTATTTCATATAAATATATCATAAACATTTCAGTATATAAATATATCTTAAACACGTGAAACTATAGAATAAAGTGATTTTAAAACAGTTCAGTTTTATTCTGTTTCTAACAGGGATAGGAGGTTGTTATGGTGCAGAATTGTGCACTATAATTTATGCATAATTTGTAATTGTGTTTGGGTGTGAGTGTGTATTTTTATGTGCGTGTGTGTGTGTGTGTGTATGTGCATGCACACACATGCATGTGTAGTTATGTGTATATTAGTTTTTTCTCAGGCATTTAGTCATTCTTTCGTCAAATGTGTTTATTTATTTGTTAGCATGCATTATGACGTACGTATATGTATCATTCCATGGCTTGTGCGGAGTGCAGAACATTCTCTGCTCCACTTGCAGTCAAAGAGTCAGGAGAAAAATGTGCAGCACTCCCTCAGCCTTTCAGCCCGGGGTCTCAGCCCCATGACCCCTTTCGTCGATGCCCCAGACAAGTTTCGCTGGCGCTGGGTCAACCTGGACAACGCCCGTCTTCCATCCAACATGTCCGTCACGGACAGCATCAACCTGACGACGCTGCCTCCTATGATTCGAGCGGTCAAGGCTGGCAACATGAAAATCATGCAGGAGCTCATCAGACAAGGTGAGAGAAAAGGAGTGGAGAGATGGCGTGTGGATTGCTTTTGGTTAGAGCTTAGCGTGAAAGATGGGGGAAGGGAAAGATTGATGAATCAATGTCGAGATGAATCTTTTCCTGCCACAGGGAATGGGATAGTATGTGTATGTGATGAACCAGATTTAAACTTGTAGAAAACAAGATAAACACCCAACTGGATTGTTTGGGTGCAAGTTACCTTTTTTGGCACAGTTTTGACAGAACTTAATACTTATCCAAAGCTAAAGAAAACACATTTGGGTGCAAAGTACCAATGTTTTTTTAGCAAATTTTTGACAGAACTTAATACTTATCCAAAGCTAAAGATTACAAATTTGGGTGCAAAGTACCTTTTTCAGCACAGCTTTACAGAACGTAATATTTATCCAAAGCTAAAAAAAATGAAAAGGTCAAGTGGGAGATGTTAAAAAAAGAAGGATATTGTGCCTGATTTCAGTGTAAAGAATTTGCAGCCACCATTGTTACACTGATAGGTTTGAGCCAAAAATAACAGCAGCAGCAGTCATGAAGAGACTTGTCAAGTCTGTGCAAGTGAGATGTGTTGCTCAGTGTGCAGAGGAGTGTTTTCAGCATCCTGGTTTGGGTGTGGACAGTATCCCTTCTCTGTTCAGATCCAGCAACGGCGGACCATCACGACGGTATTGGACGGACAGGCTTGATGTATGCCGTGCACCACACAGAGCACAACGCCCTCAACTTTCTGCTGGAGAGCAGGGCTGATGTCAACGCCACTGCTCATGGTAGGCTTCCAGAGCAAGCAAACCCAAACACCTTTAACCCACTTGGCCCCAGACCGCCCATCACTGCCCGCTCTTTTTCCTTACCGCGAAACCCCAGACCACCCGGTAGCGGCCGGCTAGCAGATGCTCCATACTAGCATCTCGGCATATGCAAATAGAAATGAGATTCTCGCGAGACTTGTAGCCTCGTTTACACTATTGTTTACTACTTCTGGCGATGTCGTTTGTTCGAAGTTCAGCGAAGTTTGAGAGACGCTGTCAATTTTCAAAGTTGCGAGGTGGACGCGCGATAGATGGCCGAAAATAAACAAAAGCCCTACTGTTAGCAATGGCGTCGGAGCTTCATCCTTTGAGATTTGAACTGCAGATTTGGCTCAGTCGCTTACCGTGTGCACCCTAACAAACTCATGGAGCTTCATCTTTGGAGATTCGAACTGGAAATTTTGCAGTCGGTTACCCCGTAGGCCCCCCAAAATCTGACATTCAGATGTGGACATTTATGACTTCGGATTTCTTTTTTTCATGCTTTAATTTTTTAGTGAAAAAATCAAAACCTGTTGGATATACAACAACACTGTATTTGCAAACTGGGAAAAATACGAAGTGAGCTGAAACTTTTGTTTGGTGTTTATTATTGATTTTTAAAGTTGTATACCGGGATCATTTGACACAGTTACTTCCCTTCGCAAGGGATTTCGTAGCGAAAGGGCAAGTAAGAAAGTAAGTTGGTGTTTTACGCCCAGCGAAAGGGCAGCGGCTGGTCTGGGGCCAAGTGGGTTAATAGTAATAACAATCATAATCACTGTGCTTAATGTCCTTAGAAACCATATGGCTTATTAGGGATGGGGATGGGGGGATTTGGTCCCTGTGAGTAGCTCATCCCTGCACTCCGACCCACAAAGACCGAAGAGACCGTCAGCCACCACCAGAACAACGATGTTAAGGAGGTGGGACCCCGCCAGTGCAAAAAAACTTGTGCCCTCCGCTGATTACTGTTTCAACAGCTGTGCGGAACAAAGTCGCAAGGGCAGTGTCCGAAAAGCAACTGTTGAGGAACAACTCGGCAGCAAGACAATCCATCCAGCTATGAGAGCCCAGCTCCACCTCCTTGCTCTTCGTCTCTCCTGGGCTCTGACACCTTTGAGGTTACTTCAGAGTTATAAGCAAGCTGGGGTTTTGATTTCGGCCCCGTTCAGTCCAGCCTTTAGATGAGGATCTTTTACATATTCCTGCAGTGCCCGTCCCTAATAAGCCTTACGGTTTCTGTGGACGTTAAGCACCATGTTTACTTACTTACTTATATTCCTTGCAGCGTAACCTGTCGCCCCCCCCCCCACTCCCCACCCGACCCCTCTGCACCCGCTGCCATGAGCTAGCACACCCTAAAGCATGACCACTTCATCAGGGTTGGTTTGAATATTTTGTTGCACTTTGTGCCTGATCATAACTGATTCTTGGTATTCATTGCCTTCATTGGTTGAGATTGGTTGCTTTAAAAAGAAAAAAAGAAAAAAAGAGGTCTGTGCTGTAGTTTAATTGTTGCTCAGTTTATGCGCGTAGAACCTTCTAATTCACTTTTTTTCTTCTTTTCTTCACAGATGGTTCCACAGCCTTACATTATGCGTGCCATGAAAGCAATGTGGTTGCCTTGAGTCTGCTTCTGGACCATGGGGCGGACATGAGAATTTTTGACACGCAGGGTCGGGCACCCATACACTGGGCTGTCACTACACCTAGCCCAGAGCCACAGAGCAATTACACGACAGTGCAAGCACACACACACAGCTGCACACACACTACACACACACACAGCACAACACACACACGACACACACACACACACACATACACATACACACACACACACACATCACACACACACACACACACACACACACACACACACACACACAACACACACAACACACACACAACACACACACACACAACTCACACACACACACACACTACACACACACACACACCACACCCCACACACACACACACACACACCACACACACTCACACACACACACACACACACACACACACACACACACACACACAACTCACACACAACACACACACACACACACACACACACACACACACACACACAACACACACACACACACACACACACACACACACACACACACACACACACACACACACACACACACACACACACCACACACATCACAACACATAACACAACACCCACAGAGCAGAACTTCAAGAAATCTCCTTTTGGGTGTGTGTGTGTGGAAGTTTATTTTAGTTGTTTGGCTGTCTTTTTGCTGTTTTGCTGGCCAGTGCATGATCGGTTGATGGTTGTGACCACACACTTAACTCAGCATAGCTGTTTGTTCCATCACCTTTTCACAAAGTAGCCTTCTATGTTGTAATCAGTGGGTTTCTTTTTGCAGCTTTTGCTGGAGAACAACGTGGACCCAGCCACCCGAGACAAAGATGGCCTTACGCCATGCATGTGGGCGTGTCGCATGGACAATATCAAACACTTTGAGATGCTATGTCGATCTGACTACACCGTGGCAGAGCCTGATGGCATAGAAAGAGACGCAAATGGCCGCACTTGGATGCACTGGGCAGTCAGGCGCACAGAACCGTTGGAGTGTTTACAGGTGAGAAATGTTTGGACGGTCTTTTCCCCCTTTTGGCATTAAAAAAAAAAAATTGCTTGGTTGACTGGATGTTGAGTGTCAAGTTTTATGCCTTGACTGACATGGTTGACTGGATGTTGAGGGTCAGGTTTTATGCCTTGACCAACATGACTGACTGGATGTTGAGTATTAAGTTTTATGCCTTGACTGACATGGTTGACTGGATGTTGAGTATTAAGTTTTATGCCTTGACTGACATGACTGACTGGATGTTGAGTATCAGGTTTTATGCCTTGACTGACATGGTTGACTGGATGTTGAGTATCAAGTTTTATGCCTTTTAAGCTTTATGCTTTGACCAACATGGATGATTGGATGTAGAGTATCAGGTTTTATGCCTTGACCGACACACACATGCCTTGACAGACATGGTTGACTGGATGTTTAATATCAAGTAACAGATTGTTCAGAATGTGAGTCACCTGGGCTTTGCTACCCTTGTAACTTATTGCTGTGACCTGTGTTTCTGAAGAGGTCTCACAGAGGGTGGTGCTGATTGATTGCAGACATTGCTGACGCCAGAAAGTGCATGCTACAAGGACGAGGATGGCAAAACAGTACTGATGGTGGCAGCAGAAATTGGTAAGCTGTTCAGAGAGAATAGCTGGTTGTTTCTGGAGTGAGTTTCTTTGCTGGTGTTGTGTGTGTGTGTGTGTGTGTGTGCATGTGCATGCATGTGTGCATGTGCATGCGTGTGTGTGTGTGTGTGTGTGGTTAAGTGTATAAACTGAGAATAGCTGATGTGTTTCAGTCATCCCTTGATCAAGTTTTAATACAGTCACATGCATTTACTTGCACATACTTATATATCAATAATACATGCTTGCGCACACACATGCATGCACACGCATGCGCTCGCACACATACACACACACACACATGCGTGTGCACACACAAATAGACACACACACATGCACACACACATATTATCATCGTGCCATTATGATTTTCAGGGTCATTGCCAGCAACTCGATTGATCTTGGAAATAGCAGGCCCAGCCACCGTGGACGACTGCGACAACCAGTCCAGGACCGCCCTGCACCTGGCCACCATTGGGGGTCACGGTGATGTCGTCAATTTTCTCTTGGAACAAGGAGGTCAGCTGGCAGTGAAACTGGTTGCCAGGAAGGGAGGGAACTGTGTGTTTGCAGGGTGTATATTAATTTGAGAGAATAGAGAAGGGGGTGGGTGGGGGGATGCTATTTTGTCAAGTATTTTTGCCTTATTTTTAGAGTTGTGAGAACAGAGGGGTCTAAAATGTAGGGTTGATTTTTCTTGTGAGTGTGAGCAGGTGTATGTTTTTTGTTTGTTTGTTTGTTTGTTTTCTGTACCAGGCAAAATACCAAGTTTGATTGAGTTTTGTAAGTGAAGCCTGGATTCTTTTACCTTTCATTCTCCAGAGTCAGACGTCGTTTCAGTCAGCAAGACTGTTACCAGATCCTTGACGAGTTTAAGCCCTTGTTTCTTGTAATCTGTGTGAACATTTCCGGTGGCCCTTGATGGTCGTTCAATAAAGGTTTTTATTTGACGGAGATATTTCTCTTCCTAGCGGACATTAACCAGCCCGACCGCTACAATGCAACGGCATGGGACTACGCACGCAACAGACAGCTTCACTACTGTCAGCTGATCATAATGTCCCACCAGCGGCAGCGTATGATGTCCAATCCCACAAGCCCCCTGCCGAACGGACTGGGACTGCTGATGCACACGGAGAATGGTGTCCATGAAGATTTCAGTCGCATGGTGAGGAAGTTGTTGTTTTTGTTTTGTTTTTTCAGCCTGAGCCACGGCAGTTTTCTTTCTGTGATTTATGCAGTGTCATAGCGCATGACAGAAGTAGTAATTGTAGGATTGGGTGCTTGTTCCTTTGATTCATGCACTGTCACAGCGCATGACAGAAGTAGTAATTGTAGGATTGGGTCTTTGTTCCTTTGATTCATGCAACGTCATAGCGCATGACAGAAGTAGTATTCCTTTCTTATCCTGGAGCTTCATGGTGTCGTTATTTTTTTATTTTTAAAGTAACTCACAGATGTTGTCATGGCAACCAACCACACACCCACACACATACATGCACGCATGCACACACCCACACCCGCAAATACACCTCCTGAAACATCACCCTCTTTGCCCCCTCCCCCCAAGAAAAAATGAATGCTGTGAGAAATCTAAGAAATGGGGTATGAAGTCATCATCTTTCTGTTTTCAGAGCTTCCGGACAAGGTCAGAACAATCCACCCCTATCACTCCCCCTCACCCTCCAAAACGACCGCGCACAAACCGCATGTTGTCTCGGCGAGCCAACAGTCTGACAACGCCAGAGAAGGACCGGGTGCAGATGGAACAGGCGGCCCACCCTGCCAGGATGACCAACAGCGCGGGCCAGGAGAGAAAGAAGGAGAGGATAGAGGTGACGAGTTGTGTCTTGGTGACCTTTGTCTCTGTTGTCAAGATACTGTCTACCCGTACATGGCAGGGAACAGCTTACTAGTTCTGTTCCTCAATTGCCAAGGCACTGTCTGCCCGTACATGGCAGGGAACAGCTTACTAGTTCTGTTCCTCAATTGCCAAGGCACTGTCTGCCCGTACATGGCAGGGAACAGCTTACTAGTTCTGTTCCTCAATTGCCAAGGCACTGTCTGCCCGTACATGGCAGGGAACAGCTTACTAGTTCTGTTCCTCAATTGCCAAGGCACTGTCTACCCGTACATGGCAGGGAACAGCTTACTAGTTCTGTTCCTCAATTGCCAAGGCACTGGGATGGTATAGACAACATGCAGGGGTGACCCTGCTGTCTGTCTATTGACGAAGACATGCCAGACATTTTGGTAACGTTTCTTCTTCTTCTTGTGAGAGAGAGGCCTGGAAAGAGGAAGCACCAAGCAATCTTCCTTGGAAGGACAAGAAAGAGCCATTGTCAGTCAAATGAAGGCAATATCCACTTTTAGCCCGTTGGTTCGCTGTCCTCAAATGGTTTGAGGATGCATGTGTGTACTTGTGTATAACACTGGCATAGTACAGAATGAACTGATATGTGGATATGCCAATGTAGTGCACACTTCAGGTTCATTCCACATGTATGCACACACACACACACACACACACACACACACACACCCCTCACTCACTCACTCACTCACTCACCTCACTCACACCGCACACACCACACCACCACCACCACACACACACACTCACTACACACACACACACACACACACATCACCACCACTCACTCACTCACTCACTCACACACACACACACACACACACACACACACACACCATTTGATGATCGCAAACCGAGGAGGCTAAAAGTGGACATTGCCCAGACAAACATTGGAACTGTTTCAAAGGTAGAAAATTCTCTGTCATGGGGTGGAGCGCTTATGGGCTTGTCTGAGTGCATAGACACCATCTTGAGCTGAACTGAACTTCTGATGATCCTTCAGACGGAAACTCCTGTTTCCTGCACAAAGGCTGCCAGGGGCTGCAGGTTGCCCAAAAGTTTCCCTACTCAATAGGCAGCATAGTGGGCACACCAGCAGCGGATGTGCTGCTGCCATGCAGCAATGTCCACTTTTAACCCTGTCGGTTCACTATCCTCAAATGATTTGAGGATGCGTGTGTGCGTGTGCTCGTGTATAGCACTGGCATAGCATGGAATGAACTGATATGTGTGGATGTGCCAGCATAGTGCATACTTCCAAGTTCATTCCGTCCACACACACACACACACACACACACACATTCGCATACCATTTGAGGACCACTAACCGATGGGGCTAAAAGTGGACACTGCCGTCCGTGCTGCCGGTCTGACTGGGGCAGAGCTCTGACTGACCAGCTGACCAGTTCTAAACTCAGTAAAGAGGGGGTGGTTCAGATGGTTGTGGCTTGCACACAGCTTGAAGATCTCAGAGACATTTGCCTTTCTGTTACCAAGGTGACGATCAGTAGTGTTAGTGACGTTTGTCTTTGTGTTACCGAGGTGACGGTCAGTAGCTTTAGTGACATTTGTCTTTGTGTTACCGAGGTGACGGTCAGTAGCCTTAGTGACATTTGTCTTTGTGTTACCAAGGTGACGGTCAGTAGCCTTAGTGACGTTTGTCTTTGTGTTACCAAGGTGACGGTCAGTAGCCTTAGTGATGTTCGTCTTTCTGCTACCAAGGTGACGGTCAGTAGTGTTCGTGATGTTTGTCTTTCTGTTACCAAGGTGACGGTCAGGAGTGTTAGTGATGTTTGTTTTTCTGTTACCAAGGTGATGGTCAACACTCGCATGGCAGCGAACAACTCGGCCTTCCTCTCCCCCAGTCGCCAGGACTCCATGATGACCGACGACGTGGACATGATGAATGTCATGAATGATGTCGAGATCAATGACGAAGAAGACATCGACAACGTCAGCGTCGGCGGCATGGACGTGTCGGACATCGAGGACAATGAACACCACAACGGCCACAGCAATCACGTCAACCAGCATCCGCAAGTTGGGGTTGGGAGAGGTCGCCCAGCACCAGCTCAGAGGCCTCCAGCATTAGGCCGACAGCAACAGCAGCGGCAACAGCAGCGGCAACAACCACCACCACCACAGCGGCAACAGCAGCACCCAGCACCGCCAAGGCCCTCAGTGGGGCGAGAGTTCCAGCCTGTCCCCCCGCACCCTCCCACCACCGCGCCGTCCTACACACGCCCCCTGGTAGGTGGAGTCGTGGGCATTCAGTGCTTTGTTATAGCCAACACATGCATCTGTTGGGCAAGTCAGTGAAGCTAGATTGCATGAGTGAATGCCCTTTGTACTCTCTGGTGCAAGAAGTCATGAAAGGTCACAGCTGCCGCTTCTTGGCTGATTTCTCCATTTGTGAATTGGGGAGCTATGAGCAATCTGCCATTGTGTTGAGGCCTATGCCTGCGCTGCGATAGATGCAGCAGCGTTTCATGCCACGTGATTTAGAGCATGTCTTATCGTTTATAGTGTGCGTTGCCTTCGGCTGCGCTGCAGCCAAGCAACTGTGCGTAGTGTGACTTTGATCTCACACACAGAGCCTCTCCACAAACATCTTGACATTTTTACTGTTGTGTGGCTTGCTGGTGTGGCTTGCCACCGGTGTTGGCTTGGGTGATGGCTGACTTTGTGATTACAGTCATTTCCTCGTCTCCTTCCTCCACACAGTGATCTAGAGCTAGATCAGCTTTATGTCCGTTCCTGTCAATGCTTGGGGAGAACTTGAAGTGTATGTGTGAACAAAACAAAACAAAAATAGCAAAACATGACTGTGCAAAGTTTGTTCCTTGGCTTTCTTAGGAACTTGTCAAGTGTACTGTTTGTTGGCAGGAAGAGAAGAAGAAACATAAAGGGTTTAAGATTAAAGGGGATACCAGGCAAAGAAGCCTTGCATGCCCTAGCTGTAGGATTTTTTTAACGTTCACAGCAGTTTTTAGTCACTTTATATACACGCACGCATGCATGCATGCACACATATGCATGCACTCACACATGCACACACACACACACACACACACACACACACACACACACACACACACACACATGAACTCATGAGCACACATGCATACATGATTTTCATGCATGTGTGTCTCTCCCCTCCCCCCCCCCCCCCCCACACACCCCCCCCCCCCCACCACCACCACCATGCACACACACAGAGAGAAATGCATGCCACACAATCACACACACAGCAAATGAATCCATTAGTGGTGATGGGTTGGTAAAAAAGAGAAGAACAAAACAGCCTCTCTCCAACCTTGGTGCAACTCCTCACAGCCTTGATATAGTTTCCCCGGCCTTGGTGTCCCCCCCTCCCCCCCCCCCCCCCCCCCCCCCCACTTTGATGCTGTGTGGCTCTCTCTGTCCACCCTTTTGACCTTGGTCTGTCCGTCTGTCCAACCTTGATGCGACTCCTTGCATCCTTGATGCATTTTTCCTGACTTTGGTGTCCCTCCTGCTGACCTTGATGCTATGTGGCTCTCTCTGTCCACCTTTTCGACCATGGCCTGTCTGTCTCTCTAAGCACATATTTGACATCTGTGTAGGGATTGTTTTTTGTGGATTGGCTTGAGAAAGGGTTTATGTGTATATATGAGAAGAGTTTTGAAATGTGCAATGGCTTGTAACAGAAATCTGAAACAGAATGACTGCTAGCGTTCTAAAACAAGATCCAAACACAAAAAGGTTCAAATGAACACTTATTTATTTTAACACAGACACACAGTATGCAAGTTTTTGGGGAAATCCACTTTATCAAGCCACAAAATGACACTTAAATAACAGATAAACTGTCAAAAATGAAAAAAAAAACAATCTTGTTTTGGTTAAGTTTTCGCAGCTTGTTCGGTGCTTGGAAGATTGTTGGCATGACATTGACGTGTAATCGGTGTGATGTAATTTGCATACTGTGTGTCCGTGTTAAAATAAATAAGTGTTCATTTGCACCTTTTTGCGTTTGGATCTCGTGACAGAGTTTGATTTTCCCCTTGCGGTCGACAGGATGTTAAAATTGAATCACTAACTAACCAACCAACTCTGACCTCAACAGGAGCCCCAGTACAGCCAGGACGAAGGTGTGGGGGGCAAAGGGGCGGGCGACAAGCAGCAGGGCCCCCAGCCCTCCGTCCTGCAGCCGCCACCCCAGGGCAAGCCCTCCTACTCTCCGCAGGCCCCGCCCAGGCCCGTGCTGCGCTCGTCCCAGCAGATACGGGGGCCGCCCGGGCGAGGCCCGGTGCCTTCGCCGCCCAACACCGACCCCCAGAGGCCGCACATGATCCGCCAGCAGCAGCCCCTGCCCCCGCAGCCCAGCCACAAGGAGGCTGCACATGTGAGCGGTGGTGGTGTTTGGGTCGCTTGTGTGTGTGTGTGTGTGTGTGTGTGTGTGTGTGTGCAGCAAGAGGTGGTGGCGAATCTCTCTCTGGCTGCAAGGTATGGTGATGAATCTCTCTCTCACCAGAGGTGGTGATAAATCTCTCTCTCGCCGCAAGGGATCGTGATCAATCTTTGTCACGTAGCAAGGGATGGTGATGAATCGTTCTCATACATTAAGGGATGGTGATGCATCATTCTTATGCATCAAGGGGTGGTGTTCAGCTGCTTGCATGCATCAAGGGGTGGTGTTCAGTTGCTTGCATGCATCAAGGGGTGGTGTTCAGTTGCTTGTATGCATCAAGGGGTGATGTTCAGTTGCTTGCATGCATCAAGGTTTTTATTTTTTTATTGCTTGCAAGCATCAAGGGGTGGTGTTCAGTTGCTTGCATGAATCAAAGGGTGGTGTTCAATTGCTCGTGTGCATCAAGGGATGATGATAAATTGTTTTCATGCATCAAGGGGTGGTGTTCAGTTGCTTGCATGAATCAAGGGGTGGTGTTCAATTGCTCGTGTGCATCAAGGGATGATGATAAATTGTTCTCATGCATCAAGGGGGGGTGTTGAATTGCTTGCATGAATCAAGGGGTGGTGTTGAATTGCTCGTGTGCATCAAGGGATGATGATGAATTGTTCTTGTGCATCGAGGAGTGGTGTTTAATTGCTTGCATGCATCAAGGGGTGGTGTTCAATTGCTGACATGCAGCAAAGTGTGCGTGTGTGCCTGGGTGTGTTTGTTGCCTAAATATCCATACATCTGAAAGAATTTGCCAGTGCTTAGGGTCATTACAGGTCAGGTGTGCTAAGTGCCAGTCAGTATGATTATTGATTGTTTTCCCTGTTCTGTTGACAGGTGTGCTAAATGCTGGTCAGTGTGATTAATTTCCCTGTTCTGTTGACAGGTTAGCTAAGTGCTGGTCAGTATGACTATTGATTAGTTTCCCTGTTCTGTTGACAGGTGTGCTAAGTGCCAATCAGTATAATTATTGATTATTTTCCCTGTTCTGTTAACAGGTGTGCTAAATGCTGGTCAGTGTGATTATTGATTAGTTTCCCTGTTCTGTTGACAGGTGTGCTAAGTGCCGGTCAGTATGATTATGGATTATTTTCCATTTTGTTGACAGGTGTGCTAAGTGCCGGTCAGTGTGATTATGGATTATTTTCCCTGTTCTGTTGACAGCCGCCGGGGCCAGGTGGGGCAGACAGTCTGCAGACAGAGCAGGTGGCCAGTCCCCCGCTGTCCTCGCACAGCTCGGACCAGATCAGCAGTCGTACGCAAGTCAGTGTTGGCGTTGGGCCCACTGGAGGAGGAGGCGGAGGTGGAGGAGGAGGTTCTGAGCAGAACAGGCCAAACTCTGGCGGCACCACTAAGGCTCCAGGTACGGGCGTGTCATCAGCCTTTTGACGACGCTTTGACCAATGTTGTGCTCACTGTTCTGCTCTGTGCCCTGCGGCTTCTTGTCTTGTCTTGTTTTGTCTTGTGTGTCATTGCCTTTGAGGGATATTTTCCAGCAGGATGTGGTTGTGACAAATGAGCTGTTGTTGCTTCAGGGGTCACAAATACTTTTTACAACTTGTGCACAGCCTTTAGGAAACTAGTAATGGGGCTGGAAACTGACGTAGGCAGTGAATACCACTGACCTCATTTGATGTCATCCACCCTAGCCTGGCAGCTGTCAGGTTGGTATGTTCTGACAACTGGCTTCACACCCCACTGTCAGAGAGACAGAGACTGAGCAAGATGGAGACTGCTTAAAGCCTTTAAATAAAACACATTCTGTCGTACAGATCTGGACTTTTTTGTGTGTGTGCGTATAGTAAACAAATGGGTTTTGGGCAGTCGCATCAGAGGGTTTTATTTTGTGCTAAAAACACATCTTTTGTTGACGTTGTTGTTGTTGCGTTTTTGCAACCCTTGCTTTCCTATGGCTTAGTGGGTGATGGCTGGGAATGTCTGTGGATTTCAGTGGGACATTGTGAGTTTTTGTCCCAGTTTGTGCATTTGTTGGTTGCTGCGCATGCTTATGCATGCATGCCTGCATGTGCATGCATGGCCCCACTCACTCCTTCTTGGTTTCACTACCACAACCATTTCCTGTTTTTGGTTTTGTGTTTACCTTGGTCTTTTCCTATCCCTAATGTTGTAATAATTGTAGATCAAGGCAGACAAGCAGGGGCAAAGAGAAAGTACTGAAAGTGGAAGGGGGGGTATGTTTTAGGAATATTGTGGCTGTGAGATGGACCTTGGGGAGATGAGAAATATATAGGTAGTGGGTAAGGGCTGAATATTTGAAAATTTCTGAAGCAAGCTCATGGAGGTTTTGTGGATGAATTTCTTTCTGTCTTTCTGTCTTTTTTTCTAATGATAATGTAGATGGCCCAGTCATCAAGAAACAGACTCTGCCGAGACAGCATCAAACTTTGCAAAAATTAAGAGCTCTTCCTTAAGGAGAAAATGCACAGAAGTAAAACAGGCGCACACACGTTGTCCCTGGTCGTCCACATCTGCAGGCGATCTGTGCCACAAACCTTTCTGGGGATTGTTGTTTGCACCAAGTTTCCTCTCTGACGTGTCAGTAAGGAACGGCTTTGTTCCCGTGTCGTCCTGGCAGGTGTGGCGATAGAGGGTCGGCGCATCCCACCGCCCATGCTGACCCCGCTGCCCAACGCCCCCAAGCCACCAATGCACGATGTCTTCGCCCCCACGGCGGAGACGATACCGGAGAGAAAGAAGAAGAAGAAGAAAAAGGGGAGGGCGGCAGCCAACCAGGAGAAGGAGCGGGAGGTGAAGTCTCCGCCCCAGAACCCCCTGGAGATCCCCCCGCCGCGGGGCTTCGCCGCCCCCCTCCACCCGCAGCAGACCAGGGAACGTGGGCACTCGGCAGCGCTGCACGGGCCCAAGTACTCCAAGGGTCAGCCCCAGCACCACGAATCACGGTAAAGGACAGGTTGGGTGTGCGTGTGTTTGGGTGTGTTGGGGGTGTGTTGGTGTATATGTTGGAGTGAGAGGGTGGGTGTGGTGGGCGGGTGTGTATGTGTTGGATGGGTGTGTATGCGTGTGTGTCTGTGTTGGAGGGGATGGGTGTGTGTGTTGGAGTGAGAGAGAGAGTGTGTGTGTGTGTGTGTGTGTGTATGTGTGTGCATGTATCTGGTGGGTGGGTGTGCATGTGTTGGAATGAGTGGGTGTGAAAATGCATGCCTACATGTGTGCATGCACATCCTCTTGTGGGCTTTCATGTGTGCCAACACATAATGAGAGTGAGTATGTCCAACACATAATGTGAGTGAGTATGTCCAACACATAATGTGAGTGAGTATGTGTGTCAGATGAGATGAGAAAGATGGATGTGTGTGTCATGAGTGAGTGTGTTTTTGTATGTGTGTTTGCATGAGACATGTGTGTGTATGAGTCTGCATATGTGCAGACATTTTGAAATTGCACGATGACTATCTGGGATTTCAGCAGCCAGGCTTCCATGCCAAGCCTGACCCCTGAACCTTTTAAAGCATGCTTAACTCTGTTTGCTGACGGTTCACAAGGTTTGTGGACGAAAACACCGAGGAGAGCGACAAGCCTCCAGCCATCAACGGCTTTGCCGTTCCCATCCGAGAGGGCACCATGAGGTCAGCGCGACCTGGCCAGCGATCGGCTCCCATGGAAATTGACGATGTGCCAGGGCCGGCTGGAGATGCAGGCGCCAGCCACGCGGAAGGAGTGAGGGAGAGCATCGCGGAGGAGGATGAGCTGGGAGAGCTGGGGGGTACGGGGCCCTTGATCCCCCCGCCCCACGGCTTCCGGGGCTCATCGCAGCAAGGGGGTCGCCCCCTCTCTCAGTCCATACCCCAGGTGAGCCAACAGCGTTCCTGCTCTGCTTGAAGGGTAGCACTGCTAGACCATCAGAAATGCACAGAGTGAAGTGGCGAAATTCATTTTTAGGCATGGCAATTTAAAGGGGACTCCAAGCGAATATGTATCATGGGCCCAGTCAATAGTCCATACCCCAGGTGAGCGAACAGTGTTCCTGCTGTGCTTGAAGGGTAATGCTATTAGGCGGTCATAAATGCACAGTGTGAAGTGGTGACTTTTTTTTAAGGCATGGTGGTTTAAAGGGTCACCAAGTGAAGAAGTATCATAGGCTGTGTAAATAGGGGTGGAATAAGAACTAAATCAGCAGGAGTTTTTCAGTCCATTTTCGGCCAGGTTTGTTAAAAGATCAGTGCTTTTCAGTCCATTTATGGCCAAGTTTGTTAAGAGATCAGTGTTTTTCAGTCCATTTATGGCCAAGTTTGTTAAGAGATCAGTGCTTTCAGTCCGTTTATGGCCAAGTTTGTTAAGAGATCAGAGTTTTCCAGTCCATTTATGGCCAAGTTTGTTAAAAGATCAGTGTTTTTCAGTCCATTTATGGCCAAGTTTGTTAAAAGATCAGTGTTTTTCAGTCCATTATGGCCAAGTTTGTTAAAAGATCAGTGTTTGATACTAATGATAGTCACGAAAACATGTCCATTTTGTGCGTGTACAGTCTGTGTGATGCCATGAACAAGGGTGCCATGTTGGAGGTGTAGGGGGGCACATTTTCTGCTCTTTATTGGTAAAGAGCAAAGCTGTATGCTTGCAGCCTGAGGAGCTCAAATTTGAAGCAAAAAAAAGAGGTAATTCTGTTGCATCCATGTTGACAGAATAACGATACAAAACCTAAAGGTGGAAATATTTGCTCATTCACTACATTCTCAAACAATCGAAGCGAAAAAACATTTCCGCTGCATCCATGTTTGAGAGAATAACACCACAAACCCAAAAGATGGAAATATTTGCACATTTTCTACGTTCTTGGACCAGCTTGTGTCTTCACTTAGGGTCCCCTTTAATTTAGTGACAGTGTGCTTTGTGTTTCCCCCCAGGTTGGGGTCCCCTTTAATTCGGTGACAGTGTGCTTTGTGTTATGCCCTGGTCTGTGTTTGCCCCATCTCGCAGACCCCCAGGTGTTAAGAGAGAGAGAACAAGATAGACCACCCTTCCTTCCTGTGCAGCCCTTTTTGATCGCCTTAAGGCCCACCACTGACAATATCCACTGTTTACTGACTTGACCCACTCCTCATCTGTCATTGGGAACCTGATCGCTATTCATGGGGGAATGGGAATGCATACTCACTCTTCATCTGTCATTGGGAACCTGATTGCTGTTTGTTGGGGAGTGGGAATGCATACTCACTCTTTGTCTGTCATTGGGAACCTGATTGCTGTTTGTTGGGGAGTGGGAATGCATACTCACTCTTCGTCTGTCATAGGGAACCTGATCGTTATTGATGGGGGAATGGGAGTGCATACTCACTCTTCGCCTGTCATTGGGAACCTGATCGCTGTTTGTTGGGGAGTGGGAATAACATGTACGCGCATAGCCAGAGTGGTTGGAGTTCTTCCAGTTTCTTATGTTACCTCTCCGTCTTGTGTGTGTTTGTGTGTGGGGTGGGTTTTTTTTTTGTGTGTGTGTGTGTGTGTGCATTTTTGTTGTTTTTTCCATCTCCCTTGCATACGTGTGTTTGACTTTTTGAGCTCTTATATAGTAGACAGCGTTTACCGAGACAGAGACCTGTTGGCATGCTTTTATGGTGAGCAGGATATGAAGATCAGTAAATAGAACACAGACTAGGGAATGCAGATGTTTCTGAATTTTATTATCATAAGATAAGAGTATGGGTTTTAACTTGAAGTAAGCACAGCTTTCTGTGTTAACTGCATGTTAATGGTGTGATTTGCCATCTTAAGAATTTGGCAAAAAATGTGAAATGGGTCGCCAGAAATCATCAATTCCAT
>JABMCL010001381.1:82500-120000 GCA_018857735.1 Alviniconcha marisindica
TTCTGTTGTTTGTTTTTTCTTGTTTTCTCCGTGCTGTGCCCCATGTTGGTTACAGTTGAAGGCCCGCGGAGTCAGACTTGGCATGTAATCTTGGATGCTGAAATCCTGCAGGATAGATTGATTTTGAATGTTCAGTCAACCACGACGATTACATCTGTGCAACTTAAAAGGGTCACAACCATTACCAACCTTACTGAAGACTTTCAATAATTATCACACACACACACACACACACACACACACACACACACACACACACACACACACACACACATGCATGCACGCACTCCTGCACACACAGAGCTGACAGAACTGAGAGTCAACACAACTGTGCAACTGCTGCCATTACCACTTTCGTAAGATAAGATTGTGTCCACCTTCTGGTAAGAGGCCTGAGTGGTTGGTACAGCGGTGGTATTGGCTGGTTGTGGTGAGACGCTAACTCCCTTGACTTTTACCCGGCA
This sequence comes from Alviniconcha marisindica, assembly GCA_018857735.1. NCBI lineage: Eukaryota > Metazoa > Mollusca > Gastropoda > Provannidae > Alviniconcha > Alviniconcha marisindica. The sequence continues at coordinate 82,965 of JABMCL010001381.1, forward strand.
TCGTTAAAGTCCCTTGGCAGTTTTTACTTCCAGTACATACTTTCGTCACCATGGAAGGCAATGACAGTGAATTTGCAAAATTTTCAGTGCCAACTTTAAAGGCATTTTTGAGGGCCCGTAGTCAAAGTGTGTCCGGCAAGAAGCAACGACTTGTTGCTCATGCTATAGGATGCAAGAAAACGTTTTTTTTACCAACTCGTGATCTTCTGGTCAGCCAAAAAATATGCACAGACTTCTTTTTTTTGTCCATCCTCCATCACCTTTCCCCTGTAATTCTTGCAAATGCAACATTTGTTATGCTTTGCAATTCTGGGTTCAGCTTCCATTATATACAGCATAATGCAACACATACTCCGAAATCGGCCTGGAAGAGGCAGCTGTGACCTTTCACGACTTCTTGTGCAAAAGATTATGAAGGGCATTTACTCAAGGAAACTGGCTTCACTGAACTGCCCAATAGAAACATGCCAGCAACAAATCCAAGTGATGATTGTGGCTAGCCTCAGTGGAAGGTGAAGACCGGACCCCAGTCCTGCATCAGCCATCCGTGGTCCATGCTTAAAACAGAGTTATTGAGGAAAGGGGTAATGTGATGAGGTTCACGCAGTGGGACCACTCTTGAAAGACCACCACCCTGTGAAAAATCACCTGGGAGTGGGGATAGCTCAGTTTTTAGAGTGCCAGACTCCTGACTGAAAGGTCACGGGTTTGAGTCCCGGCAGGAGTGGCGGGAGAATTTTCTTCTCCAGGGTCAACTTTCTGTGCTGACTCTCACTTCGGTATCTGTTCCACCCCCATGTTACTGCAGTAGCACATGAAAGGTCCTTGTCATTCTGCCAAAAGTGCAGGTGGCAGGTTATGGCTAAATATACGTATGCCCTACATATTGAATAAAGTGACACTGTAATTGGCGGATGGTTGAATGGTGCACACAGTTTCACGTCCAAACAGTACTGTCGGTACACCATCTCAGTGAATATTAAAAATATGTGCTACGAAAGGATACAGTTACTCATTCAGAATCACATTTGACATGAGCACAATGAGTCTGCTCAAGAGCAGAGAATAGCATTACATAAAAACGATCAATAATAATAAAAACCACCAGTGTGAGAGACCACCCTGTGAAAAACCGCCATGATGAGAGACCACTCAGATGAAAGACCACTGGGATAAGCGACTGTTCTTGCTTTAAGACACCTCCACCCACCCCCAGCCCCCACCCACCCCTCAAAATCTTTTCAGCCTATTGTCGTAAAAAATATATCTGTACCAAGAACAACTCTTTGTGGTCACCATTGTTTGCTTTTTTCAGTGGTCTTTTGGGAGGGGTTCCACTGTATTAATCTCAAGAAAAAATACATACCAGCGCTCATTGTTTGACGTCTCTTTCTGCTTTTTCAACGCTGCCGTCAGAACTAAACTGATATTTTCACAGCAGCTGTTGTTGTAGGGGTCTGAAGGTTGGTACCTTGTGCCTTATACCTGGTTTCCTTTGGTTTCTTCCTGAGACCCTTTACTCAGACTAATTATGAGTAATGTATGCCGTGTATCTGCATCATGTCTTCAAAGTGGTGTGCATTGGCTTTGGGGTTTAACTCTGCTTCCTTCATTTACTGCACTGTACTGTAAAAAAAATATATAAAAAAATCCCTGGTTCTTCTTTCCCAAATCTACCTCAACTCATCATTACCTGTATATATTTCACAATGATTTCATGCTTTGCTTGTCTGCATTAATTAACCTCTGTGCATTTAATGTAGTTCCTTTTCCTCCATCTACATTTATTCACCATCTGCAATGTGTTTCTTTTGCTCATAGTTACATATTCCATGGTGGTACAGTGCGCATTTTTTCTGTAATATATGTAGAGGGATATTAATACAGTGGAACCCCTAGTAAGAAACCACCCTGATAAGAGACCACCCTAATAAGAGACCACCCTGATGAGAGATCACCCTGATAAGAGACCACCCTTATAAGAGACCTTGCTAATAACAGATAAGAGACCTTGCTGATAACAGATAAGAGACCTTGCTGATGAGATACAACCTGTCTTTGAACACACTCTCTCTCTCTCTCTCTCTCTCTCTCTCTCTCTCTCTCTCTCTCTCTCTCTCTCTATATATATATATATATATATATATATATATATATATAATGAAACTGTGACCAAGCACAGTTGCTTTATTAAGATTTTTTTTGAATTTTTTTGGTCTGAATCCTTTCTCTTCATTTTCACATGAACAAACCCCCGACCAAGGAATACTCCTGTTTTAAGACCACTTTTCTCAAATTTCCCCTTTGTGTGTCCGGGTCGCCCTGATGTAACCATAATGGTTGACTGGGCATGAAACACCAAGCTACTTACTTACCTACATTGTGTGTCTTGGTAAACAAGTGCCTGACCAAGGACCACTCCTCTTTTAAGTGAAACTTTTCCTCTTTTGTTGTTGTTGTAAACACTCCTCTTTTAAGTGAAACTTTTCCTCTTTTTTGTTGTTGTAAATGCTGCTCTTTTAATTGAAACTTCCTCTTTTTTGTTGCTGTAAACACTCCTCTTTTAAGTAGAACTTGTCCTCCTTTTTGTTATTGTAAACACTCCTTTTTTAAGACCACTTTTTTTTCAAGTCAAGAAGGATCTCTCTCTTAAGACCAGTCATCTGAAACCTTCCCCTGTGTGTATATATAACTCAAAATCAAACAAAAAACAAAACAAAATATTAAACACATCCCTCATCCCTGATCAAGGTGTACTTCTCTTACACACTTCTGCTTAAAATGTTTTTTTGTTTTGTTTTTTTAACCCTTTTGATCCTTTCACTGCCAGCAGCCTTACAGGAACGGTCTCAGGGAAAAGGTAAAGCTGCCCTAAAATTGCTGCTTTTAAATTTAACAACTTTGTTGCATGTGAGAATTTGCAGTAGGCTGGAATTCAAGCAGGAAGTGCGCAGTGTTAATTAAACAAGCAGATGGAGAGAATTTGCCAGTCACATCAAGTGGTGTCCTGAAGGCAGGAAAAAGGTTGCTTACAGGGTGGTCTTGAAACAAGGCTTCCACAGTGGTGGCAGTTTTAGTGTCACTAAATGTTTGAACACATAAAGGTTCCACTGTGATGGCTGTATGAACACATAAGGGTTCCACTGTGATGGCTGTTTTAGCAGCACTAAATGTATGAACACATAAGGGTTCCACTGTGATGGCTGTATGAACACATAAGGGTTCCATTGTGATGGCTGTTTTAGCAGCACTAAATGTATGAACACATAAGGGTTCCACTGTGATGGCTGTATGAACACATAAGGTTCCACTGTGATGGCTGTTTTAGCGCACTAAATGTATGAACACATAAGGGTTCCACTGTGATGGCTGTTTTAGCAGCACTAAATGTATGAACACATAAGGGTTCCACTGTGATGGCTGTTTTAGCAGCACTAAAATGAACACATAAGGTTCCACTGTGATGGCTGTTTTAGCAGCACTAAATGTATGAACACTAAGGGTTCCACTGTGATGGCTGTTTTAGCAGCACTAAATGTATGAACACATAAGGGTTCCACTGTGATGGCTGTTTTAGCAGCACTAAATGTATGAACACATAAGGGTTCCACTGTGATGGCTGTTTTAGCAGCACTAAATGTATGAACACATAAGCATTCCACTGTGATGGCTGTTTTAGCAGCACTAATATGAACACATAAGGGTTCCACTGTGATGGCTGTTTTAGCAGCACTAAATGTATGAACACATAAGGGTTCCACTGTGATGGCTGTTTTAGCAGCACTAAATGTATGAACACGTAAGGGTTCCACTGTGATGGCTGTTTTAGCAGCACTAAATGTATGAACACTAAGTTCCACTGTGATGGCTGTTTTAGCAGCACTAAATGTATGAACACATAAGAGTTCCACTGTGATGGCTGTTTTAGCATCACTAAATGTATGAACACATGGGTTCCACTGTGATGGCTGTTTTAGCAGCACTAAATGTTCCACCATGGTGGCAGTGTTAGCAGCATGCAATGTATGAACACATTTACCGTCGCTTATTCCTAGATGGGTATGTTGGTCAACTTGGCCGCACACATGTTAGTGTTCGTTGCACTTTCTGGTCATGTTTGTGTCAGTGTGTACTGTGCATGGTAGATGCAGAGCAAAAAAAGAAGTGTTGTCAGCCACACAATAATTGTCAAAACTTTGTCGTTTCTTAGCACTGTGGGTCTCATCTGCATGCTCACCAGAAGAAGAGTAAAACTGCATGAAATGTCTGTCATGGAAGGTTGCATGCACATACTGTTGTTGAAAATTTGCAAGATTGATCCTGGACATGAGTATGTTCCATGATCTACAGTGTGCCAGTTGATTATATGAGCTTTGTGGACTACATAATTCTTTAGAATTTCACCAAGTATCCACAAAATTGCCAGATTTTATTTTATTTTATTTTTATATATAGAATAAAGTGTTCTTTTGAACCTTTTATGTGTTGGGATCTTTTTTTCTTTTTCTTTTATAGGTTTACACATTTCAAGATGAGACAGTACTGTTTTCTTGTTCACATATTTGGGGTGGATTTTCAGTTTCATTGGGGGGGGGGGGGGGGGCTATTTTCAAGCTTTAGATCAGTACACCGGTCTCATGGTTTAACAAAGCTTGAAGTGAGCAGAACCTGGTGTTAGTGGATCTTGGCCGATGGTCAGCTTTGCCAGAAATGTGACTGGCAGCTGTTTTGTGTTGGAACTGGAATTGTCAGTTGTTCAACAACAGTTCCTCACCAACACCATTGTGGGAATTGCCTGTTTTGACTATCACCAAACACAAGCACGCATGCATGCACGCACACACACTCTCACTCGCTCACTCATTCACTCTCTCTCTCTCTCTCTCTCTCTCTCTCTCTCTCTCTCTCTCTCTCTCTCTCCACACAACACACACACACACACACACACACACACACACACAAACAACAACATTTGTAGACCAAATTGATTTATTTTCATCATCAGACTTCAGTATGTGTGCTGTCACTTGTATATGCTGAGGGAAAGGTTGCCTGTACAGCAGTGGTGATGTGTGGGCACAGGAGATACTATGGCTGGCATTTCATGCATGGAAACTCTGTTAATGTAGTTACATGATGCAGGCTCTCTAGTTTTTGCTGCTAAAGCAATGGCACTAGGTGCCATCCGATTCAGGTCTGTTCTGTGCCAGGTAACCAGACAGGCTTCAGGGTCGTACAGCTTAATAATAATAGTAATCATAAAAACTCCTTCAAATTATAGTGCTATGCCCCATAAAGATTTGTGAGGTCACAGCGCTGTGCATTATCAACATCACCAACAAAAATCATGACAATCAGAACAGAAGAAAAAAAAAAGGTTAAGTACTGTAAATGCATACATGTGATTGACACTTACTTATTTTAAACTTACATGTTCTTGCAAAAACAAATTCATATTCTTTTTGTACCTTTTCCCCACCCCTACTAACCCCCACCTTTTCCCACACCTTTCTTCCCCATACCCCCCCCCCCCCCCATCCCCCATCCCAGGTGATCTCTCTAAATGAATGTGGAAGATGACACATCCACCATATTTATGAATATGAAGGCTGACTTGAATCGTAGGACTGATTAGATCCTTGCAGGCAATGCTGCACACCCTGATGGCTGCAATCGAAAATGTTACACACCGGTCTTCCCTTTCCCACTCTGTGGCATTTGTAAACAGTCAGGTGCTTTCTCTCTTGCAAAGTGTAGAACTGTGTGACCCCCCCCCCCCCCGCAAGTTCCTGGCTCGCCAGGCTATCCATACTGTGCTGCTCATGAACAGTCTGGCGCTTTGTCTCTTGCAAAGCATTGAACTGTGTGATTTTTTTCCCCAAGTTCCTGGCGAGGTGCAAAACTTCCCAAACCTCCAGACGTTTCCCAGGCTTTTTACGCTGTGCCGCTTATAAACAGTCAGGTGCTGTGTCTCTTGCAAAGTGGTGAACTGTGTGATTTTGCCCCCTGTAAGTTGAGTTCTTGGTGAGATGCGAAACTTTCAGAGCCTCCAGACATTCCCCAGGCTTTCCACGCTGTGCCGCTTATAAACAGTCGAGTGCTTTGTCTTTTGCAAAGCCCTGTTTAAGGTCTTCCAGATCTGAAGATGACATCTCAACAGTTAACTACTTGCTTGTTGTTGTTTTGTCTACACTTCAACCTAAAAGCACTGAACTGTGTGATTTTTGCCCCCTGTAAATTGAGTTCTTGGCGAGATGCAAAACTTTCAGAGCCTCCAGACGTTCCCCAGGCTTTCCACACCCTGCACACAAAGCGATTAACAAGTGCTTTGTGTTTGCAGGACAGGACAGCCATGAGGATGGCCCCGACCAGTGCCAAGCCACCCCTGCCCCGCAGTAACCGCAACAGTGCCTCCATCTCCCGTCGCTCCAGCGACAAGAACGTGTCGCCTGGGCGGCGCTCTCGACCGCCCACCAGCAAGAACTAATCTCAGCCTTCTTCCAGCCAGCCCTGTACGGTTGTCAGTAATTGTCAGCTTGCGCCTTCTTCGTGCTGGCCAACCGTGCACGCGCCAGGATAGGGTTGCATTTGGGACACCCTTGCTGGCACGCAACGTGAAAATGACAGGGAGCAGAATTATTATCGTCAGGTTACCCGATGACCTAGCAACCGTCATTGTTGTTTTGTTTTTTAAATTTGTAGTTACTGGTAATTTTGAAAGATTTGAAGTTAATGTAAAAGAATGGTTTCGTTTTAGTTTTGTAGAAGTTCGTTTGAACCCTGCTTGAAGATCTCAGTAAGTTTTACATTATTCAGTTATGGTACCCCCTTCCACTCCCCACCCCTCCACTTCAATGTGTTTACTACCATAATAATTTAGATGAAGGGAAGTTTTGCATGTGAAAATAATGTTATTTTCTTCTTCTTTTTCTTTCTTTTTCTTTCTTAAGTACAGGTTATTTAAATTGTGCTTCAGGATCTTAATAATTGATGTTCAGATTTGCTAAACCCCACCCCACCTCTTTATTTTTCTCCTCCCTCTTTATTTTCATTCTTTTTGGGGGGAGTGGAGGAGTTGGTTCCCCCCCCCCCCTCTCCCCGCTCCCAACCTGCAAAGTTCTATGTGTGCTGCACATCTGTATTCAGCCATGTGTAAAATACAGAAACACAGACGTCACCTGTGCAACCAGTCCCTTGAAGATGCCAAAAAGCTGAGTCCGCAACCTTGATGTGTTTGGTTGGATTTTTTTCTCTCAATATTATGTGCTTCTGTGGGATTTGTCTTCATTTCAGAGCCAGAAATCATCTGGGGTCTGCTTTCTTCATGAGACGTTCAGTTCTGGCCTTGAGCAGTGGTGTAAAAAAGAAGAAGACGGGAAAAAAAGCCTGTGTTTCGGATCTGCATTGCTGTTTGGGTTTTGTCTTTTTCAGGTGTTTGGTGTGAGGCATTTCAGTTTTGTGATAAGACTTTACAGACTGACATCGTGTGCCTGTGATACAGTGCACGTTGTGGTGCACGGCACAGCTGCAGGTTTTTCAGTTGCATGTGCGTGCGATGGAAATATCCTGAATGTCCTTGGCCTCCTGTTCATTTCCTTGTGCCGGTCATCTAAGCTGTTTTACGTTCCTGGCTGAAATTTCAGCTATGTTTCTGTGACTGTGTTCATAATCATTCTGCAAACATCTGGAGGATTTTCTTCTTCTTCTTCTTTCTTTTTTTCTTTTCAGTGTTCACTGGCTGATCTGCTGTCTGCTGGAAGTCAGTTTTAGTGGAATCAGCTAAGAGCTGTGGTGTTTGTTTTTGAAATGTTCTGCAACTCGTTTCTGAAATGAGCTGAAAATTGGAAGCATTGAGTCTGCTCTTGCATGCTTATCGGACCATGCTGCCACCGCATTCGTCTCTGCTGGTGAAGATCACCTGACGGGGTTTGAATTGTCAGTATGGTGTGTTAGGGTTCTTCTCTTGCCATCATTTGTACTGCCCCTTGGTTTAAAATCAGATTTTTGAGTTCTGGCATTGTTAGTATTTTATGTCACCTTTGAATGCCACTTTCTTTCTTTCTTTCTGTCTTGTTGTTGTTTTGTTTGTTTGTTTGTTTCCACTTGACAGTGTTGATGTCATTGCAGAGCAGTCAAGAATGTTGTCATTTTTGATTTGAGAATTTGATTTCTAAGTGATTGTGTTTCTGTCTCTGTAGTGTATCTGATTGTAGTTGAGGCTGCCATTTTCACCTTGAGAATTGTTGGTGACCTTTGCCTGGAGAATTTCAGATGAAAAGGTCTGCTTTTTTTCTCTTTTTTTTAAATATTGTTTTAATTTTATTGGAGGACTTTTTTCCCACCTTGTTGTTAATCGGCCTATTTTTTCATACTCACGATTTTACCTCATGCACCGTCTCCATAGTGACAGTGCACCAAGACTGTGATGTGATGCTGATGACTTATTTATTGGAGGATGTAGTGCCGCTCACCGTGTGCAGTCGATGTGGTGGTTGTACAGACATAGCGTTACCACAGTGTGCCCAGCGTGTAGCAACAGTGAACAAACCACCTGCACTTTACACAGCATAAGACCGACACCAGTAATGTCCAAGACATTCCAGCGTGATGCAGCAGTTGCAGGCAGCAGAACTGGACACGGTCCAGCCCTGGATGAAGCTGTGTGGGACGTGGTCAGCAAAGATTACTCAAGCTTGTGGTCCAGTCCTGGGAATTACTCAGTGTTAGTATTTTATTTGCAGGGTTTTTGTTTTTGTTTTTGTAATGTGAACTGTGATAAATAATGGGTCCTAGACAGCTGCTGGTCAGGCTACACAGGTTTGTCAGACCAAGTCTGTTATGGACAGGGTTAAAGCCCCATGCGTAGTCACCTTGTGTACATTAACCCATACGATATATGCCCAGAGATTTATTAATGCTGAATACCCTGCTGCACAAAGCCTTCCCGTTCTCGCAGACGGTGACCTCCTCCAAAAAACAACAGGGGGAAATACTCGACCGCCTCCTTTTTTTTTCTTTAAAAAAAAATAAAGTCCCTCTTCAGAGGTCCGTGTCAGCAGGGTGCCAAAATGACACTCAGCTAAAACAGACTAACAAAACCAGTTACGCGTCCTGAATGCGGGATGGTGGGTACAAATGGGTTAAAGGCAGAGGTCACGATCAGAGGGCGAAACAAAGGGTTCTGAGTGTCAACTGAAGCTCCCGTAAGTCAAACCAACCTCAGATTATGCAAACATAGAGGGGCGGTAAAAAACAATGAAATGGAGACAAAGTCGATACGTTCTTAACAGGAGTAGGCTTCTTTTGAAACGCATTGGCGCCTGCATTAACAAGGCTTGATCACTGTAATCGGTGCAGCTCCAGATGGATTTTTTAAATTATTTTTTGAAATATGTTTTAATGCATGGTTGATCCATTGTGGAGAATTTGGCCACCCTAATTTGGCACGGTTATACAGTGTACTGTCCACGAGAGCATTCTGTTTGCCCTGCCAGTGTATGCAGTGTTTTATGTTTGTCCTGCCAGTCTATGCGATGTTTCAGCATTTACACTTTGTGGGACTTGACTTAACGTTGTTCACTGCAGCTGGACAGAATACAAAAACCCTGAGGTGGGATGTTAGGGTTCCACAGTTTCAGGGGTAATAGTCATAATAATAATAATGATGCATTATTCTTTTCTGTGCCGTTTCTGGATTGGAGCGCATAGCCCATTAGATCAAAACAAAAACAAGGAGGCATAAATAGGGAACAGAGCAATGATGATGATAATGAGTATTTTGTGAGCCCATCCTTACACTGAAGCCGTAAACATGTGCACAGAGATGACAAACAGTCCTGCAAGGCATATAGCAGAGACCGCTGCTTAGCAATCACAAACCAAAATGCAATGTAAAAGAGCATTTATACGGTGCTTACACCTAATGTGAGCCTGAAGCACACAACACAAAAACAACAGGGTCAGTGAAATATGTACAGAACCGAGAGCACAATGAAACCCTACTAATTACGTAAGTACATCTTTCTCATCATTTCCAACACAAAGACATGCGCAGGTGCTTGTGCACACATGCACGCATGTGCACACACACACACCACACACACATACCACACACACACACACACACACACACACACAGAGAGAAACAAACAGATGAAGTACTCTGACCATCATTCACTTGGATTCACAGTGAAAGGCCAAGTACTTCTATATCCTTATCCTTTGCCATTCCTGTCCAGCCCTCGGTCCCTGCACGCATGCAATGGACTCTTCCCACCCCTACCCTCTGCTGGCGAGGGTTGTACCCATTTCTGTTTCGTAGCCCACTGCAGGGGAGGTGGTGGGGGGAGGGAGGGGCTCAGTCCTGAGTGGTCACTCAGGTCTGAAAGTTCGAGTTCAGTGTTGCTCTACGTCCACAGAGACCATAAGGACTATCAGGGATGGGGAGCCCAGGACGGCCACCTCGACTTTCACACAGCTCCTGAGCTCTGATGGCCTACAAAAAGATGAGTGGGCTTTAAAAGAAAGGGTAGCTGGGTGTTTATGTGGTGTGAGCCGGTTTGGCTTAGCAAGCGGTAAGGCGTTAGGTTGGTAAGCAGAGGGCTCAGTTCGAATCTGCTTCGGCTCTCCTTTCTCTTCGAAAGTTGTGGTCTGTGGACACTGTCTAGTGACTTTGTCCCTCACAGTTATGAAACATTGAGATGGCTCTCATCACTGCCCACCTTAATGCAGAAGTCATTCTGATGGTGACAGTGTAGGATAGGTATATAATCTCCCTCCCCCCCCCCCCCCCCCCCACCTCCATACCCTCTTCCCCCCCTTCTCCCCGTCCCTAATAAGCCTTATGGTTTTTGTGGACGTTAAGCACCATGTTTACTTACTTAGTGTTTACGATGGGTTGTACATTGGTAGCAACAGGCTGAATGTGTTGTGCATGCGAAAGGTATGGAAAAGGTAGGAAGGAGGTGGGTCCTCTTCACCTGGACATCCACCAGCTGCTATTTTGCACAGCTGGAGCTCCTGGGGTTCAAGCCTCACTTGACATTTTGAAATGTGCGTTGATTTGCCTGTGGGAGTTGGATGGTCCTGGGGTGACCCTTCCTGGTTGACTGGGTGTTAAAAGTTGAAATTCTGTTACCGTCTGCTAGTCTGGTGGGAAACCCGAGGCTGGTTGTCTTAGTGCGTGTGTACGAGGACAACAAGCATGTCATACAGCCTGTCATACAGCCTGTGCACACGTAACATAAAAGATTCCCAGGCAGTTGGAAATTGATGAATAGTTGGGGCAGTGGAGGACTTTCTCTGGTTGCCAAATCTGCAAAATCTGTATATATTCCCCTTCGCATCCCAAATGCATAAGGACTAAGACACGATATACACTGGAAGGATTTGGCAGCACTGCTCTTGTGGCCAGGTAAACACTTAAATATCTCATAAACTGGTGGGACTGGGTGCTCTTAAAACTGATGTGGAGCTTACTGAGTGAAAGACAATCTGAATATTTCCTGCAAGTGATTAAACAGGTGATCAATCTGAATATTTCCCTGCAAGTCTTAAATATTAAATAATAACCAGAAACATGAGCTGAAACCCAGACAGGGCTTTTCTCAGTGCGTAACTTGAAGACATTTCTGATTTGTGTGATTTGCACAACAGCTCGCAAGTTAACCCCTTCTCTGGCCTACAGAGACATATTTTCATGTTGATTCAGCCTGAACACATTTGCACGACACTGAACACACCAGTGAAATAACTGTAACAGATGTGTGCAGAGTGTTGCTTTCTTTAGAACACAAAACAAATAAATTTAGACTCATAAATGTGTGAATTGCACAAAATGTAGGGTGGCCAGGTACCCAGGCACAACTGTTGGGGTAAGGCAGTGAAGGGGTTAACCAGGAGCTGTTTTTATTCTTTCTCTGAGTGTGAGTAGACAGACGCTCAGACTGTGTTTTCTTCACCCATGTATGGGACACGTTTTGGTACACTCAACACGCAACTTGGCACCGAGCTATTTTATTTGCCTGTACCAGATTTCTTCTTTACTAAGTTATATTCATGGACTTCATGCTTGTACCTACACCGGTAAAAACTGTATTATTATTTGTTGTTGCACGTTGATTTAGGCCGTTTGTCTTTTCAGTTTCCTGTTTGGATGTTGTTGCTAAGGCTTGATAGATCTGTAGCATGCTGAATTATTCATGGGCTAAGCAGGCCCAAAGCAAGCACACATGAGCTCTCTCTGTCTCTCTCTCTCACACACACACACACACACACACACACACACACACACCACACACACACATATGTAAGCACACACACACACACACACAAGCAAGCACACACACACACACACACACACACACACACACACACACAAGTAAGTACACACACACACACACACACACACACGCGCACACACATGCAGGGGCAGACAACAGCTGGTACTGATGTCAGTTGTTTTTCCGTTGCGTTCTGTTTTTCATTCTGCTTGATCAATGTACAGTTCCTGGGTAGTAGGCCAAAGCTTTGTTATATTTGTTTACCAGTATGTGTATTTTCAGTTTTATTTTTGTTTACCAGTATGTGTATTTTCAATTTTATTTTTGTTTACCAGTATGTGTATTTTCAGTTTTATTTTTGTTTACCAGGATGTGTATTTTGGATGTACTGATGATGCTGATGGTCATGACAATTAATTCAATAGTGCCTCTCCCTGGAGCACAGACTGATTCAGCTGCTGCAGACAGCCGTTGCTGAGTTTGGGGTGACATTGCTGAATGGTATTAATGTGTATATATACGTTTATATATAATTATTGTAATTTTATACAAGGTTATGTATTACCATTTGCCGTTTCTTTCCTGAAAGAACGTCTTCAGTTTGCTTTTTTTGTCATGTGGTTTCACAGTCGTTCTGAGGCATTAGGTTTGATTTATGGGCTCTTTTTTTTTTTTCATTTCTTTTTAACATGAAAAAAAGAAGAAGATGTAAGTATGTGTAACGATCAGTGTTAGGCCAGCCAGATGTGACAAAAATCCTGAACATTGCAAATTTCTCAGGCACTGTATTTAAATGCATTCAGTTTGAAACTTTGGATATTTACATCTCTTGCTGAGTGTGACCCATTTTTATTTTTAAAAAAATGCCGTTCCTGTCTGATCAAGTTCAAATTTTGTTGATCAGTGATTGGTCATTTCTTATAATGTTATTCAGTCAAGCATTATTGGTTTAGACGGCTTGAGTGTGAGTCAGTTTAGCATACACTCCGAAATGTTCATGTTTTGTGGAATGGATAATTTATGAAAGCACAATTTCATGTATACGTTGTATATAACCTGTAATCTGTCTTAAATCGGAAGGTAGCATCTGTGATACATCGAGTCAGTTTTGATGCGCCAGTAGCTTTACCATGGGTGGGTGGGGGTGGGGGGCCTGTTTCGTTGTTGTTGAAAAAAAGTGGGTGTGTAGTGGTATATCCCCCCCCCCCCCCCTCCCCTCCATTCAATTTCTCAGTGGAAGGATGAGAGCAAAAAACACAGCATTGTTGATGTGGGGTGAGTTGCATGAAGGTGTCATAAGACAGCCTTGTTTGCAATTCATTCAACTTTCTTCATCCTTTTCAAAATATAATGTGCGAAATGCTGAGCTGACTGTTTTATGCTTGCTTTGACCTTAGGCTTGATTTATTAACAAGACTCAGCGCCATATATATATATATATATATATATATATATATATATATATATATTTACTAATGTTAAACAACCGAAATGGAACCTTAACCATGTGAAGCCAGGTGAATATTATTCAATGCCAAAGAAAGAAAGAAAGAAAGAAGAAAATTAACACCATTGTAGAGAGACTGTACAGCCGCTGAAATTTAAAAAACACACACAGTTATTGTTCAGTTCTTGGTACTCTGTGACTAATTCTTGCTATACATTTATTTCTTCTGAAACATGGTGGGTTGAAAAAAAAGAAATCTGAAGACTTTTCTGACGTCTTAAGCAGTCCGCTTTAGCAGCAGCGAGTATAATGCACTTCAGTAACTTCTCTTAATTTGGAGAAACCGATCTGACTTTATTTGGACAGAATGAAACAAATTTATGTTACAACAATAACAACAACAACAACAACAACAAAATGATGCATAGAGTGTAAATGCAGGGGGAAGCAATCATGATAGATATATATTCCTTCATGGGTATACAACTGAATTTTTTTTATCAGAGTTTGCTGAGCGAGTGTTTCTGTTGAACTTCCATTCATTCTTCATGCAAATTTGTTCAGCCTTGAATAAGCAGGGGCTGTGTTTTCGTTCCTCGGCTTTAACAGCACTGATGTTGCCAGATGTTTGCTGCAAACGTTGAAGCCACTTCATTGCCATGTCCTTTTGCTTTGTGGAACTCCTGATTAAAAAACCCACAGAGACACCCCCCCCCCCCCCCCCCTACCCCCAGCCATCTCCCTCCCACCCCACTCATCAAAGCTTGCAGCAAGCATCTCAGAGAAATCTCTTTAATGAGATGTCCTGATTTGCACAGACTTTAATGATTGCATTCCAATCCAAGTATTCTCTATTTTTATACAGTCTGTTTTTATTGTTGGAACACTAGCTGTATGTGCCAATGTCATGTTGTTTTTTCTCCTTACAATCCGTCCATTGTATTTGTAGCGTTTAGTCATCTCAAGGTACTTGTACTGTATGGGGTTAATCCGTTTACTTTTAGTGATCATATGCATTTTTTTGTTGACATACATTTTACGAGTCTTTAACTTGTCTGTGATACGCTGCCCTTTTTTTTTTAGTTTTTGTTTGTTTGTATGTTTCTCTGTTGCATTACAATCCATTTTTGTGTATGGATTGATTTTGGAGATGTGACACGAGAAAGGGTTTACATACGAGAAATGCGCATTTGTATATGGCAGAGTTTGGTGGTCCTGCCGTGACCCTGCGCGGTCCAGAGGCTGCTAAAATCCAGTTACTAACTAACCCACTACAAACCATGTATGAGAAACCCTTAAATTGGGTCATATTCCCAGTTAATGTCAGACTGCTTATGTATAGCGAACTTAACACCAATTCAAACCTTTATACTGTATACTGGTATTTTGATATCAGGGTGATTTGTTTAATGGGGGGGGGGGAGGCAGTGGGCAGGGAGGACAGGTGAATTGGTTACTGTTTGAACAGAATGTTGCAGGTGTACAAGAGCACATCAGGTAAATAAAGTACAGAGGCAAGCCATATGGTCAGTGGACACCCCATTCACCATAACGGGGAAGGGGGGGCGGGGGTTATTTTATGAACAGAATGCTTCAAGTATAAGTTGACATCAGGTAAATAAAGTACAGAGGCAAACCACATTTATTGTCAGTGGGCACCCCAGTCACGGTAGTCGAGGTGGAGCGGGGGGAGGGGGCAGGTGCATGGCAGAATGCTCAAGTACAAGTCGACATCAGGTAAATAAAGTACAGAGGCAAACCATGTTGTCAGTGGGCACCCCTTTCACCGTACAGGCAGTTGGGGTGGAGTGGGAGGTAGGGAATGGGTTACTGTATGAACAGAATGCTTCAAATAAAAGTTGACATCAGGCAAATAAAGTACAGAGGCAAACCATCTGGTCAGTGGGCACCCCATTCACAGTACCAGGCATTTGGGGTGGGGAGGGGGGGGGGGGCATGGGTTATGCTGATAGAATGTTTCAAGTACAAGAGCACATCAGGTACAGTACAGAGGCAAACCTATGGTCAGTGGACACCCCATTCACAGTAACAGGCATTTGGGGTGGGGAGGTGGGGGGACACGGAATGGGTTATTGCTGAATAGAATGTTTCAAGTACAAGAGCACATCAGGTACAGTACAGAGGCAAACCTTATGGTCAGTGGACACCCCATTCACAGTAACAGGCATTTGGGGTGGGGAGGTGGGGGGGGGGGGGTGGGGGGTGCACGTGAATGGGTTACTGCTGAATAGACTGTTTCAAGTACAAGAGCACATCAGGTACAGTACAGAGGCAAACTATATGGTTAGTGGGCACCCCATTCACAGTAACAGGCATTTGGGGTGGGGAGGTGGGGTGGGGGGGTGGGGGTGCACGTGAATGGGTTACTGCTGAATAGACTGTTTCAAGTACAAGAGCACATCAGGTACAGTACAGAGGCAAACTATATGGTTAGTGGGCACCCCATTCACAGTAACAGGCATTTGGGGTGGGGAGGTGGGATGGGGGGGGTGGGGGTGCACGTGAATGGGTTACTGCTGAATAGACTGTTTCAAGTACAAGAGCACATCAGGTACAGTACAGAGGCAAACTATATGGTTAGTGGGCACCCCATTCACAGTAACAGGCATTTGGGGTGGGGAGGTGGGATGGGGGGGGTGGGGGTGCACGTGAATGGGTTACTGCTGAATAGACTGTTTCAAGTACAAGAGCACGTCGGGTACAGCGCAGAGGAAAACCATGTTGTCAGTGGGCACCCCATTCACTGCTGTTTAGCATAGTGGGCAGCAGAGGTGGGGACAAGATGAGGGGCGGCAGTGGGGGGGAAGGTAGGGGGGGCTTCTATGCTCTTAAGCTTACAGTTAGCATCCTTCCGTGTGAACTCTTTCAGTCAAAAAAGCTGTCAGATTAAGTCATGTGGGAGAAAAGATGCAGAAATGGTTTCTTTTTCCTTCGTTCGCATTTTACGTAACTTCTAATAACTTGGACTTGTATCCAACATCAGACAAGCTAGACGTGTAGGTACTGGTAAATTATATTTATCATTAATCATAACTTGTAATTTATTTTGTATTTAATTGCTATTTGTTAGAGTGGTAGCAGGCACACCATGCATGCACAAGCTGCCATATCAATTAAACTTGTTGAAATGGAGTTTCTTCTGCTCTGTTTTACTGGACTGTTGATTGTGTGCATGTGCATACATACACACGCATGCCTGCCCAAAAGCATGCACGCACACACACACATGCATGCCACCTGCACACACACACACACACACACACACACAACACACACACATCCCCATCCATAACCAAGGCACATTCATTTTTTCTCTCTCCGCAAACTGGATACACACACGCTTTCTTTTTCCCTCTTGTCACCAACACACACAAACATTTCAGCAAGTGTTTTCTGTTTGTTTCAAAAGACATTTTGATTGCTGGCACTACTGCACTGACATCACATCACGTAGGTTTAAAATGTATCACATCACGTAGGCTTAAAAGATACCCGCCAATGCTTCAGATCACCATAAAACAACTATGATCCATAATTTTTGTGAGCTAATATTGTAAGAAAAAAAACAGAAAAGTGAATGCCAGAGAGAGTGCCAGACCTTGCCAAGTTGGAAGGGAAGAATGTGTTGGATGTAGCCTCTTTCCCAGCCTGAGCAGAGCTGGTGCTGCTTACAGCCTGTTACATCCCTACTGTTTTACAGCCTGTTACATCCCTACTGTTTTACAGCCTGTTACATCCCAACCTGTTTTACAGCCTGTTATATCTCTACTGTTTTACAGTCTGTTACATCCCAACCTGTCTTACAGCTTGTTACATCCCTACTGTTTTACAGCCTGTTACATCCCTGTTGTTTTACAGCCTGTTACATCCCTACTGTTTTACAGCCTGTTACATCCCAACTTGTCTTACAGCCTGTTACGTCCCTACTGTTTTACAGCCTGTTATATCCCTACTGTTTTACAGTCTGTTACATCCCTACTTGTCTTACAGCCTGTTACATCCTGTTTTACACTCTTTTACATCCCAACCTGTCTTACAGCCTGTTACATTCCTACTATTTTACAACCTGTTACATCCCTACTATTTTACAGTCTGTTACATCCCAACCTGTCTTACAGCCTGTTACATCCCACACCTGTTTTACAGCCTGTTACATCCCTACTGTTTTACAGCCTGTTACATCCCATACTGTCTTACAGTCTGTTACATCCCATTACTGTTTTACAGCCTGTTATATCCCTACTATTTTAAGTCTGTTACATCCCAACCCGTCTTACAGCCAGTTAGATCCCTACTGTTTTACAGTCCATTACATCCCAACCCATCTTACAGCCTGTTACATCCCTACCTGTTTTACAGCCTGTTACATCCCTACTATTTTACAGCCTGTTACATCCCAACCTGTTTTACAGCCTGTTACATCCCAACCTGTTTTACAACCTGTTACATCCCTACTGTTTTACAGTCTGTTACATCCTAACCTGTCTTACAGCCTGTTACATCCCAACCTGTTTTACAGCCTGTTACATCCCTACTGTTTTACAATCTGTTACATCCCAGCCCATCTTACAGTCTGTTACATCCTGGCCTGTTTTACAGCCCAGCCTGTCTTACAGCCTGTGACATCCAGGCCTGTTTTACAGCCTGTTACAATCCTGTATGCTTTACATTCTGTTACATCCCTACCTGTTTTACAGCCTGTTACATTCCTACCTGTTTTACGGTCTATTACATCCTGGCCTGTTTTACAGTCTGTTACACCCCTGCCTGTTTTACACAAAAGTACTGATTACCCACAGAGTCAGGGTGAAATAACAATAATAATAATAATGTATTTTTAAAGCGCAAAATCTTGTCCCTAAAAACTATTCTAATCGCGCGCGAGCGCGCGCGCACACACACACACACACACACACAGAAGCACCTGCACACACAAGCATTCTGACTATACAAAGCTAAATATACACAGCTTAAAACGGGCAGCAAATGCCCTGGAGACTTGGAATGGATAAAGACGCACAGAACTGAAAACATGGCAGGTCTACAATTTTGGGAAAATAAATGTTTTCACATTAAATTTGAATGAGTCCAGAGAGGGTTTCTGTCAGAGAGGAAGGATGACGGGCCTTGTCAGGGTGGAGGGATGTGACAGGCTGTAAAACAGGCTGGGATGTAACAGGCTTAAGACATGACAGGATGTAACAGGCTGGGATGTGACAGGCTGTAAAACAGGCTGGGATGTAACAGGCTTAAGACATGACAGATGTAACAGGCTGTAAAACAGGCTGGGATGTGACAGGCTGTAAAACAGGCTGGGATGTAACAGGCTTAAGACATGACAGGATGTAACAGGCTGTAAAACAGGTTGGGATGTGACAGGCTGTAAAACAGGCTGGGATGTAACAGGCTTAAGACATGACAGGATGTAACAGGCTGTAAAACAGGTGGGATGTGACAGGCTGTAAAACAGGCTGGGATGTAACAGGCTTAAGACATGACAGGATGTAACAGGCTGTAAAACAGGTTTGGGATGTGACAGGCTGTAAAACAGGCTGGGATGTAACAGGCTTAAGACATGACAGGATGTAACAGGCTGTAAAACAGGCTGGGATGTGACAGGCTTAAAACAGGCTGGCATGTAACAGTGGCTTAAGACATGACAGGATGTAACAGGCTGTAAAACAGGTTGGGATGTGACAGGCTTAAAACAGGGGATGTAACAGGCTAGACATGACAGGATGTAACAGGCTGTAAAACAGGTTGGGATGTGACAGGCTGGGATGTAACAGGCTTAAGACATGACAGGATGTAACAGGCTGTAAAACAGGTATGTGACAGGACTGGGATGTACAGGCTGTAAAACAGGCTGGGATGTAACAGGCTTAAGACATGACAGGATGTAACAGGTTGTAAAACAGGTGGGATGTGACAGGCTGTAAAACAGGCTGGGATGTAACAGGCTTAAGACATGACAGGATGTAACAGGCTGTAAAACAGGTTGGGATGTGACAGGCTGTAAAAAGGCTGGATGTAAAGGCTTAAGACTGACGATGTAACAGGCTGTAAAACAGGTTGGATGTGACAGGCTGTAAAACAGGCTGGGATGAACAGGTAAGACATGACAGATGAACAGGCTGTAAAACAGGTTGGGATGTGACAGGCTGTAAAACAGGCTGGGATGTAACAGGTTAAGACATGACAGGATGTAACAGGCTGTAAAACAGGTTGGGATGTGACAGGCTTAAGACATGACAGGATGTAACAGGCGTAAAACAGGTGGGATGTAACAGGCTTAAGACATGACAGGATGTAACAGGCTGTAAAACAGGTTGGGATGTGACAGGCTGTAAAACAGGCTGGGATGTAACAGGCTTAAGACATGACAGGATGTAACAGGCTGTAAAACAGGTTGGGATGTGACAGGCTGTAAAACAGGCTGGGATGTAACAGGCTTAAGACATGACAGGATGTAACAGGCTGTAAAACAGGTTGGGATGTGACAGGCTTAAGACATGACAGGATGTAACAGGCTGTAAAACAGGCTGGGATGTAACAGGCTTAAGACATGACAGGATGTAACAGGCTGTAAAACAGGTTAGGATGTGACAGGCTGTAAAACAGGCTGGGATGTAACAGGCTTAAGACATGACAGGATGTAACAGGCTGTAAAACAGGTAGGGGTGTTAGAGGTTTCCAGTCTTCATAGTCCATGTGCCGCTAACATACATTTTGTAGTACTTGATTTTAGGGGACTTAATCTTAAACTACTCCAACACCCTTAAAAACACACACACAAAAACACACCAACAAACAAAGCAAAAGATTGTTGGGTTCAGTTTAATAATAATAGAAATTTCTACAGCGGTATACCATGTGAAAAAATCACAAGTTCCAGTACTGCACAATATCACAAACATTAAAAAAAAATATCATAAAATATATCAAACAAATTTCAAAAAATCAACCTGATGCTCAACCAGATGCTCAAATCCAACTCATTCAGATAAGTTGAACTAAGTTATGAATATTTCAGAATCAGTACACAAAGGAGTTAATCAGCACTCCAAATACATAACACAAGTACAACAACAAAGACCTGAGTCGCCTGTGGTAACTCACCTGGCGTGCTTGTAAGTACAAGGTACATAAACTCCACCAGAGGTACATCCTTAAAAATGTACTTTGAGGAAGTACCTCTGGTGGAGTTTATGTACCTTGTATTTACATGCATGCCAGGTAAGAGTTTACGTACCTTGTATTTACATGCATGCCAGGTAAGAGTTACCGTGGGTGACTTGGGTCTTGTGTTACATATTTTAAGCGCTAATTAACTCCCTTGTGTGTTGATTCTGCATGAGCGCTCTGGGCCTTGTTCTGTTTCAGATTTATGAATACATTTCATCAGTTTTAGTCCTATACCAGGAAAGATGGACCATGCCAGCTCTTTTCTCCATCGTCTTGATTCAGACTGCCCATCAAAGATTCTGAATCTTGTAGTCCAGGCAGTAATTTCATCATACCATATTGTTTCCACAGAATGTTCATCCACATTCAACATTTTCACATTTGTCATTTCTATTGGAATTAACAAATCTAAACAGTACTTGTCAGACATGAGAGAGCAACTAAGCGCAACATCATGAAATAAAGACAATATTGATAGTAACAACACCTACCTGCCTGTCCCCTTGTACAGTTATGAGCACAAAGTAATTACTAAACATACTGTAAATCAATTCATACGACAAAAGTAGAAGTACACTGCAATAACTAAAAAGCTTGACAATGTCTCTCCAAAAAAAAACCCCAGTGAAAGCCTGTTTTGAGAGCATGAAAGCCAGTTTTGAGAGCGTGAAAGACAGTTTTGAGAGTGTGAAAGCCTGTTTTGAGAGTGTGAAAGCCAGTTTTGAGAGTGTGAAAGCCTGTTTTGAGAGTGTGAAAGCCAGTTTTGAGAGTGTGAAAGCCAGTTTTGAGAGTGTGAAAGCCTGTTTTGAGAGCGTGAAAGCCAGTTTTGAGAGTGTGAAAGCCTGTTTTGAGAGTGTGAAAGCCAGTTTTGAGAGTGTGAAAGCCTGTTTTGAGAGTGTGAAAGCCTGTTTTGAGAGCATGAAAGCCAGTTTTGAGAGTGTGAAAGCCAGTTTTGAGAGTGTGAAAGCCTCCTGATCAATGTACAGTTCCAGTGTAATGGGGATTTGGGATAAGTCCCATGGGCTGACTCCCAAGACGGTCTGATTTCAGAACACAGCCACTCGATGATGTTCATGTGTGTCAGATACAAAACAGTCCATCACACAGTCATGTTAAGATGTTTATGTTGTGTCAGATATGAAACAGTCCATGACACAGTCACGTTAAGATGTTTATGTTGTGTCAGATATGAAACAGTCTTTGACACAATCAACTGAAGCTGTTCATGTTGTGTCAGACACAAAACAGTTTTTGACACAATCAACTGAAGATGTTCATGTGTGTCAGATACAAAACAGTCTTTGACACAGTCACCTTAAGATGTTCATGTTGTGTCAGATACAAAACAGTCTTCGACACAGTCAACTGAAGATGTTTATGTGTGTCAGACACAAAGCGGTCTTTGGACCAAACTATACAAGCCACACATGAAATGCATTGCTCCCCTTTTGCAAAGTAACACGGTGGTTAAATTTACTCACTGACTGACTGCGAAGCATTTTAGTCCACACATGCTGACTGCTGTCCATGGTGCGTGCAAGATCAAAAGAGAGTCAAACCCCATTAAATCATCGAAGAAAATGTATTACTCTCAGTGTCTGCTCCTTTGTTTGTTTGTTTTTGTCTGCTCTTTTCTTTTTTTTACACATGAATTTCACAAATACATAAATTAAGGAATGAATTAGAACACGACAATAGTATGGCACATACGTTCAGATGAAGCAGAGACTAGTCTAGGTAGTTAGCGGCAAAGCATCCAATTTGATCTGCATAGTTATAGCAATACTAACAGGCCTTTCACATCTTGTCAACTTCACTGTCATTTCAGTCACAAGAGACACGAAAATATGTAGAAAGCGTTACACTGTTTTGTCTAAATTTGCTGTTCTTTTTTTGATTATTTTAAATTAGCAACAATGCTCTCATGTTTTCCAACATTCAGAGCATCTTATGTGATCATTACTGCCGTGTAATATTTTCTCTGTTACACAGACTTCTAAACAAAATATATATAAAAAGAATAAAGAGAGAGAGAGGGCCGGGGGGGGGGGGGGGGGGGGGGGGATTCAAACAATATATAATTCACAGCAAAAGCTTGGGTGGAGGGCAGGGGATTTTTTCTTTCAGTTTGATCAGTGAAACTGCCATACAGCAAAGGTTCTGTATCCAGTTGAAATCTCTCTCTCTCTCTCTCTCTTGATTATTCCCTCATGATCATATGTCTGATTATATATATATATATATATATATATATATATATATATATATATATATATATATATGTATTTGTGTGTGTGTTTATGTGTGTTCAAGTGTTTGTAACTGTTTCAAGGACAGGTTGCCCAACAGGCATTTGTGCCTAAACCTTTATCCTTGCGTAATTAAAGTTCAATCAATCAATCAATCAATCAATCAATCAATCAATCTCTCTCTAACAAGGCCTTTTACACTGTACCAAGTTCCAAGACACCACTGAAGCTCCTTTTCTCTTCTAAGTCTGAACACAAAACATACAAAAAAGTCATAATAATTATATTGCTGCACTTTCAGTGAACACTGATTGGAATTTGACCCGCTGTCCGTTATGATTTATGTCAAGGGGTGTCACATTATAGGCTGCTTGCAGTAACCTGTCTAACCCCAATACAAAATGTTGTGGTTGTTAGCGTTCATCAGCGGAAAACCCTGAGGTTGGCACGGTCTTGGGTGAGAAGGTAGCACGTGCAATTGTGTCCACACACCTGCACATCCCGCCATACACACAAGTGCACATCCTGCCATACATACAAGTGCACATCCTGCCGTACATACAAGTGCACATCCTGCCAAACATACAAGTGCACATCCCGAGTTACACACAAGTGCACATCCTGCCACACATACAAGTGCGCATCCTGCCATACATACAAGTGCACATCCCGCCATACATACAGTGCACATCCTGCCATACATACAAGTGCACATCCTGCCATACATACAAGTGCACATCCCGCCATACATACAGGTGCACATCCTGCCATACATACAAGTGCACATCCTGCCATACATACAAGTGCACATCCTGCCATACAAACAAGTGCACATCCCGCCACACATACAAGTGCACATCCTGCCACACATACAAGTGCACCTCCATACAAGTGTACATCCTGCCATATATACAGGTGCACATCCTGCCATATATACAATTGCACTCTTATCAACCACATCATTACCTGTACTCTGACTTTGGGGATTCTGATAATGGAGTTCATGGCATGAAAATTATTATAGCTGAAAATAATCCTAACCTGGATCTCTTAACTCGATGAACATTTTACTTCGGAAGTAATCCTGTTATGGATCTCTTAACTCAACAAACATTTTGCTTAGGAAGTAATCCTGACATGGAACTCTTAACTCAACGAACATTTTGCTTAAGAAGTAATCCTGTCATGGATCTCTTAACTCAACAAACATTTTGCTTAGGATGTAATCCTGACATGGATCTATTAACTGAATAAATTAAGCAAACAGTCACTTTCATGAAGATCTTGACTCATCCTTCCAGTCGGTCTATTGTCAAGTAGACTCTCAGTAAACTTGTTGTCTATTGTTCGTTTAACTGTCAGTAAACTTGTTGTCTATTGTCAGGTAAACTGTCAGTGAATTTGTCTGTTGTCAAGTAAACTGTCAGTAAACTTGTCTATTGTCAGGTAAACTGTCAGTAAACTTGCCATCTATTGTCAAGTAAAATGTCAGTGAATTTGTCTGTTGTCAAGTAAACTGTCAGTAAACTTGTCATCTATTGTCAGGTAAACTGTCAGTAAACTTGCCGTCTATTGTCAGGTAAACTGTCAGTAAACTTGCTGTCTATTGTCAGGTAAACTGTCAGTAAACTTGCCGTCTATTGTCAGGTAAACTGTCAGTAAACTTGCCGTCTATTGTCAGGTAAACTGTCAGTAAACTTGTCTATTGTCAGGTAAACTGTCAGTAAACTTGCTGTCTATTGTCAGGTAAACTGTCAGTAAACTTGCGGTCTATTGTCAGGTAAACTGTCAGTAAACTTGTCTATTGTCAGGTAAACTGTCAGTAAACTTGTCTATTGTCAGGTAAACTGTCAGTAAACTTGCCATCTACTGTCAGGTAAACTGTCAGTAAACTTGTTGTCTACTGTCAGGTAAACTGTCAGTAAACTTGTCTATTGTCAGGTAAACTGTCAGTAAACTTGCCATCTACTGTCAGGTAAACTGTCAGTAAACTTGTCATCTACTGTCAGGTAAACTGTCAGTAAACTTGTTGTCTACTGTCAAGTAAACTGTCAGTAAACTTGTCTATTGTCAAATAAGCTGTCAGTAAACTTGTTGTCTGTCAGTAAACTTGTCATCTACTGTCAAGTAAACTGTCAGTAAACTTTCTATTATCAAGTAAATTGTCAGTAAACTTGTTGTCTACTGTCAAGTAAACTGTCAGTAAACTTGTCGTCTGTTGCCAAGTAAACTGTCAGTAAACTTAAAGCGCCGGTTTTCCATTCAACAGCCATGCTGTTGTAGTTAGGAATATTTCTTGAAACGCTGAGGCCAGAACAGCACCACCCTAGAGGTTCAGCACCAATCTGAAGCATTAATTAAGGAAGTGCGACCTAAAAACAGCCAGCCAGTTCAAGTGGATTAGTTAGTTACTGCACTGAAATGTTGTGTCCATTGCGCACGTTTAGCTCCAGACAAACAAACACCGCCATAAGTCAACACCCCAGGGATATTCTTCTCATGTCTCAAGCTACATAATGCGAGTCAGGTCTACACGCTCAGTCCAAACACAAACACAATATGGGGAAATCTCACAACAGGCCAGAAAAGTTACACTCCGTCTATATAACCACTAAGCTGGAAAACTAATACCACTAGAGCCCTGGCAAATTGATCCATCGGCCACTTGTCCATGACTCTTCATTGGGAAAGAAAAACAAACAAAGAATGGAATGTTAGTACAGATATGATGAGCGTAAGGACCAAGGGAATACATGTTAAGTGCTACCTCCAGCCATCCCTGTTTGATCCAGTCGTGAAAGTCAGTTTGCAGTTAGTTAGCTCATTAGTTCTTGGATTTTAATGTCCCGTCAACAGCATAGGGTCACCTTGGGATGAATAACACACTGAATTTTGTTTACACCTGTACAAAACGCTAATCACAGTCACCGAATCACAAGTTTGTTTAATTCACCATCAAAGCACCAACAACAAAAAACCAATCATCCGTCCTTCTACATGCACAATAACACATGTTTTGGTACATCAAAAAACAATTTCCATGCCATCCCTTGGAAATATGCAGAAAACAGAAGGAAACAAACGGGATGCACGGGGGTTAGTGCAAGCAGCCACAGAATAAAGGCATGGAAAATGTACAGAGCCACCAGGTAAGTACGGCTGTGCACATCTATCACAAGGTCAGGCTTTCAGACCAGTCAAGTCAAACGTGTCAAGACGATCACATTCAAAATATCCGTGGAACACTGTCACATTGTAATATGTCTTAAAGCAACTTGGTACAAACCATATATATAATTTATATACACACACACAGATATGTCAGAACAAACAGTAGGCAATCATTCGGCAGGTACATGTACAAAAATGGGTCTTCTTTCAAGCACAGATATATATTTATATTTTATTTGGAGAGAGACAGAGAGAGACAGAGAGAGAGAGAGAGACAGGGAGACAGAGAGAGTAAGTAAGTAAGTAATTTGGTGCTTTACGCCCAGTCAACCATTACGGTTATCTCAGGGCATGACACAGAGAGAGAGGACAGGTAGACAGAGAGAGAGAAAGAGAGAGAGAGAGAAAGACACAGAATACTAGACAGATAAGCGCATATCATATAATGTGAAACACAAACACTGGCCTAATCACAATCTATATAACTACAGCCTGTTGCTGACCACTGTTTTGTGCACTTGCATACAGTGTGTCATAAATGGGAACTGAACAATGAATGGTTCAAGGTGGTAGCAGCGTGAATAAGGTCTTTGGAATGTTGTTCAGAACATTCTTGCTCAACTTGCTTAATTAGTTGAAACAGATGGAATACTGTTGAAATGCTGAGGCAACAACAGTACAACTCTAGAGGTTCAGCACCGATGTGCATTAAGGAAGCATTAATGGTTTGTTAATGCCCAGCCAACTTTACTGGTCATATCTGGTGAATCAATGTGGACCTCCCTACCGCAAACATTCTTGTTGAGTGAGCCTCCTTTTGTATACAGTGTCCAACTTCAACATTGAGAAGACTCTGACACTTTTAGTGCACGCTGGGTTATTTTGGTGTTTCCATCGTCCACCGAACTCTGACATGGACTACAGGATCTTCAACGTGCGTCTGTGATCTTTTTTGCATGGGTATACACGCGGGGGACCTCAGTTTATAGTCTCATCTGAAGGACTTTTGATGAGTCTGCACAGAACTTGACTCTGGAGAAATCTCAGGGCATCTGCGAAGCTTAGTATGTAACGGTCACCCATCCGTTTGGTGACCAGGCTCGATCGTGCTCAACTCTGGCTTTTGAGCGTGAGCACCCCTGCTCTGCACCACTGACGCTCCTTGATGCACACACACTGCAGTCCATGACTGCCCTGTTACAGTAAACCATCTTCCTTTTTTTGTCACTTAACCCCTTCACTGCCCCAGCAAAAAAAATCTGGGCTGAATGATGCACAGACGAGCCTGCAAACAGTATATTTTCCGGTCCTATAACATCTATTTTCAATGCTATGATTTTAGACAAAAATCCTTTTACATGCCAGTGTGAAAAAGAAGGGGAAAAGGCTAAGGGTTTAAAATTTTGCACTTTTATGGTCGTTTTCAAACGACATCATGGCAGTGAAGGGGTTAAAAAAAGCAGACAGCAACAAGCTAATATCTTTTTTTCCTCCTTAAGGAATAGCTCCTTAAGAAAATACTGATGCTACTTTCATGCAGGGTCTGTGTTTCCAGAGCCCTGGAAGTTTAGGTTTTCCCCTTACTGGAAGGTGGAAATAGGACCTTCGTTACATCATTTTCAGCAGGTCCAAACTGTTCACATATCTGTGTCGGCGTACTTTCAATGAAGCAACCATAGCATACTTTCTACTATAATGCGTAGCGTTGAGTATAAACATTGCAACAATAACAACAACTTCTTTTAAGGCATTAAATTACATTTGCCATCACTGTAACCATTAAAAACATTAGACATATCTTCATCACCGCTGTTATCATCAACACAGCGAATTCTGCATCAGAATCATGCACAAAAACAGAACATGCATTCAGAAAGAAAGCAAAAAAAACAACACTCTGCACCTCTGCATGACGAAAAAGGAAGAGGTGAAGAAGAAAAGAAGAGCATCAGAACACAGACTCCAGGACTGAAGAAGCCGAAAGGGAAGCAAGGAAGAAGGATGATGGCAGGTGTTAAGAGTCGCCTGAGCTGGCGTTTGTGCTGCGGCGGTGCCGAGGACCACCATCATCTTCTGACGGATTGTCCATCACCTGAGGAAAAGAAAAAAAATGTTTTGTTCTGATTCATGCCAAAAGGCAACGCTGCTGAGACACAGACAAACACGGGGTTTTGTGGTACGCAGGCCACACGCAATGGACTGCAGTCGAGGTTTGTACATGACTTTTCTAGAAAAAACAAGTTTGTTGTCATGCGCAACAAAATACCCCCCCCCCCCCCCCCCCAGCAAAATACCTGCCCCCCACAACATCTAGATACTGTAAGTCGCACTGTTACTGTCGATATGCATGCCTACTTTGTTTGCACTCAGTCTTGTTACTAGTAATCATACATCAATACAGGACTGACAAACATTCGCTGAAGGTCTGAACCTTCATTGTGTCCTTGACCTTCAAACACAGCCATCATCTCTTTTCACGACACACTCTGGCTTATGATGGTGTACCATCAAACAAAACTGTGGATGCAAAAGGATTTCTGCATCAGAAACACACGCAAAAAGATCCACCTGTGCGAAGATGTAGTAAAAAAAATAGTCATATTTTCACCAGTTTGATTATACGAGCCTTCATCGTGATCTTCACCCTGAAGATGGCAAAGCAATCTTTCCACAGGACATGGAGTGGACATTTGCTCATTATAACAAATCACTGCAACAGTAAGTAACTTGGTGTTTTACGCCCAGTCAACCAGCGCGGTTATATCAGGGCGAGTTTGGTTACAAAAGGGTCAACAAACATTACTTGAAATCATTAACCTTTCTTGTGACCCTGACCTTGAGCACTGCACTCCAGTCTTTTCAGAGGGCTCATGATGGTGTACCATCAAATTAAGTTCAGTCGCAAAAAAGAGCAGTGGTTCAGAAGACATAATAGAAACAGTCACATTTTAATTACAATTTATGAGCCCTCACTGTGACCTTGACACTGAAGACAGCAACACACTTTATTTTCCGCATGACACTCCAGCTTATCATGACGCATCACCATACTAAGCTTGGTTACAAAAGGCTCTGTGGTTCAGAAGATATTGGCTGTACAAACATTAACTGAAATTTTGATGCTTTCACTGGTACCTTGACACAGCAATCCAATATTTTTGCAAAGACTTACGATGATCTATCATCAAACTACATTTGGTTGCAGAACAGCCATTAGTTTAGAAGATACAGTAAGTAAGTAAGTAAGCTGGTGTTTTACGCCCAGTCAAGCGGTGCGGTTATATCAGGGTGAAGAAGATACAGTAGAAAGTCATATTTTATTAAGTGAACCCTGTGACCTTGACCTTGACCGTGAACATGGCAACCAATTCTTTCGTATGACACTCTGGCCGTTTACCAAGTTTGGTAACAAAAGGTTGAGTGGTTCACAAGACACTGTCCAGACAAAGCTGGGGCACACGGACACGGTGGTTCCAATATCCCTCCTACTTTTGTTACAGTAGAGGAGGGGAGGTGGGTGGGTGGGTTACACGCATCTTTTTTCAATGACCTTGGTGCATGAAAATTTTGGTCCTCGTGAAGAGCGGATTTTCACTCTTGTGGGAACTGAAGCCATAAATATAATTTCACTACACCGATTACCTGGTGGACAATTCAATACTAGCTCATTTTCATCTACATAGTTGAACACTTGTGTGATCAACAAACTAGTTCAAATGAGATCAAGATTTGCAAGCAAGTACAACTGTGAACTGCCAGTATCGTCTCATGATTAGGAAAGGGGAGGATCATGGGTTCATTGAAGCAGTGAGCAATGGGATCAAGAGGTGAAGAGGTCAGAGGGCAAGTGACTGAGTACGGAGGGGAGGGGTGGTTTTTGACCAAATCACACACACACACACACATGTGCAAGAGCGAAAACACACACACACACACAAACGGACATGCACACACACACACACACACGCACACACACACACACACATGCATGCACACATTTTCACACACACACAAACAGCTGGGACATTGACATACAATGCAAAAGCAGCGTCAAAAGCAAAAGCTTGATATCTGAGTCACATTAACTTTGTTCATCTGCGCCACCCACCACCACACCGTGACAAGAAGAACTTGTCACCATCAGATTACCTCCCCCCCCCCCCACCCCCCCTCCCCAAAACAAGGATTCCTGTTGTGGGCATGTTCGAAGTACACAGAAGCTTTCGCTGGGTTATGGAAATGGACAGGTTAGATCATTCGTCCGAAAAGCACCTGTACTTACACAACTACTCTTGTAAGTGTAAGCTTCCATAATCAATCTGCAGAAGACAAGGTCAAGGTCCACTCTGAGCACACACAGGGAAACCCAACTACACTACACTTAAGCCCGTTCTTAATTGGGCGAATGTTTGTTCGCGAACCTAGTTGGAAGTATTCGGCAAACCTAGTTGGTTCTTTAAATGGGCAACTTTTGCTTCGTGAACCTAGTTGAAAGTATTCGGTGAACCTAGTTGGTTCTTAATTGGGTGAATGTTTGTTCGTGAACCTAGTTGGAAGTATTCGGTGAACCTATTTGGTTCTTTAACTGGGCGAACTTTTGCTTCATGAACCTAGTTGGAAGTATTCGGCGAACCTAGTTGGTTCTTAATTGGGTGAACTTTTCTTCGCGAACCTCATCGGGAGTATTTGTCGAATTGCGACGAAGCTAAATTCGGGGTCCGAAAAGCTTCGCTCAGCATGTTCTGGGAACATTCGCCCTATTCAATGAACACTGCCTCTGATTGGCTGAGAGCAGAGCTCTCCTGTGGATGGGGAAGAAATAAAAATAAAAGTGGATGACGGTGTCGCGAGGTTCTTCACTCGCTTCGGAGGGAATTTGTTTATTTGTTGACTTGTGGGAGGCGCAGCCTTGTCTTGGGGACCCAGAATGAGATAGCAGTTAGTTGAATTACCCTGTGAGGGATGATTAAAGTATATTGACTTGACTTGACTTGACTTTAGCCAACATTTTTGATCATGCTGTCTGCTGCACGTCTGCCGCAAGTTCGGGCCGAAGCTTGCATCTCATTAAAAGCCAGTTGAGAACAAAGTAAAGTTTGCTGAACTGTCCGAACCATGTTTGGCAAACTAAAAGTTCAGTTAAGAAACGAAACATAGTTTGTCAAACTGTCTGAAGTATGTTTGGCGAACAAACATTCGCCCAGTTAAGAATGGGCTTTAGCGAAGATACGCTGGCCTCTCTAGGCTCAGTGTGTTTGGATTAGCTGCAGTACATGTCAAGAGACAAAAGGGGATACGGATACGGATGATTTATTCATTTAGGCCATTGCCCCTCATGGAGGGGTGCAGGTGGATGACCTACCACCTCACAGTGCACACTATAATTATACCTATGAGTAAGAAAACCATCAAAAAAACAATGATGTACTTGACTAGGTACTAACAATGACAGTGTGCTTGAATTATGACATTGAAATGCTACGCAACTTAAAGGCTTTGTACAAATACACTGACAGATTTCTCACAATATTTTCATTGGTGGATGCCAGCAGCAGGCTTAATCGAAAAAGACTTGGAAATTTGTAGAATTTTAAGGGATAAATTGCGCTCTTAAAGTTCTTAGCACAGGGCAACATAGAACGAAATGTAATTCAGTTGCTTGTGCTACTCTATATAATGGACAAATCAGGTCTTTATCAGTATGTCTTTTGTATCGACAATGTTGTACAGCAATGTCTGAAATACCCAATCGAAACCTTGTCATTATGAATTTCAAATGCCTATCAATATTCATCTTCAGATGCAGGGGACCTCTGATGAGAGACCACTGGTCCCAGACAATGACTGTTTCCTGTCCATGAAGACCATGTGCTTCTCACCAAAGACAGGCACCCCTCTTAATCTGATAATTCCCCCCCCATCCGAAACAGTACTTCCACTACTAAAGCCAAGAAAACGTAAACCCTTAAGAATAAGAAGGGGAAAAAAACACCCTCTTTTGTGACTACTGTTCTGAAACAATTTGTTGCCTTGTGTGGCAAAATAGTCCTGGCACTGACAGTATCACTGGTACTGACACAGGGGGTGTCACTGGTACTGACACTGGTTGTGTCACAGGTACTGACACCAGTTGTGTCACAGGTACTGACACTGGTTGTGTCACAGGTACTGACACTGATAGTATCACTGCTGCTGACACCGGTAGTATCACTGGTACCAACACTGGATGTGTCAGTATGACTGGTACTGACACTGACTGTATCACTGGTACTGACAATGACTGTATCACTGGTACTGACACTGATAGTATCACTGCTACTGACTGTATCACTGGTACTGACAGTGGCTGTATCACTAGTACTGACACTGGTAGTATCACTGGTACTGACAGTGGTAGTATCACTGGTACTGACACTGGTAGTATCACTGGTACTGACACTGGTAGTATCACTGGTACTGACACTGGTAGTATCACTAGTACTGACACTGGTAGTATCACTGGTACTGACAGTGGCTGTTTCACTGGTACTGACACTGGTAGTATCACTAGTACTGACACTGGTAGTATCACTGGTACTGACGGGCTGTTTCACTGGTACTGACACTGGTAGTATCACTAGTACTGACACTGGTAGTATACTGGTACTGACAGTGGCTGTTTCACTGGTACTGACACTGGTAGTATACTGGTATGCAGGGCTGTTCTAGTACTGACACTGGTAGTATCACTGGTACTGACACTGGTGTATCACTAGTACTGACACTGGTAGTATCACTGGTACTGACACTGGTAGTATCACTGGTACTGACACTGGTAGTATCACTAGTACTGACACTGGTAGTATCACTGGTACCGATACAGGCAGTATCACTGGTACTGATACAGGCAGTATCATTGGTACTGATACAGGCAGTATCACTGGTACTGACAGTGGCTGTCACTGGTACTGACACTGGTAGTATCACTGGTACCGATACAGGCAGTATCACTGGTACTGATACAGGCAGTATCACTGGTACTGACAGTGGCTGTCACTGGTACAGACACTGTTAGTATCACTGGTACTGACACAGATGGTGTCACTGGTACTGACACAGATGCTGTCACTGGTACTGACACAGATGGTGTCATTGGCACAGCTACAGACACCTGCTGTGTCACTGGTACTACTAACCTCATAGGCATCCTCTCCTTTCACGTCCAGGTACTTCTTTTGCTTGTAGTAGGAGCGGGCCCTCAGCAGGTACAGCATGACGATGTCGCAAACAATGGTGGCCTGGGGACAAGCAGCAAGCTTAATTAAAGTTGGGGAAGGGTAATGCTCATGTTCATATCCTGTGACCGAGTGTGTGTCTTACTAACTTTTTACGCAGCACAGGGATGATTGAGAGAACACCAGTTAGCCGTAATCACTGGAGCAATGCAAAGCTGAGTGGCTCCCGTAATATCACCCTCCCCCCCCCCCCCCCCCCCCCCCACCCCTTACTTATGGCTCAGTATACTTGAATGTGTCTCCTGCTGATACTGAAAATAAGGGCAATGATGCAGAACTGACCAGTCCTCCGCCACCTTTGCCCAATCTCCCCACCCCAACACACACACACACACACACACACACACACACACACGCATGCACACACACAACACACACACATGCGCACATGCACGCACACACACAACCACAACACACGCATACATGCATGCACACACACACACGCACGCACACATGCATGTACGCACACACAGACAAACACACACACACACGCACACACACAAACACGCACACATACACACACACACTTACAATGGCGAGCAAAGCCAGACCACTGGAAATGTTGAGTATAAGGGGGATGACGTGGAACCGACCAGCCTGCCCTTGCACGTTGACCACAAAACGAATCCCATAGGCCTTGTACAGTGTGCGCATGCTTGTCCCATTCTCGAACTTGTAGTGGTTAGCATATCTGAAGTCACAACAGTAAACTAAATTTATAATGGTCTGCATACCAGAGGTCATAAGAGTATACTGTCAACTTGTAGTGGTCTGCAGATCCGAGGTCATAAGAGTATACTGTAAGTCTGTACTGGTCTGCATATCAGAGGTGGTCATAACGGTATACTGTTAACTTGTAGTGGTCTGCATAGCTAAAGGTCATAGCAGTATACTGTAAACATGTACTGATGTAGTGGTCTGCATATCTGAGGAAACGGGATACTGTAAACATGAAGTGGTCTACACATCAGAGGTCATAAGAGTATACTGTAACCTGTAGTGGTCTACACTCAGAGGTCATAAGAGTATATTGTAACCTGCAGTGGTCTACACGTCAGAGGTCATAAGAGTATACTGTAACCTGTAGTGGTCTACACATCAGAGGTCATAAGAGTATACTGTAACATGTAGTGGTCTACATATCAGAGGTCATATCAGTATACTGTAACCTGTAGTGGTCTACATATCAGAGGTCATAAGAGTATACTGTAACCTGTAGTGGTCTACACATCAGAGGTCATAAGAGTATACTGTAACCTGTAGTGGTCTACATATCAGAGGTCATATCAGTACACCGTAACCTGTAGTGGTCTACACATCAGAGGTCATAAGAGTATACTGTAACCTGTAGTGGTCTGCATATCAGAGGTCCTATCAGTATACTATGCATTTTTCAAAAACTGATCACAGCTATGAAGTTTAAAACTTTAAAAGAAAGAAGAAAAAAGCAAGAAGAAAAAGAAAAAAACGCACTGAGCATATTTATTCCTCCCTCTAAGATAATATCCTCCCTCTAAGATAATATCCTCCCCTCCCCTCTAAGATAATATCCTCCCCTCCCCTCTAAGATAATATCCTCCCCTCTAAGATAGTATCCTCCCTCTAATATCCATAATCTGCTGACCTGAAGTTGAAGCCACGGGAGATTTTGAAGTCGCCACGGTCGAGACGCCTGAAACTGTATTCTGGTAGGCACTCCTCCACGCTGTAGTCCAGATTACAGTCCCAGTTGATGATCACCTGAACCACACCACCCTGGACAAGGACCATGGGAAAATAGATTAACTGAGTCACAGGAAACAACTCATCAGGTGTCTTTCAATTTAAGGGCCACAACTCTCTAATACAAGTGAACGGTTGTAAATAATATCGACAATCCTTGTATTTGTTAGCCTCTCTCTCTCTCTCTCTCTCTCTCAAAGAATTTAACCCCTTCATTGCCATGATGTTATTTGAAAGCGATCAATAAAAGGGTGAAATCTGAAACCCGTAAGCCATTTGTCTTCATTTTCGCACTAGCATGTGAAAGGAATTTCATCAAAACGCATAGCATTGAAAGTAGATGTGTTAAACGACAGGAAAATATACTGTTTGCAGACGCATTTGTGCATCATTCAACTGAGAAATTTTACAGGCTGTGGCAGTGAAGGGGTTAAGGAGTTTAGCTTATAACCTGATCAGAAGTTAAAACCATCTCTCTTTCATATGCTGTAGATGTAGCATTAGACTCTCCCCCCCCCCCCCCCCCCCCCCCCCCCCCCCCCCCCCAACACACACACAACCCTCCTTAATTTTATATTTTTAAATATAGTTAGCATAGTCTTCTCCTGTCCCCCTACTGATACAGTACTGCATTTATGGTGATGGTGACCTGTGCCATTGTGTCTACAGTACCCAAATAACCTGCATTTATGGTGATGCTGACCTGTGCCACTGTGTCTACAATACCCAAATAACCTGCATTTATGGTGATGCTGACCTGTACCACTGATTGTGTCCATGATGCCCAGATAACCTGCATTTATGGTCATGCTGACCTGTACAGCTGTGTCTACCGTATCCAGATAAGCCAAGTTCAACAAGGCACAACTGAGGGTGGTAGCATATGCTTATGAAGATGTAGCATGATTATTGTAAACTGTACATAGTCATACAAAACGTGCAGTGTTTACATAGTTTGTATCAGCTATGCAATCATTTCCTTCACATAAACCGCAAGGGCAAGTTAAAGATCATCCATACTGACACAATGATAGCTGTTAAAAAAATAAAAATCCCAGTCTAGAAAGAGAATCAATTTGGTCTTATTCTTCTAGCTCCACAGTAAAATGAATGATTCTCTTCTTTTTTTTATTCCCCCCCCCCCCCCCCCCCTCCAACCCACCCACCCACCAGACCCCCCAACCCATTTGTTGTTGTTGTTGTTTTTTTGGGGGGGTTAACTACCTGACCTTTTATCACACTTTTTCTTGGCACTTCAGAACTTTTAACTGATTTAAGGTATTTTGTTGTTTGCCATCTGAGTGATTAAAAATTTTTTTTTAAGTAACCTCCAAGGAAGAGGATGAGGTGTATGGTATTAGTGCACACACACACATGCATGCATGCACACACAAACACACAAACCACCACAGTATTAAAGTTAATGATAATACTCTTTATCTCAATGCACATACATATGTATATATATATTCTGTTATGTTCATATTGTTCAGTGCTTTGAGTCTGAATCATGGGGTAGATGTGCATGACAAATTTCCATTAATATTACTGTTATGGCTGATGGCTACATCAAAACTGCAGTCCATGAATGTCATGACTGTGAGCTGTGTGTGACATTGTCCCCAGCTGTTCAACTACAAACAAAACATCTCCTCCCTTTGGAATGGGATGGAAGGCCCCAGGGGC
>JABMCL010001381.1:125000-202500 GCA_018857735.1 Alviniconcha marisindica
GGACGAGGATGAAAAGTATGTGTTGTTTGTGCTTTGCACATACAAGGTCCTTCGGCAGTTGAAAATTTAAGGAGAGCAACCATTGACAAATATCCTCAGCTGCTTGGGAAAATTGAACAGACTTCCTCCATCACAATTTGAACTACGTTGTGAATTTGAAAACATTACTCATTCGCTGGTAAGACTGGGTAGCACGGCTCTTGCAACCACTGTGAATTTGAATACCACATACAATGGTAGGAATGGGTCCCTCTGTTCTTGCACCTGCTGTGACCTTAAAATGCCACATACACTGGTAGGAATGGGTAGCACTGTTCTTGCACCTCCTGTGACCTTGACATGCCACATACACTGGTAGGAATGGGTACCTCTGTTCTTGCACCTCCTGTGACCTTGACATGCCACATACACTGGTAGGAATGGGTAGCACTGTTCTTGCATCTCCTGTGACCTTGACATGCCACATACACTGGTAGGAATGGGTAGCACTGTTCTTGCACCTCCTGTGACCTTGACATGCCACATACACTGGTAGGAATGGGTACCTCTGTTCTTGCACCTCCTGTGACCTTGACATGCCACATACACTGGTAGGAATGGGTAGCACTGCTCTTGCACCTCCTGTGACCTTGACATGCCACATACACTGGTAGGAAAGGGTACCTCTGTTCTTGCACCTCCTGTGACCTTGACATGCCACATACAATGGTAGGAATGGGTAGCACTGTTCTTGCATCTCCTGTGACCTTGACATGCCACATACACTGGTAGGAATGGGTCACTCTGTTCTTGCACCTGCTGTGACCTTAAAATGCCACATACACTGGTAGGAATGGGTAGCACTGTTCTTGCACCTCCTGTGACCGTGACATGCCACATACACTGGTAGGAATGGGTACCTCTTTCTTGCACCTCCTGTGACCTTGACATGCCACATACACTGGTAGGAATGGGTAGCACTGTTCTTGAACCTCCTGTGACCTTGACATGCCACATACACTGGTAGGAATGGGTACCTCTGTTCTTGCACCTCCTGTGACCTTGACATGCCACATATACTGGTAGGAATGGGTAGCACTGTTCTTGCACCTCCTGTGACCTTGACATGCTACATACACTGGTAGGAATGGGTCACTCTGTTCTTGCACCTGCTGTGACCTTAAAATGCCACATACACTGGTACGAATGGGTAGCACTGCTCTTGCACCTCCTGTGACCTTGACATGCCACATACACTGGTAGGAAAGGGTACCTCTGTTCTTGCACCTCCTGTGACCTTGACATGCCACATACACTGGTAGGAATGGGTAGCACTGTTCTTGCACCTCCTGTGACCTTGACATGCCACATACACTGGTAGGAATGGGTACCTCTGTTCTTGCACCTCCTGTGACCTTGACATGCCACATACACTGGTAGGAATGGGTAGCACTGTTCTTGAACCTCCTGTGACCTTGACATGCCACATACACTGGTAGGAATGGGTACCTCTGTTCTTGCACCTCCTGTGACCTTGACATGCCACATATACTGGTAGGAATGGGTAGCACTGTTCTTGCACCTCCTGTGACCTTGACATGCCACATACACTGGTAGGAATGGGTACCTCTGTTCTTGCATCTGCTGTGACCTTAAAATACCGCATACACTGGTAGGAATGGGTAGCACTGTTCTTGCACCTCCTGTGACCTTGACATGCCACATACACTGGTAGGAATGGGTACCTCTGTTCTTGCACCTCCTGTGACCTTGACATGCCACATACACTGGTAGGAATGGGTACCTCTGTTCTTGCATCTGCTGTGACCTTAAAATACTGCATACACTGGTAGGAATGGGTAGCACTGTTCTTGCACCTCCTGTGACCTTGACATGCCACATACACTGGTAGGAATGGGTAGCACTGTTCTTGCACCTCCTGTGACCTTGACATGCCACATACACTGGCAGGAATGGGTAGCACTGTTCTTGCACCTCCTGTGACCTTACCCAGATAAGACAACCCAAATTTCCAAGAAGTCTGAGAATAGCTGAGGGGGGAAGAAACTGATTTAAATGCATAAACTGGAAAAAGTACACTACAAGCTGAGGAAATACTTCTCAATTTAAATTAAAAAAATTAAATCAGCTGTTGAAGCAGGGAAAACATGTCCATGCATTTTCCAGTGCTTTCAATAGATGAAAAAGAACCCCCCAAAATCTTTTTTGGTCTAACTAAACTTTGCCTGCCTTGTAAGCAACATGCAACAGAAAAAGATTAACAAATACCAGTCAGCTACCCCCAGCACAGAGGTCCATGAAAATGCAGACTGGAAAACAAATAAACAATCAACAACAACAAAGACATGAAAAAGTACGCAAACACAATAGTAAATGAACACTGAAATAATTTGATAAACAACTCACTTCACAAATATCAAACAAGTGAATGAATCAATGAACATGCTAAATTACTGAGCTTTAAAGGACTTAAACTTCTAAAAACAAGTTCTGCATGAATAAATGAACATACTTGATAACTGAGCTTTAAAGGAGCTAAACTTCTAAAAACAAGTTTTGCAGAAGAAATCAACATTAACACCTGCAATAAAGGATTTCGTTTTGTAACGCTCTCTTTATCACATTCAATTTTTAAAGTTAGTTTCATCAGCAACAAATAACAAGACTGGCTGAACATCAAGTGTGCCAGCTTGTCTCTGTTGCATGCACTACCTGCTTGGTATCAGGCAAGAGAGCGCCATGCTCACATCATTGTCCAAGGAACAAGAGATCAAGGCAGCCCCAGGAAGCCATTAAGGCCAGCTTGACAATGTCCTTGACAGTGAGTCCTGCTCACCACCAGTGATGTGTGCAGAATTGCACACTGAAAATAAACTGAAAAGGACCAAGTAAACCCAAAAGAAGAAGAGAAGAAAAAAACCATGCTAATCTCATTTAATCCCTGCAGGGCCCTCAATTTAAAAACTCACCTCATGACACCAAACTTGGGGAACTCTATGTTGTTTTTTATGAAGACAGTGAAGTTTTTCGATCCTGCCAGGGCTGGATATGGTGCTCTGAAATATTTAATTCAGTAAAATGGTGTAAAGTGTCACAATTTTTTTTTTTAAATGGTCTGAATACATATATGACAAAAGGTTCTTCTGTCTGCGGAAAATGCAACATTAAGATTGAACATGTTTTGATTAGCCTGTTTCCAGAGGAGAGAGAGCTCTGTGACACCAGCTCCCACAAATGTGTGGCAGCACCCACGTTTAAAAGATTTACAGGAAAGATTTTCTCTCATTCACGTATAGTCAACCATGCTCCTCTGACGAGTGAGACTGAGACATCACCAAAATAAAATGATTCTGAACTGTGAGATAAAAACTGGCACTTGCGTCTCACCTTCATGTGCTGATTGGCTATTCACGGCCTGTCCTGTCACTCAAATCTCAGAAACATTTTTCAAAAGGACAAGACAACCCAACAGGTAAATGTCTGGCAGATATTGCCTTTGTTTTGGCAACAAAAGAGACAAAGAGAAGTGGGGGGGGGGGGGGAATTAAACCACCTACCAGCATGCTTTAAGTTTAAGCAGACCTCATGAAGAAGATTCAGTGCAGTTGTGGATTTTTGTTTCATCACATTTAAAAAACATTCAGTCTCAACCTCTTGCACACTTTTTTGTTTTTGTTTTTTAAATGCATCTCAGCTTTGTTTCAGATTTCAGTTATGGCCAAAAGTCATTCGTTTACCTGTGTTGGTGTCCCCCATAAATGTAGCTTGTCAAGTTTAATACTGGTGAAGACAAAGATTAATTATTAATGCTGCACTAAACGGCAAGACATACGAACTGCTTTTTTTTCCCCCTTTGCAGTTATGCATGCATCCTTCTTTTAAGTCCAGTCATGAGTGTTTGAGGGTCTCCTGTGACTGAGCAAATGCTTCCACAGTGACCCACTGATCTAATGACCAGTTCAACAACAGTGGGTATCTGTCCACTACACTATCAAGTATTATGGAATGGCAATAAATATGCACTTCTTCAGAATCTAACCATGACACACACCTTCCCAGCCCCGAGAATACGGTTGTCCAGAGCAGCAGTTTAAAAATAGCACAGCTGGCCTCACAGTGCTGCAGCAGAGGTCAAGTGGGGTGCAGCACTGCCACAGTGCCAGCCAGTGTCCATTTCACTGTGGCCTGTGTTGTTTACACTATCTTAATGACATCAGATGGGGTGCAGCAATGTCACAGTGTCAGGCAGTGTCCATTTCACTGTGGCCTGTGTTGTTTACACTATCTTAATGACATCAGATGGGGTGCAGCACTGTCACAGTGTCAGGCAGTGTCCATTTCACTGTTGCCTGTGTTGTTTACTATCTTAATTACCCTGTCTCAGCTAGTTGTGAAGTTTTTGTTGTATCATCGGTTGTGGCATCAAGGTTAGCTACAACATTTTTATCAGGAAATTAAGACATGTTCTTACCAGTGTTTAACAGATGTCTAGCCTGTGAATAAGTGACTAACTGCAGTGAACTTATTTACACAAGCAGTTACTTAATGAGTTATTAGGTAATACACTCTAGTTTTTTCATGCACAACAATGTCATGATTTGAAAGTTGAAAGCATTCTCCATGCACTACAGCCATCAGAAATGAAGAACCTAGTCTTACCTTTGTCCCAGAAAGCATGAAAGACACCTGGTGGTTGGTAGTCCCATTTTATGGCCCCCGAGGTAACCCAAACATAATACTCCATTGCAGTGGTTATAAAGAATCCAGCCGAAAGCGACTTGAAATGTTCAGTGTTTTTAGTGTATTGGGGAGGGCAAAGAAGAGTACGGGTTGGCTGCATCCTATACTCTGTAAATTTCTACACAGAAATACACAACATATTACATAATCATTGTCAAGTCAGTCACTGACTACGCGTAACAGATTGTCATGTTATGCCTGAATGCTGGAGAGGCCTGAGTGTGGTGTTGATGCATGATGAACTGTAATTGTTTATCTTCTTTCTTGATTGCCCATGCTCGCCGCCTCTAGCTCAATGGTGCATGCCCACTGTCTTTTGCATTAGCCATACGATTCATGAATGTGTTGTGTTTGGAGTTTGGTGACTGTATGTTGGCTGTCTGTAATGGCATCTTGAAACTGCCACCACCGTGATTTCCACCGACTTTCAACCACATTTGATCCTCTGGGATGACATTGTTAATGATATGCCAAGTCAGCAAGTCTAGTGTGTCTGTGATGAACCTAGCTAGATCACTGACATACACACAAAGGGGTTGACTTCAGCTCTTTCCCACTGACAACTGCTTCACAGTTAAAATGAAGTACCTGATTTTCAACATGTGTTTCCACTTGCATTTCCATTTCTTCTGTTCTCTCAGACTTTTCATTTGCCAAAGTAATGTTGCAAGCTTGCTTTAACAATCTCTTTTGGACTCTGAACTGAGTGACAGATAATCCACCTAGGGTTTTTAATGCAAGCGTGACTTTCTTGTTGACAGTAGTCTGCTCTTTGAACACTGACTCCCGTAAGCCTGATTTCAGCTCAGAATTCAATCTTTTCAGTTCCACTTTATGTTGTGCAAGAAGTTGCTGGTTTGATGTCCCTGCCCATGCACTTCTATCACTGTCCATTACTATGCTTCTCTTGGGTTGCACTGACTTTGAAATGGATTTACGAGACTTTGAAATTCGCATGTATGTTGGTGGTAGGCCTCCAGTTTTATAAGACACAATATGTTTGTCTGCTGATGAATTATGTTTGCTTCGTAGGAGGCTGGTGGCAATTAGCTTCTCTTCCAAGTCAGACAATATTCTTCCTTTCCTTTACCAAGAGTGTCACTGACGCTTTCAGATTGCAACTGTTTGACTGGAGATGTTTGGCAATCAACAAAACCAGATCTTTCTGTCAGGTCCATAGCATCTGCATACTGGAGAATTGGCAACGTTTTTAATTGGAATGGAGATGTCTGAGCATCTGTAACTAACACGGTTTGTTTTTTGAGGCGTTGAACAGCCAGGTGGGTCAAAAGATGCAGAGGCTTCGCGCTGTCGCTTTTTTAACCACCTGTCCTTGGCTGGCCTTCCGCCTTTGTCCTGTGCCACATAGTGAGTGCACACACTGCAGCTCTGTTCAGTAGGAAGTGACCAAAATGAGTCTGTCGTCACCCGCTGAGAAGCATTGTCCAGTATATTCACATCTTTTGTCCTGAGTGATTTTTTCATCACTGTGTAACATGTGTTACACATTCTTGTGGGATGCTTATCAGTGTCATCTCCATTACTGTTCAGTCAATGCACTTGAATAATGTCTCTTTTGTAATCAACTCACAGTTTGGAATTGTCTTTTCATATTTCCTCCTTGCCCTCTCCCCACAATTTCTGCAAAGTCCAGTTAAACTGTCTTGGTGATTTGTCTGAAATCCTGAACTGTCAGAACTCATCTTTGAACTTACCGTAAGAAATTCAAAAGAATAAACACAAAAACTAAAGAAAACATCTCTAACGTAGGGCCCCTGGAACACAGTATTAATGGTCTA
This sequence comes from Alviniconcha marisindica, assembly GCA_018857735.1. Classification (NCBI taxonomy): domain Eukaryota; kingdom Metazoa; phylum Mollusca; class Gastropoda; family Provannidae; genus Alviniconcha; species Alviniconcha marisindica. The sequence continues at coordinate 131,540 of JABMCL010001381.1, forward strand.
CTCATGCTACCTCAAAGCCGGACAGCTTGAAACAGAATGGGGAACACTGTTCCTCTCTTTGCTAACTACACCACCTGTGACATGCAGCCCACAGAGCCCCACCCCCCTCACATATCAGGCACCATTCACTAAAGCCAGGACAAACTTCTGCAGAACTGTTTAGTTTATCAGGAAGGAGAACCCTTTGGCCCAACCCTGGACCTCCAGGACCAGCCATCTAAAGTGGGAGATAGGAGATAAGGGGGGTATTGTTTGGAAAACTGGAGGCCCTCTACTGTCCCTTTCCACATGGCCCTGATTTATAACCAGTCCCCTGGCTGTGATTAGTCTGGTGTCAAACAACCCTGCATGCCAGAGGCAAGCTAATGATCCTACTGACAGACTGGGGGGAGAGGATGTGTCAGTAGTGTCAATTTGTGTCTTGGAACGCGGCATGAATGGTACAAATGAATGAAACAGAAAGCACTGCGCCACCATCTTGGATAGATTCGTTGCCCCGGCAACCAGAGCTAGTGCAGGCGCACTGACCAGCAGAGCTGGGTCAGATGCCAGGAGAAGGTCAGCAACCGAATTCTGACCGGCACTGTAGGCGTGGGAAGGTGTGGACAGTGGGTCTGCTAACTAAGGTTCTCTGGCATCAGTTGAGGATAAAAAACAAATGAAAAACAGCGGGTCCGCTAACAAAGGTACTATGGCATCAGTTGAGGTTAAAAAAAATACCAAATTCAGCCATTTGGTGAAACAGACCAGCGATTTTGTTAACAAACAATCTTCAGTTTGTTATGGGGTTCTTGGTGGAAAACGTTTAAGCTGTCTGTGACCAACAAGAACATGGGAAACCAAAAACCAAAAAACAGTATTTTTGTGCACTGCACACTGCACCATGATGAGCTTCTGCAGTCACAAACTTTCTGACTCCGACCCATGGATTGTGAGAGACTTATGCCAGCAGTTTGCAACACATTAACTTTATTTCAAGATAGAAAATGTCATTCAGCTGATTGGCTAATTTTCCTGCTTGAACTCTCTCTCTCTCTCTCTCTCTCACACACACACACACACACACACACACACACACACACACACACACACACACACACACACATTCTCTCTCTCTCTCTCTCTCTCTCTCTCTCTCTCTCTCTCTCTCTCTCTCTCTCTCTCTCATACACACACACACACACACACACACTCTATCACACACACACACACACACACACACACACACACACACACACACACACACACACACATTCTCTCTTTCTCTCTCACAGACACACACACACACACACTCTCTATCACACACACACACACACACACACACACACACACAAATGCACACACAGAGATGTGCACATGCATGCACACATGCACCCCCAACCCATCACCCCCAACAACTCACACACACACACACACACATCTCAAGCGCATAAATGTCTGCAGAGCAGGATAACTGAAAGCGTATAGATATATCTGGAAAGAAAAAAACAAAGCAGTCTTACTGTGTGGTGTTGTCAGCCCTTTCCACTGGGCACCAAGCATAGATTTCGCACACTTTAGCTCCTGGCTCCAGCGTGGAATTGACACAAGCCCCTGTCTTCACACCTACACAAAGACAACCAAACAACATCGCCATTCAATACCATGTGTGTATGCATGTTACACACTCCATGGCCCTGTTTCCACACCATTCAGTGTAGAATTGATGCAAGCCTCTGTCTTCACACCTACACAAAGACAACCAACCATACCAACATCACCATCCAACACCATGCGTGTACGCATGTTACACATTCCATGGCCCTGTTTTCACACCATTCAGCATGGAATTGACGCAAGCCCCTGTCTTCACACCTACGCAAAGACAACCAAATGTACCAACATCACCATCCAACACCATGTGTGTATGCATGTTACACATTCCATGGCCCTGTTTTCACACCATTCAGCATGGAACTGATGCAAAGCCCCAGTCTTCACACCTACGCAAAGACAACCAACCAACATACACGTGGCTAGCCATCGCACCAGGACTGACAGTTCATTGGTTGTTTCGGTCACATGATTTACTTTCTAAATATAGCTCTATACAATGTGCTTCAGTAGGACACGTTTTGCATGTTTAGGGAAAGGCTAGTGTGTTCACGGAGTGATCCGCGGATCTAGATCTGCGTTCGCTTCCTGGTTGGCCACTGTCATCACCTCATCTTTTATGCATGTGACGCATCAAATCTGTATGACCCATGTGTTGCCTCGATAAAATGAAGTTAGGCACAAGAAGAACAGCTATCACACAAGTAGCTAGCTATCGCACTAAATTTAGAAGGCAAATCATGTGACCTAAGCAACCAATGAATGGTCAGTCCTGGTGCGATGGCTAGCCGTATGTCCAACATCACCATCAAACACCATGTGTGTATACATGTTACACATTCCATGGCCCTGTTTTCACACCATTCAGTGTAGAATTGACACAAGCCTCTGTCTTCACACCTACGCAAAGGCAACCAAACAACATCGCCATCCAACACCACATGTATTTTTTTACACACTCCATGGCCATGTTCTCACACCAGCAAAGGAAACAAAATATTTCTTATCACTCACACCAGGCAGAAAGTTTGCATAATATATATATATATGCCATCTCCATTGGCTTCTACAAAGCATAGTTCAGGAGCTGTGTGAGTCGAGGTGGCCATCCTCGGCTGTCAGTCCTAACGAGCCTTCTGGTTTCCGTGGACATAAAGCTATATTGAACCATGCTTTGGCACTGGTCTCAGCTTGTCCCAAATATGTCAACTGACATCTGAGGACATTAAGCAACACTACCTACCTACCTTCTACAAAAAGTGAAAACCGGAATTGGAAATTCAGACTGGAACATCAACATGTTTGACACGCATCTTTGAAAATTGCTGTGGATCTATTGTCTTGGATATTTTATTATTTTAAATTGAGACACTGTTCAAACTGATACACAAAAACACTCTTTTTTTGTATAATTGAGACACTGTTCAAATTTATACACACAAATGCACAAGATGGGGTGTCCTGTACATGCATGTGCGCACAAATAAATGCATGCGCATGTGCACACCCACCCACACATACACACACACATGCACAAATACATGCATGCGCATACATGTGCACACCCACCCACACATACACACCATGACATACCATTGCCTGATATGACAGGTTCTCCTTTTGTACATGTTTTATTTTCACACCGTGCATCTTTAATGTTTGGGTCCTGAAATGCACAGAAACAAGATTAGATGCAAAAATGCTCAAGATATTTACTTTAAAACACACACACACATGCACACACACATACACACACACTCACACACATGCACAAATACAATGATAATTTTAAAAAGTCATAACAGTCAATGAGTAGGTTATATATCTGCTTGACTCAATGCATCTGTGGTGCCTGTGTATTTTGTAATTAAATGTTGTTAATGACAGTAAAGAGCTTCTGTGTAAATGGGCGTTTTTCAAATGAAAGTTTTCATTATTAACATTGTCCTTTGGACAGGTAATCAGGTATCAAAAGTAAATAATTAACATGCAAACAAAAAGACAAAATTGCCGAAGTAGCCAACAAGCTATTTATTCTGAATGGCTGTCATCCTCATATGGCCTATACAGTTGACTGGGCATTAAAAACCAATAACTAACTGAATGGTTGCTTTCCATCCGAGGCTGGATAGAAAACCACATAATCAGATGTGTGCAGAACTTTACCAGGAGTGACAGAACAGCTCTAGAGAAATGTACTCACCTATACGACCACGCATAAAGAACAATTAAAAACACAAGCGCTTTTGACACATGGTCTTCGTCTGGGGTAGAAGAGAGATAGAAAATAATAAAAGAAGAAGGGAGTAAAGAAGAAGATAGACAAGAAAGTTTACCAGGAGTGATTAACACAGAGATGCAGAATATAAACCCCAACAGCAACCCCTTCTCAAACTCCAAGTCAACTCATTGGTTTATAACATCCTTCCTCCTACTGCTGCCATTATCTGTAACACTACAGGTCTCCCGAAGCTGTCAGTGAAAACTGTCAACTAACTTAAGTTTTTCATTGGTGTTCAAATGGCATTAAGTTTGTAAATTATGTAATGCAGACAACTCAAACTGTATCAGGCATTTCCTCTATAATTGTTCACTATGTGTATGTCAGCACAAACAAAAGCAAAATCATTCAAATGAAGATTAAACTCTTCTCTTCTAGTAAGCCAGTTTGGCCTAGCGGTAAGGCATTACGGTTAGGCTGGTAAGCAGAAGGACCTTGGTTTGATACCACTTCAGCTCTCCTTTCTCTTCGAAAAGGTTGTGGTCTGTGGACACTGTCTTGTGACTTTGTCCCTCACAATTATGAAACATTAAAAATAGAATGGCTCTCATCGCTGCCCACCTTAATGCAGAAGTCATTCTGGTGGTGACAGTGTAGTGACAGGTATATAATCTCCCTCTCCTCCCACCTCCATACCTCCTTCCCCCCCTTCTCCCCATCCCTAATAAGCCTCATAATATCAGCCTCAAAATGTGGACATTACGCACCATGTTTACTTACTTTGCCAGCACAAACAGAAGCAAAAGCATTCAAATGAAGATTAAACTGTTCTCTTTTTCTTTTTTTTATCTGGGGTGAATATGCATGGGTTTTGATGCAATGTTGACTCCACAGCCTTAGTACCAAAACTGTTCACAAAGTTTATGGAGGTCACTGACAGCACAAGACTTTAAGGCAATTTTTGTATACAGATGCACAAATTCCTGCCCTTTCAATGGTGCAGCTATGTAGATCAAATTATCATTTGTTAGTGTATTATCTCTCTGTTTGCTGCTTGAAAAAGGTGTTTTTATGGAAAATGTACATATACTTTGTATAAGTACCTAATTATACAATGCACAAAGAAAAGTCCTGCCCTTTCAATGGTGTAGCTATGTAGATCACATTATCCTTTGTTAGTGTATTATCTCTCTGTTTGCTGCTTGAAAAAGGTGTTTTTATGAAAATGTACATATATATATATATATATATATATATATATATATATATATATAATATATATATATATATATAAAAACTTTGTATAAGTACCTAATTATACAATGCACAAAGAAAAGTCCTGCCCTTTCAATGGCATAGCTATGTAGATCAAATTATCATTTGTTAGAGTATTATCTCTCTGTTTGCTGCTTGAAAAAGGTGTTTTTATGGAAAATGTACATATATATATACTTTGTATAAGTACCTAATTATACAATGCACAAAGAAAAGTCCTGCCCTTTCAATGGTGTAGCTATGTAGATCATATTATCATTTGTTAGTGTATTATCTCTCTGTTTGCTGCTTGAAAAAGGTGTTTTTATGGAAAATGTACATATATATATATATATATATATTATATACTTTGTATAAGTACCTAATTATACAATGCACAAAGAAAAGTCCTGCCCTTTCAATGGCGTAGCTATGTAGATCATATTATCATTTGTTAGTGTATTATCTCTCTGTTTGCTGCTTGAAAAAGGTGTTTTTATGGAAAATGTACATATATTTTGTATAATTATCTAACTAAAACAGGCTCTTTTTTTCTTTTCTTTTTTACCTTTGGTGTATTTCGATCTTGTTAAAGAGAGACTATTTCAGACAGAACAACGAGATTGAAATCCCTTACTTCCTCACAGGTGCTCTGGGTCTGTTCAGGTGTCACCAGCACATTGGTCATCACAAAAAATGCTGCATTTTCCTGAAAATAAAATGAAATGAAAGTTAAAAAATGGACAAAGCACATTCCCTACACCCTTCTCCACCCATTCAGTCCTGAAATGACATATATGGACAAAGAGGTCACCCCCCCCCCCCTCCACACACACACCACAGCTCAAAAAGATAAGCTATCAGTCTCTAAAACTATCTTTCTGTGCAAGTAGTAGCAGTAATTGGATTTTAATGTCCTGTCAACCACACAGGGTCACCTCAGGACAGTCAAACTGGGGTCATAAACAAATACACATTTCTAAACTCTTTTCACATATATATATATATATATATATATATACCAACCCTCTGTCAAGTCAATCTACAAAACCAATCACTTCACAAACATAAAACATACACACACAAACATCAGACACAAATTTTTGAAGAGGTAGTCCCTTCAATACTACCCCTGTTAAAAGAGCACATAAGGCTAGGACATGCTGGTATCGTCAACCATTCCGTCTAATTTATCAATACCAGGTTAAAGAAAAATATAAAAGGAATGGACAGACACAATATTAAAAAAAAAAGTTTTTTTATATAAAGGCATAATGGCAAATACCAGTGCCATATGGCAGCAAGCTGCACATACCACCTACCAACTATCATCTCCTAGCTGCTCAACAAGAGCCATACAAAAAAGCCTAAGCCTTAATGAAAAATATTTGAGTTTTCTGGAGAGAAAAAAGTCAGGAGAATGGACCATTATGGCATTAGCAGAAAAATGACAAGACAAAAAGATCAATAGGACTAGGGGGGAAAAAAGAGAAAAAAAAGAGAGGAAATAGGATTCTGTGCAAAGTTATATCGTCATAACTTTTATCATTCTAAAGTTATATCCTCATATATATATATGTGAATGTGAATTTAATCAATACAAAATGTTTTAATTAAGTAGTACAATAACTATGAATCATTTATTAATCAAACTAATCAAAGACATGAAATATAGCTGAAGTTTCAAGTAAAACCAAGTGTTTTGTTATGTCCCTTTTTTTCTTTCTTTCATCCCCCCCCCCCCCCCCATCACAATTAGTAGATCAAGTAGTTCAACAAACTGCTTGTGTGATCAACTTTAATCAGCAGATCAAGCAGTTCAACAAACTGTTTGTGTGATCAACTTTAATCAGCAGATCAAGTAGTTCAACCAACTGTTTGTGATTACTGGCTGGGCAAAACATGCCCCCCCCCCCCCCCCCCCCCCCCCCATCATATTGTGAGGTACGCTGTACTGTACAGGAACAATGGGAAGGTCAGTCCTCTGAGCTGACCCCTCAGACACCACATTGTGAGACAGCCCATCCCTAAACTCTCACGTTATCAATTTATCAAACAATGCACAGGCTCTACAATTGTCAAGATTATCAACAAACACATGTGCCGTGTCTGCACTGATTCAGCAAGTTGCCCTTCCCTGCACATATGACATACGGGTGTGTGGGTCGATGTTAGAGAAAGAGAGAGAGAGAGAGAGAGTGTGTGTGTGTGTGTGTGTGTGTTTTCCGGTGTACATGTGTGCCACAGTGTGTGTGTATGTGTGTGTGAGCATGCATGTTCGCGTATACCCCCCCCCACACACACACACACACACAGTGGCACACATGTACACAGGAAAACACACACGTTTGCGCACGCATGCAAAATGGGGCTCAAAGACAGAATGTGGCTGCCAAAGTGGCAGGACATTTTTTAAAGGTCACATACAAAACTCATCTCCATAGTCACCAGAAGTAACCAAATGTAACACACCTGTGGTGGCACAACATAGTCACCAGAAGTAGCTGAATGTAGCATACCTGTGGTGGCACAACATAGTCACCAGAAGTAGCTGAATGTAGCATACCTGCGGTGGTACAATATAGTCGCCAGAAGTAACCAAATGCAGCATACCTGCGGTGGCACAACATAGTCGCCAGAAGTAGCTGAATGTAGCATACCTGCGGTGGTACAACATAGTCGCCAGAAGTAACCAAATGCAGCATACCTGCGGTGGCACAACATAGTCGCTCACGTCCCAGATGCGACTGCTGAGTCCAGGAATGTTGGTGAAGTTGGTGTAGACCACACCTTTCAGTTTGGTGGTCACAGCACTCTGGACATACTCAGTGTCTTGGTAGCCTTTCTTCCATACGATCACATACCTAGCACAGCAACAATCAAAGGAATGTCAGTATTTACCCACACACGCATGCACACACACACACACACACACACACACACACAGACTCAAGAAAGTGTTTAATGTGTAAAAACTGCTGTGACCCAATGTGCTCTGTGGCTCAAGGTGCCTCGGTCCCTCTACCTTTCAATGCTGAGTAGAATTTACTAGAAATACAAACAAAATCTGTGAAAAGAAATTGGTGAAAAGGGTGGAAAATGTCTTGCTTTCCTGTCCTCTGTGCATTATTCTAGCTTAGTTAAAACATGGTTTTCTGATATCCTGTGGTGTATTTCTAACAAAACAAGGCAATTTTCATTCTTGTGTTTGCTAGTTTGCTAAGACAAAGTGTAGGATTACCCCCCTTTTGAGTTTTAAGCCAATGCTATGCAAGACCACAGCTGATACTAAAAACTACATTACTATTAGTATTAATACTATTAATGCAGTTTCTTCTTCACCTGCTTCCTCCTCTCTTTTTTTCTTTTTTTTTTTTAAATTATGTACTTAAAAATCTTTAAAAACAACAACAACTTTTATTATGTACTTAGTACCCTAACAGACTAACATTGTAATCAGACAGACACTTGTATTAATACAATAGTAGGAACACAGAAAGAACAGATATTTTTTTCTAAACAAACATTAGGAACAGATTTCATTTTGCACAATCTAACAGACAAAACAAGCAAGGGCAATAACATACAAATTATAACTGATACAGTACAATATAACTTTATTGCCAAGTATCACTACAATTGCACAAGGAATGTTTTGTGGTGCCAAGTACACTCATCACACATTCACTCCAATCATAAAACATTAAATTACAACAACAGCAAATGAACATCCTGGTTGCTGGTAAAAAGTTATTCTTAGATAAAAGCATGAAAAATCCCACTGGCATCAAGCTGTGCATATATATATATATATATATATATATATATATATATATATATATATATATATATATATATATCATGCAACACTAAAAGTAAAACCTTACTGGTCTAGTATTACTAGTAAGTAGTTCTACAACTATACAAGGTAATGTATATCTCATCAGACAGCATACAGACTCTCTAAGTTTCTTTCCCAGGACCCCTCCAGAGTAGAACAGCCTTCTTCAAGATGTGACCACGGCGCTTACCATCAGCTCCGCTGAAACCAGGGCCTGCTCTTCTCTAAATCTCTAAGTATTAGTCTAACATGTGTTAATGAAAAGTTGGTAAGTCAACTTAGAAATTGATGGCTGGAGCAGGAGCTGCGCCGGTCGGGGTTCATCCCTGGGAACCGTTACAGAAGCCGGACTGGTCTGGCCGGATACTCCAAAGTAGTTAATAAACTGTATACTTCCCCTTCTCTCTCTCTCTCTCTCTCTCTCTCTCTCTCTCTTCTACACCGTTTTTTTTGCTTTCATACAATCTGTAGCGCACAGCAACCCCCCAAAGTGCAACGTCATTTCGCTGCCTATCAAAGAAGAACTAGCACCTTTCCAAGAAAATGGCAACGCCTCCGAGTACGACTACGACCCGTAAAAATGGTATAACTTACCCGATGATGTATCCAATAATAATGAGTTGAACCAGCCTGTTGATGATACCGACTTTCTTACTGCGAATGTGGACGATCTTTGGTGTGTCATATTCAAAAAAAACACCGATCGCAGACCGAACTACGGACTTCGGCGTCGGAGGCGACATTTTGGTTTGCTCATGTGACACGAGTGTAAGCTAACACTATGACCGTTGACCTATAAAACCAAATTTTCAGGGACTGTTCAACAGTAATTACTTTGGTGACAGGCTCAATATGATTTTTCTTTTTCCTTTTTGAAGAATACAAACTAGGATAAAGGTGGACATCCCTACCTTTACAAAAACAAAAAATCCATTTAGCTTATCCTTAAACTACTAATTCTCAAATATTCACTTTCACTTTCAGCAGTTCCGGTCAGTGCAACCAAAATCGTGAGCAAAGGGTTTTCTTTCTTTCTTTAGTTTCCAGCGGTCAAAGTGTTTCTTCTGTCTTTCTTTAGGTTTCATACTTCTTTATTTGGCTTCCAGTGGTCTGTTTGGTAAATTCCCTCCTTGGATTTTACCGTCTGTTTTGATTAATCCCGCAGTGTGTTCAGGAGCTGTGTGAGAGTCGAGGTGGCCGTCCTGGGCGGCCGTCCTAACGAGCCTTCTGGTTTCCGTGGACGTAAAGATTTATTGAACCGTGCTTCGGCATTGGTCACAACTTGTCCCTAATATGTCAGCCGACATCCGAGGACATTAAGCACCACTTCATCATCATCATCTGACTGTTCCATACCTTCCAAGCAACCGGTTACTACGGGTTAGGGTGTCGGCGTCGGCTTTTGTTCGGTGAAATGGATTAGGTATTAGATGAATAAACTTCTAGACCAGGGTTAGGGTTTACCCTGGTGTGCTTTAACCAGCCACTTTACATTAAATACCTAAGCCTAACCCTAAGCCGGTAATTTGTTATTTTCCTATTTCAGGCAATTACTTAGCCCCAATCCTAACCCTGTCGGTGAAATGATTTAACCGTGATAGTGGAGCTCCGTCCATGAACTTTATTTGCACTCTCATCTAGGCCTTCATGTGTACACAACATGCATTAAGACCTCTATTTCACATACATGTACACAATATAATTTGATCCAAACACAAAAAGGTTCAAACGAACGCTCATTTAACACAGACACACAGTATGCAAATTTTCGGGGAAATCCCCTTTATTAAGCCACCAAACAACACTGAAACAACAGATAAAAAATTTTTTAATCATTTTTAAATGTTTATCTGTTGTTTAAGTGTTGTTTTGTGACTTAATAAAAGAAATCGTTCATCTGTTAATTTGAATTTTATATATATATAATACATAAAATTGCTATGTAAATTAAACAGAGTATTGCTGTTCAGCAGGTTGAAAGAAAATATTTGTTTATAGATCACTGTATGTGTCACTTGTGATGTTAACAGTGCATGTGTTTATGGATAAGTGTATGCTATTTGCTGTTAAATTACTTTAAGTAATTATTGCTAGTGCTGCAATGGTACAGGGCTCCTCAGTACCCACCCCATTTGTGTACAGTGCATAGTCATAGACCTGTACAAGCCACTGGAAATGTGTTTTAGAAAAGCTGTTATTTGTTATTAAAACTAGCCGCATTTTCTGTTCCGTGCTGCTGTCTTCATCCATCTCAAGTCTCTGTTTGCTGCCCATTTTAAGTTGTATGTAAATTAAGTTTTGTACAGTCAGTATGCTTGTGTGTGCATGTGCCTGTGTGTGTGTTTGTGTGCATGTATGCGCTTAGAATAGTCTGTATGGACAAGAGTTTCGTGCTTTACTAAGAATAGTCTTTTTGGACAAGATTTTGTGCTTTACAAATTATGTACTTTACAAATTACATATTTGATAATTAATTAATTATTATTATCATGATTACATCAAGATTCCCATGAGTAAATCATTACAAGAATCAGATGATTGTGAAGGCACACTTCTTGAACTTCTCACTGTGTCCAGCAAGCAGTGAACATGGATGGATTTGAGGAACAAGGACCTCAGTGTCCAGGGTGCTGTGTTCAGTTGATGGCGCCATACATCCGCTGTGTGCATTGTCCTGCCCGCGTCTACCTCTGTCTGCACTGCTTTGCTAGAGGAGCTGAGTTTGGCCAGCACCAGAACAACCACTCTTACTCTGTCATCGTAAGTTGGGGTCTTTCGCTTTGTGCAGTGGAACCCCACTTTAAAGACCACCGTTAAGAGTGTTCTTAATATAGTGTAAAGTCATTTGGCAAAGTAACTTCAACCACTTTTCCAAACCTTTGCCCCCCTCCCCCCAAAAAACAACAACAACAAAAACAAAAAAACTTCAACTACTTCTCAAAGACTTTGCCAAAATGTATCTTCAATCACTTCTCCAAGACTGTACCCAAAAGTAACTTTAACCACTTTTCCAAACCTTTGCACAAAACAACACCAACAAAAACCTTCAGCCACTTTTTTTTCTCCAACACTTTGCCATAGCCTTTCTTTGTCAAAGTTACATCTCAGGTTGGATTTTATTAAAATGTTATATATATATATATATATATATATATATATATATATATATATATATATATATATATATTAGTTTCTTTGCAAGGATTATGTGACTGTGAGTAACATTGCCTCATTTCTGTTTGACATGTGACAGAAATATGACTTCCCCCTGTATGAAAACCAGTGGACAGCTGAAGATGAAATAAAACTGCTGGAGTCTGTGGAAAACTTTGGCTATGGGAACTGGTAAGTCATACAATATCATGGTACTAGTATCAATATTTGGGTCAACCTTGGTACAAAGTGTTCACGGTACTGCATATTAGTATGGCTGCACTCTGTGTGTGTGTGTGTGTGTGTGTGTGTGTGTGTGTGTGTGTGTGTGTGTGAGTGTGTGTGTGACTGAGCATGTGATGACCTTGAATTATTAAGATACTATTAAAATTCAGTTTTTGGTTGTGCTTTAGTGTATGAGGTCGAATGACAACTTTAATTTCCTGCTGGGATAAATAAAGTATATATTGCTGTTGCTGTACGGGTACACTCAGCTGTTGAAAAGCTGTGGCAGAGGGTGCTGAAAGCAGTAAAGGGAAACCACTCTTCGTGTCAGTTGAAGTAATCATGGCAGACTCATTATTTTGATGCTGAAAATGCACAGGGAAATTGTGACCTTTGGAGGCATTTGGCTGCAATTAGGAGGGTAGGGGTGTGTTGGGTGGGGTGGGTGTTGTGTTGATGTAGGCATATGTATACATGTATGCCTGTGTGTGTGTATGGACATGCACGTGCGTCCATGCTCTGAGTAGCTCAGTGTTGATTTTTATGAACAGCCACCTGCTTCCACTTCACAGATTAAAAACAAATACTGGTATGGTCAATGGTGATACCTATTTTGTGCTGGTACTGCTTTCCATGCTGTTGTGCAGCTCAAATGTACATCAGTAAACGTTAGAACTATGCACACATATTGTGCACTAAAGACCTTTTTTGTGAACATTCTTGCAGAATCTTCAGAGATTCCTTGTTTCAACAAATTTCAGTCATTGTTCTGTACTTTACCCATGAGGCAAAAAAGTGCAGTTAATGTGTTGTTTTCAGAATCTTTAGAGATTCCTTGTTTCAACAAATTTTGGTCACTGTTCTGTACTTTACCCATTAGGCAAAAAAGGGCAGTTAATGTGGTGTTGTTACAGCAACAAACAGAAAGGTGAAGGGGGGGGGGGGAGGAAAGAGAGAGAGAGAAAGGGGGAGGGGATGAACAATGCTGTAAAGGTGGAAGAAGTATAAAGAGTGCTGACGGGATGGACTGTGCGACAGGCTTGATGTGGGGTCACAGCTGAAGAACAAGTCCCCGTCAGAGTGCGAGCGTCATTACAACAAGTGCTACATCAACCATCCAAAAAGCCCATTGCCAAGTAGGTCACATCTCGCCCTTTCTCTTTCAGGCGTTTGTCTTCACTCTCTTCTTTTAAGTCAAAACTGAAAAAAACACCTTCTGCATACTGATCTGTCGTGTCTATCAGTATCACCTCGAATGTATGTATTTGTGTGTGTGTGTGTGCGTGTGTGATAAAATGAACATATATATATCCTTATGTCTTTGTAAACGCTCTGGGCTCTTACAAGATAAGGCACCATAAAAAATCTGTTGTTATTACATTTCTTTCTTTCCCAGTTTCTGCGTAGCTAGCAAATTTCTTCCATGGTGTTATTATTACTGGATGTTTATTTATTTACTTTGATTTCTGCATACCACATCAGTGCAGGGTTTAATTTACTATAGAGGCATACAAACAAAACCACACCAGCAAACCAAAAACAGGAGGGAAGCAGCAATACCCTTCCCACCCCCAAAATGTGTTTTATGTGAATATTTTAGAAATGTACCTACAAAAACATGTACAAGTGTCATTATTTTTTTTCAGCCTTTCCTGAATACCATCCTGAAGTTTTTCCTGCACCTGTAGTGTTCAAGTGTAAGTTGTGCGTTCTAATTGTGCATATGCACCTGTACTGAATGTGTGTGTAGGTAGCATATTTGGTGCATTCAGGGGTAGGGTGGTGGCGGGGGATGCTTGTATGGCTTTCTTGGGTGTGTGTGCCTGGATATGCATGTTTGTTCTGTGTACACATGTGTGTGTGTGTGTGTGTGTGTGTGTGTGTGTGTGTGTATGCATGTATGTGCATACAATACATGTGTATGCATTTGTATGGATCTGCATGTTATATGTATGGTTTTGTGGTGTGTGTGTGTGTGTGTGTGTGTGTGTGTGTATACAGCTGTGCATATTTCTGTCAGTAGAGGAAACAGATCTTGAGAGGTGAAATTTCAGAATACATGTGTATGCATTTGTATGGATCTGCATGTTATATGTATGGTTTTGTGTGTGTGTGTGTGTGTGTGTGTGTGTGTGTGTGTGTGTGTGTGTGTGTGTGTGTGTGTACTCTGTGTGTGTGTGTGTGTGTGTGTGTGTGTGTGTGTGTGTGTGTGTGTGTGTGTGTGTATACAGCTGTACATATTTCTGTCAGTAGCGGAATTCCGAGTCCTCCTTAAGAAGAGAGAAATGGGCAAAACTGTACTTGTGAACTTTCCAGGGCAGTTTCGTGGAAACAGATTTTCAGAGGTGAAATTTCAGAATCTGATGTCTGGCATGTGCATATCTGTGTGCTTGTTGCACTTGTGTGCGCATACACGCATTGTCTTCTCTTACTGGCAGTGTCCGAGGACCCACCGCGTCCACCGGATGGCTCCCCTTTGTGTCAGGAGATGGCGGGGTACTCAGCGGCTCGTGGAGAGTTTACTGTGGAGTACAACAACTTTGCTGAAATGGACATCTGTAACCTCACACTGGATGCGGAGGACAAGGGAGAAGATGAAGAAGATACAGAGCTGATGAATGGTGAGTGAAAATATTCCTGATGAGGATGAAGAAGATACAGAGCTGATGAAAACCCATATTGGAAAAAAATTGAAACAAAGATGACTGCCAGCATTATGATTTAAAAAAACACCTTTTGTGTGTTTTAATTTAACCTCAGTTGAGCTTTACATAGTCAAACCAAGCAGTATTATAAGTGGTTTTGGTGACCTTTATCTAAGTTCAAGGTCGCAGGGATGTTTTACGGTAAGATCTGATTTGATCATGTTCAGATTTTGCATGGTGCATGTATGGAACCACAAATTAATGATTGGTGCAAAATTACTGCTGTCATTTCAAATTCAAGGGAGAGATTTAACTTATTATGGACTGGGAAAAAAACATAACATCAGCTTTTTTTCCCCCTTCAAGGCTGCAAGAGAGATCTTTCAATTTGTGCACGCGTGTGTGTGTGTGTGTGTGTGTACTGATAACCATCATTTGGTTTCCAACTCTTTGCGTGTGTGCCCGTTTTGGTGACCTTGATTACCGTGCAATGTTGGAAAGAGTTAAAAAGATGAAGCTAAAAATTATGTTTTCTGGACAAATTCAGTGATTGACAGTGACGTTCAGTCAAGTTTCAGTTTATGCTTGTTGCGTAATCACGGGGTAGAGCTCTGCCAGAACTGGCCATTTACTTCTTCCTTTTCTGTGAAGGAGATCGTCTGTCCTGGTGGCTGCCGCCAAAATTATACGGACATTATAATGCACATGTGCTCTGAGTAACTGTAGCTTTGATTCAATTTAAAAGCAGATAATTGATGTGTTTCAGACCTGCTTGGCAAAAAAAAAAAAAAAATCATATGCTTTTCCTGGCATTGCTCTGTGTCTGCATGTCTGCATGGTTATGTGTGGGTGGGTGTTTGTGTGATGATTTGCATCACTTGATTTCAGACATGAAACTGGCCCTTTTACACAGCTATCGCTACAGACTGAAGGAGAGGCATCGAAGAAAGAGGTGAGAAAGTGAAAGGATTTTTTCTTCCGTCTTCCTCCTCCCTCACTTCCTTCTTCCTTCCTTGTTGTCTGTCTTTCTGAAATGTCCCTGGGGTGTGAAAGCAGAGACCTGGCCAGCACCAGCTAAGATCCAGGAAGCAAACTTTAAAATTATGACCCCACCACCCCATAACCAAGTTGTGTGTGTGTGTGTGGGGGGGGGGGGGGTATGCAATCCTTGCATTTTTGGGTGGCTGGTTAGTTTATACTCACATGGTCACTTTCTTTTTGATTTTGCAGAATTGTGAAGGACTATGGCTTGATTAACATGCACAAGGTGATGCGTAAGTATGTCTTTTCAAAGTTAAATACCTTCACATGTTCAACATCTCAGGCCCAACTCCCTGCCCTATGATATGCTTGACTCTGATTCTGCTCCTGCTTTGAAATCTGCTCTGAAAACCTGTCTGTTCCAGTCTGCTTACAGTGTCTGATTCTGTCTCCTGTCCCCTGTTGTTGCAGTTTCTCCACACATTGTGGTTACTGGTTTTATGTGTTGAAGCAAATTGTGTGTGTGCGTGTGTGTGTGTGCATGCGTGCGTGCATTCATGCCTGTGTGCGTGCATGCATGCATGTGTGTGTGTGCATGTGTGTGCGCGTGCGTGTGCATGCATACATGAGTGTGTGTGTGTGTGTGTGTGTGTGTGTGTGTGTGTGTGTGTGTGCATGTTTGCATGCATGCATGCGTATGTGTGTGTGTGTGTGTTTAGTGCTGTTATGAGTATTTGTGCATCTGTGCGAAGCCTTGCGCATTTCACTGTATGGATGCTGTACAATACATATGCAGTGTTATAATTTATAATGATTTATTACTAATTAATGCTGATATGTATGTTTTTTGGTGTGGTTTTTTTCTGTTACGTTATGTGACTTTGCACATGTACCTAAGTTTTGGCCTTGCAGGGTTTTACCATTATGGTGCTGATCGCGAACTCCGACAGCAGATGGCTGACCTGAGGGTCTTCACCACGCTCATGACTCCGCTTGACAACGACAAGCTTATTGAGGCATTGCTCTGTACGTTTTTTGTGTGTTTGCTTGCATATTTGTTAGAGTTTTGTTTTTGTTGTTTGCGGGTTCATTTGTTATGTGTGTATATATGCATGGTGTTACATGCATGCTTGCATGACTGCTTGTGTGTGTTTGCTGATTTGTTCTGTTTTGCATTTGTAGGTGTGTTATACATACATGTGTGCATGTATAGGTATGTGTGTTGGTGAAGGGTAGCCTGTCTGTGTTTCAAGCGTTTGTAGACAAGGTCAAATAATTGATGACCTCATTCATATCTTGAATTAATCACTTGTGTGAACAAAATTTAGATAAAAAGAAAGACATGAAGAAGACTGCCTTGCTTATTTGCTATCACAGGTTACTTCTTCAGTTTCTTTTGCTTGTAGTACATGTTCTGAGTAACCCCACTGCTAGGAAATATTTCACTTTTGTCAGCTTCGGGGCGAGTTTTGATATTTACCTGTAATGGTGTACCTTGTGGTCCCAAAGCCAAGGGCATCACACTGTCTGTCTTCTGAATAGAGAGATGTGCAAAGAAGCAATGCTCAGCAGTCAGACTTAAAAGGACTGGAACTGCCCGTCATCAGTTAGCTCTGTACTGGAACAGTTTGTGAGATGACAGTGTACAATGGGGGAACTGAGAGAGGTGTTAAAATGAGCAGGGGATTTTCTGAACAGGTAGATACCATCTTTAGTCAAACTGAACTGGACTGATGTATTATATATTATAATTTTTATGGTTAACCTCATTCTGTGTTTTTTGTTTGTTTTTGTTTTTCCTAGATGAACACGAATTGAGGAGTCAGATATGCCGGCTTCAGGAATATCGCACAAATGGACTGAAGCGTCTTCACGCCATTCGCATGTACAAACTGCTTCGCACACGGCGCAACTCCTCTCGACGAAAACGCCATCTGCTGACGGATGTTGTCAGCCACATTCGTGTCAGTAAAAGTGGTGATTAATTATCAGATTTTTTAATTTCTTATTTGAGCATGCTCATCTGTGAATGTTATTGTTTATCTGTCTTCCTTTACCCCCCTCTGTTTTTTTCTGTTTTTTCTTGCTTCTTGTTCAACTTTACAGGGGAGGGGAGGAAGTGGTCGTTTGCTTTTCCTGTGCTGGACACGTCTTAACTATAGCCCTTGTTAACTGCAGGCATTAAGGTCAAATGAATGAAGGTAAGCAGGGGATGAGTGGAGGGGAAGGTGGGGCGGGGGTTGGGGGGGTTAAAGGGATGGTTGCCATCAGTTGCAGAATTGTAAAATCTGCTATGGTGGTCTGCAACGCTTAGTTTGCAGAGGTTACAGTATATAACTGTGTGTAGCTGCCTCCATTTGTGTGTGTTGTGTGCGTGTGTGTGCACACATGTGTGTGTTGTGTATCTGTATTGTGTGTGTGTTGTGTGCATGTGTGTGTGCACATGTGTGTGTGTGTGTGCGCACGCGCGTGTGTATGTGTGTGCGCGCATGTGTGTGTGTGTGCGTGTGTGTTAGGAACTGAGCTGAACACCACTGAACTGCTATACAGACGATATCTATGACCTGATGAAGCAAAAAGTATGGGTTCATTGGTGGCTTTCCTGCATCTGTACTCAGTTTGATTGGTTGGTGGACTGGTGGGTTGGCTGGCTTACGTGTTGTTGTATTTGTTTCCCATCTTTGTTGCAGGATGACGCAGCCTGTCAGTCGTGGCTGCAGCGTCACATAGCAGCAACAGACAGCTCCTCCAGGATCATTCCCCTGCCCTCCGCACGTGAGTCAGAAGTTATACTGACTGAGATTAGACCCTGTCAAGGGTCACTGATCAGGTTAACCATACACACATTTTATGGGTCAGATCACATATTTCTGACTGATGTTCTTATTTTAATATTTAGCAGTGGCACTGATGATTAATGAAAATAATAATGATAGCTGCTATAGTATAAGATTAATGTGTGTCATGCAAGTGTTCAGGGCGTCAACGAGCGCTTGATAAATGTACATTATTATAAACTGCAAGCAGATTACGTATGAAATCCATTAAAACAAACGGTGCACACGCTTTCTTGCTTTAAAAAAATTGTTTCATTCAGCAGAGACTGTTTTACTGTCTGGTGATTGCATTATTTTGAAGCAGACATTTCGTTTTTATGTTACCGATTTATCTGAATTATCTTTCTTCTGTCCTTTTTTTGCAGCTCGAAAAACTGCTCCACCGATAGAGATAGAAGGTTTACCTGGGTATGAACGTCTCTCAGCTTCTGAGAGAGAGGTGAGTCTTTAATCCCCCCCCCCCCAACCCCCTACCCCCATCTTCAGTTTTTCTCTCTGGGCTTTATCCCCCCCCACTTTTTATCTTCAATTTTATTTTGCCTTTAATAATAATAATAGAATACAGGAAATTTATAAAGTGTTTACCCTGTGGTTCATAGTCTTTTGCAATCTGGGTTTTTGATAGACCTGTAAAACCACATTTTCTCAGGTAGAATGTTGTCCTAATCTCCTGGTGACCTGGATGTCAAACAGGTAAAACTGCATTTTTTTCTGCTCACGCTTCAGTTGAGCGCAGTTGATTTATCTCACAAGGGGTAAATCCATTCAGACAGGCTCATGAAAAAAAAGGGAAAAAATTGAAAGGGGGAAGAAGAAATGTAAGCTAAATTGAGCTAAATGCACAGGTATGAAGCCTAAGAACCTGTAAGAGTAACTTGCTCATACACAGTATGGCATAGTAATGATAGTACAGTATCACGCAATACCATTTAACATACTTGTTAACAACATTTCAGATATATGTATCAGCTTACCTGTTTAAAAAAAAGAAATCAATTAGGCATTCCCACTGTGGGTGAATTTGTGCACAATTTTGGATAAAAATATTGATGATAGGATTTTTTTTTACAAACGACAGCATTTGTTTTCGTAGTTTGAAGGCCATACAAGGTAATAACCCTTTTCAGAAGCGACGTGTCGGCAGCTGTCTCAGTAAGCGTTGGTTGGTTTGTCTTTAGCTTTGTCAAACTGTTCGTCTGGTGCCTGAGGCCTTTCTGGAGTTCCGCTCCCTCCTTGTGAACGAGTGTCGGAAGCACTGCGGTCTGCGCCTGGCCCAGGCTCGAACCCTGATCAAGATCGATGTCAACAAGACCAGAAAGCTCTACGACTTCCTCCTGCTCGAGGGCCAGATCACTAAACCGTCTTGAGACAGACGGACAGACAGACAGACAGAGGGAGAGAGAGACACACACACACAGAGAGCATGAATCACAATAATATTATGTCTGTCAGTTGGGGTGTATGTGTGGTGGGGGGGGGGGGATGTGTGTGTGCATGTGGGGTGTGAGTGTGTGTGTGTTCATTATTTGTATATGCATGAGTGTGTGTGTGTGTGTGTGTGTGTGTGTGATGCATGTGTATGCATATGTGCGATCATTTACAATGCAGTATTAAAGGCAAGTGACAATACCAAGACAGTAGTTAGTTCATGTCATACAAAATATGTGGTGACAAGTGTGACCAGTACAATAAGGATTTGTCGTGAAGGGATGTACCTCTGGTGGGGTGTATGTACTTTGTATAAACTTGTATGCCAGGTGAGAGTTACTGCCATAGGCAATTCAGGTCTTTGTTGTGTTTGTGTAACAGCATTTACACACTAACTAACTACCTTTGTGCGATCAGGTTATCAATGTTAATGATAACAATACTCACGGGTATCACACACTCAGTAGTTGTGCATTTGAATGAAACACTTTTTTTTTAATGCAGGCAAGATTCAGTCAGATACGATACACTCAAAAGGTTATGTTTGTATAAATGACAGGAATAGATGTTTTTCCAAGTGACCAATTTAGGATTTTTTGGTTTGGTTGTGGACATATGCAACCAGAGCTGTAGAAATACGCTTTCCTGCTTGCCCAAGATGGGCAGAACAACTTCAGGTTGAGTCAAGACCCAAACCACTTATCCATCAGGCAAGTCAGATTTGTTACCTTCTGGGATGAAGTTTTCTCTGAATTTATGAAACATTTTGACCCTGACAGAAAAGATCAGAGCAATGGTGTCTGCAGTACAATGTCATCAACATTGTACTTTTAGCTTGGCTAAAGCTTGAGTTTGAAATGGAAATATGGAGACTGAGTTTGAAATGAATGGAAATCTTTTTCATTAAATAAAATGGGGGGGGGGTGGGGGGGGGGGGGGGGAGCGGCTCAGGCTAGTAATATTCCTTTGGGCTGGGTGTGTTTTCATATTCACTAGATTCAGCAGCCTATTAGGAACGTATGTCAGATGGACTTTGAAATGCAATATTAATGATGTGTGGATAAATGCTGAAAATAAACATTGTCCAAAAGGTTGATTTGAAATCGGGTGTGTGTGTGTGTGTGTGTGTTGATGCATGCCCATGCATGCGTGTGTGTGTGTGTGTGAATAAAAACTGTGCACAAATGTATGTGAGCTGTATTGTGCAGAAGAAGAGACAATTACAACGGCTTGGTGCATCAAGTGGAACAACAAAAAATAAAGTTTCTTGAAAACAGAAGGACAGAAGCATGAAGTGGATAAGTCCTAAGAAAAACTTCATGGACAAGTACTAAATTTAAAAAGAGAAAATTTTGTGACAAATATCTCTCAACAGCAGCTTCACAAATAGACTTGACATCAAATTACACCAAAGTGACAAAAACTGTTTTTTTATTAGTTTGTTAAAAATATTTTTGCTGCTTTGGTACTTGTGTCGGTACCATCATTGATAACTGTAAAAAATTTTTTTTACACAGGTTGAACAACAGTGTGTTTCTGCGTAGGTCTTTTGGTTCAAAGAGTATTTTGTTCCTACTGTGCTGTACATAGTTCATTTATGGTCATTAACTGTTTTTCTGCTACCATCCAGGAGGTGCACATTATTTTGCATGCACGCACTGCGGCACACAAGCTTTAGAGATGTGGATTGATGTTTTTAGTTTTCAACAAAAACTGGCTTTTGATCTACGTCTAGAGTTCCCCCCTTTTTTTTGTTGTCTCCATGGCCGTAAAGCACATTATTGTGCCATCCTTGTGAAAAACGTATTCTAGTACTGATCATGCAATGTGTAGATACCGGAGAGTGAACACACACACACACAAACGCTCGCGCAGTGGCGGACACCAGAATATTGATTTAACAATGTTCGCAAATGGACCAATAACAACAAGGGACGCTACTCTATCAGTAAAGTGACTGTCATGGCGGCAAAATCCTAAGCAAAATGTTGTCGACACAGCAAGCAGACGACGACAGTGGTTATGTGTTTGTAGCCAAGCTTGATAACGCGCGGAATGTTTCCAACATCCTGAGAGCCATCCATTTCAAAGATGTGCGTAAATTTTGCCAGTGTTTGTCTTAAATGGGAATAAATAAACGCTTACTGTGAGTGATGGCAAACGGTGTAGCGAATCAACTACAGTTTTGTGGTTACGTTAGTATCAGTTACGTTATGTGGTTAGCAGTTTATATAACACTAATAACAGATTCCAAATAATGTTTGAATTACTATGTACTGTGTCTTGCTGTTGTTTTGGACTCCTCCTGACTTCTCCACAACTCCCAGAAAACATTCATAGCAGTCAACATTCTCATGGACAGTGAATACAGAGGAAGTAATTTTGGAGTGGGGCCTTTAGATAAAATTTTGCAGTAAGTTGTGTCCGTAAGGTACATTAGTCATTATTTTATGTTATTTCATGACATTGACAGATATATTTAGTGATCTACACACACATTGAAAACTAAGGCAAGTATCCATAATTCCATTGTGTTTACTTTTTAAGTTTTATGCATACACTGATACAGCTGTCTTTTTTTTATAATAGTGATACAGTGATAGTTTCCTATGGTAATATTGTTACAGACGGCAACAGTCTTTGTGACAAGTCAAGGGCTGAAAGTGACGGTGGAGGACGCAAAATGTGTTCAAGCAAATGCCTTTATTCAAGCAGCAGTCTTCCATCATTTTCTTCTCAGGCAGGATCAGGTCACATTCAAGGTCAACCTTTCTGTCCTCATTGTAAGTCACTAAGTGTATCAGTTCTGTCTCCTTTGATTTATATTCCTAAGTTGCTATACACAGTGCAACTCTGTTCCTACCCCAGTCTTTTTTAGAGCTGACTGTACTACTACTACAGTACTAGTGCAGCTATAAGTATAACAAGTATAAGTTAACTTACAAGTATAACACTTTTGTTTGTTTTAGATACATGTGTCATATATAGGGAGTGTCTTGAAGAAGAAGAAAAATAGGTTCTGTTAAGTGTCATGTGTTATTATTATTATATAATTTGTATAGTTTTACTGTTAAAACAGTGTAAAACTGTAAATAAAAGCAAAAGAGAACATGTATAACATTATTAAGATGTATTTTGCACATGGCGATAAACAAAAATGATGCAGTTTGTCCTTTTTCTTAATACATGTGAACATGCATGAGAATTCTGTAAAATAAATAAACTTCAAATGAACTTCTCTTTTTTTAATGCATATGATTATGAACATGCATAATTTTATTAATTATAATTTATAGTCAAAGACAAATGAATTAGTAATACTAACAGGCAAAAGAACTGAAAGCCACTTGTATACTATTACAAATCAATACAGTCCCTATCTCCGAGTATAGTGGGTGCAATAAAAAGTCAGAATGAAGTGTTACTTTTTCTGTTGTATCATGTATGTCCATGTTTTATCTCCCCCCCCCCTCTAGCTTTTAGCAGTGAATGGATAGGTCTCCTAACTTCCATAAATCAGTTTCACATTTCACACAGTTTCACATAGATTATATAGTATAATCAGATTATATGCTATAAAGTCTGTTGTATTCCGTGCAGGAAGTTATGCCTTGGTAGCATGATATATGTCTGTTTTCCCAAGGAAATCTAACTACGACTTGTGCTACCCAGGCTATGAATTTATTGTAATGTTTGTGAATTTGTACAGAATAGTTTACACAGGTTTTGCTGTTTTTTGTTTGTTTTTGTTTGTTGTTGTTGTGAATTACCCAATGAGTGCTATGATGAAAGCTTGATGATACAAAAATCCTTGAGATTAGCATACAGGTTTTGTTGTTGTTGTTGTTTTCAATTCCGTCTGTTGTTGCTCTTCTTCTTGCATGCACATGTGTGTGTGTGAGAGAGAGAGATTTGGAGACTGCTGCAATATTGTTTCTTTTAAAATTTTGTGTCATATAAATATTGTTCATTGTAAAAGTACTAAAATACTTTGTGTTTTCTGAAGGGCAAATACTCTGTAAGTCACCATCATTAGAATTATGAAATTGATATATATATATATTATACTCTGTGTGGATGCCATCATTCAACAGCATTCCTGCATCAATAGCATGGTTTCTGTGTGTCGATGCCAGGAGTGCCTGACAATTTTTGGCAGCGGGTCGGGGCCAGGCAGCACAGCCACCAGCCTGAAAATGTGCTATGCTGGCTATGGGCGCCCCCTGGTGGTGATGCTGGAGGAGGACAGCGTGCTGACTGACTGCAGCCTCAAGACGCTGGAGCCTGATGAGGTGCTGGACTTTGATTTCTGCAGCACCAACGTCATCAACAAAATCATCATGAAGGTAGACATGTTGCTAAAGCCTATAGTGGCATGGATGAGTAAGAGCATTGTACCAGTGCTATGAATCGAGTATGATACACACTCATATATATATATATTGATTGATACTGTATAATTTTACACATGTGGTGATTTATTTTGGGTTGGTAGTTTGTTTGTTATTCACAGCTTTTATCATTTATGTGCTTTTTATGTGTGAGTTGACATTGTAATTTCTGTAATGGGATGATTAAAGTATTCAGTAATATATTGCTGGTAGTGGTATACTATAGTATATATATATATATAGAACATCACTAGCATGTGTGTTGCTTGGACAGGTAGCATTCCTCAGCTGAAATCTGGAAGTTCATCTAATGTTGGGTGACACAGTAGTGTGTGCAGGTATTTTCCCACACTTACAGACCTGAACACACTGTTCTGAAGGCAGAGTTATTCACCATGCAGGCAGTTGCACTCTGACTTGAAGGATTTCAGCTATAAACTGAATTGGTGTGGCTGAAAGTAATGCTAACATGGATGCTGACATGGGGATCTTATCTATTCTATAACAGCTTGGCGTTTTGCTTTAGCCTGAGCATTCTAGAGTCCGTAAAATGCCAGTAATGATGAAGTCACTAGCGAGACCACAAGCAGTTGTATGTCTGCGCACAGAAGCTAAGGCCATGGAGCATCAGTTATGGTGCAGGCTGAACGGAGAGCAGAAGACTGGATTTCTCTGTGAATTGTTTTCTGGCCTTGCTCTAGTTATGCTAATAATCAGAAACAGCCAAGCGTTCTGTTCTAAGCTTTTTTTGTTGTTGTTGACAACTTTAACACAGTAACAGTGGAAAACAGAGAATGCTAGTAATAACAAACAATCCCTGTAATTTAGCTGTGAGTTTGACAGTCCCAATGGTTCCACTTCTAGATGAATCATTTCAGATGTTTGAAAAAATTCAGTGTGTTTCTCTGGGACTAGTGAGAGACATTTTTTTCTCTATGTACTTTTACCAGAGCGAGTGTCTAAAGGAAGTGTTCAATGAGCTGGACACCAGCAGCGATGTTCTACAAATACTGATGTCTCCTGACGCACCGTTCCTGCAGCTGTCCACATTTGGCAATGCTGGCAGTACCCATGTGAGTAGTGGCAGGAACCATCTGAGTAGTGACAGTAACCATCTGAGTAGTGACAGCATTGGTGGCAGTACCCATGTGAGGAGTGGTAGTCCCCCTGTGAATAATAGCAGTACCCGCATGAGTAGTGGCAGTACCCATAGTGGAAGTACCCATGTAGGTAGCAGCAGTACCCATGTGAGTACTCAGTAGTGGCAGTACCCATGTGAGTAGTGGCAGTATGTGAGTAGTGGCAGTACCCATAATGGCAGTCCCCATGTGAGTAGTGGCAGTACCCATAATGGCAGTCCCCATGTGAGTAGTGGCAGTACCCATAATGGCAGTCCCCATGTGAGTAGTGGCAGTACCCATAATGGCATACCCATGTGAGAGTGGTACCCATAATGGCAGTCCCCATGTGAGTAGTGGCAGTACCCATAATGGCAGTCCCCATGTGAGTAGTGGCAGTACCCATAATGGCAATACCCATGTGAGTAGTGGCAATACCCATAATGGCAGTCCCCATGTGAGTAGTGGCAGTACCCATAATGGCAGTACCCATGTGAGTAGTGGCAATACCCACAATGGCAGTCCCCATGTGAGTAGTGGCAGTCCCCATAATGGCAGTCCCCATGTGAGTAGTGGCAGTACCCATAATGGCAGTCCCCATGTGAATAATGGCAGTACCCATAATGGCAGTCCCCATGTGAGTAGTGGCAGTACCCATAATGGCAGTACCCATGTGAATAGTGGCAATACCCATGTGAGGAGAGGCTGTATCCTTGAGTAATTGCAGTACACATGTGAGTAGAGTGGCTTTTGGTGACAATACTGCAAGTCATCACATTGACAGAACCTATATGACTTGTTATGAATGTGCCATTTCTTTCGCTTTGGATTTATGTCATCATGTAATATGTTTCAGTCATCATTTTCAAAGGATTCTGACATGGTGGAAGCATTTCAGTGTACACAGACACAGTCTAACCGGTACGTGAAAGCTGTCCTTCTTGTCAGTTTCTAAAGCTGACTGGTTTTCACTGAGATTCAGGTAGCAATTTATGTTGGTAATATTATGGGTGTATGAATCTATGATCTAGAGATGTCTAAACAATTATTTTTCATATAATTATAATATAAAGGCAAATTGGATTTAGGTATCACTTTCAAAAAAGAGTTTACCAGGGGCCAGCAGCATAACTTTGTGATTCAGCTTCAATATGCTGTAGTTTCAGGTCAGCATAAATAAAATGAGCAAAGTTTTCACCCACAGGTTAGTCCCTAAATTGCTGCAGTGGCATCAGTTTAAGTCAAAATATTTATACTTGCATCTAGATCTGTTTTTATTTTATTTTTAAGTGCCCTTTTTCACAAGTGCTCATAGTGCTTTACAATTATTAGCATTGACAAATCCCACGTATGCATTGAGTCAAGCATATGTTATAACCTGCTTATCTCACACACACTAATCAGTGCCCTGTTGGGGAAAGGTTAATATTTAGACTTAATATAAATGCCACCAAGGCGAGTTTTGGGGATGTAAGGAAAATATTCTTTTCCTAGGTGAAGATGATGATCTTACATGTTTCTAAATACTGTGCTTAATTTTCAGCATGTCACAAATCAATAATTAATAATGATAGTAAATGCATTTATAGTTTGCCGCATCCCTCTATGATGCATGTGTGAGGCCTCAAAGCGCTACGCATGAAACATGCCAGCAATACACAACCTAGTTTAATAATTAAGGCATTACATAGCTCACTCTGCCCTTCACTCTCCCTCACCTGCATAGCTGAACCAGGCGAGTGTTCAGGGCAGTGTGGTTGAGAGCTTGCTTCATTTTACACTCTTCAACAGGTACAAGATGCAGCTGTTACGGCCCTCCTCCAAGGCCCTGGCGCTGTCAGCTCGCATCTCCATCCGCACGGACGCTCGAGGCTTTCTGTCCCTCCAGTACATGATCCGCAACGACGACGGGCAAGTCTGCTTCGTGGAGTTCTTTGTGAGTGTCTTTATGCACCTTGGCCTGTTGCATTTAGATAGAGACAAATTGTAAGTGTCACTCTGTGAGTTCTTTGGGAGTCTGTTTATGCACTTTGGTGTATTATATATATACAGACAACTGTGTCACCATGTGAGTTCTTTGGGAGTCCGTTTATGCACTTTGGTGTATTATATAGATACAGACAACTGTGTCACCATGTGAGTTCTTTGGGAGTCCGTTTATGCACTTTGGTGTATTATATAGATACAGACAACTGTGTCACCATGTGAGTTCTTTGGGAGTCCGTTTATGCACTTTGGTGTATTATATAGATACAGACAACTGTGTCACCATGTGAGTTCTTTGCGAGTCTGTTTATGCACTTTGGTGTATTATATAGATACAGACAACTGTGTCACCATGTGAGTTCTTTGCGAGTGTTTATGCACCGTGGCCAGTTTTATTTAGAGAGGGGCAACTGTAAGTGTCAATCTTTGAGTTCTTTGCGAGTCTGTTTATGCACCTTGGTGTATTATCTAGATACAGACAGCTGTGTCATTCTGTGAGTTCTTTGTGAGTCTGTTTATGCACCTTGGTGTATTATATAGATACGGACAACTGTGTCACTCTGTGGGTTCTTTGTGAGTCCGTTGATGCACCTGGTGTATTGTATTTAGACACAGACAACTGTGGGTGTCACTCCATGAAACGGTCTTCATTTCAGGACTCGTTTCAGTTGTGACTGTTGAGACACCAGGGTACAGAAGCAACAACAAAACGTTAAAAGGAAGGGTGTGGGTTATAGGGATGGAGGGAGGGAAGGGGGCATAGTTCCGTCTTCTGTTACCTGCATTTGTCATGTGCTGGTGCTCTGTCTTGGAAAACCATCATGGTATAACTATACTGGTTGACTGGGCATAAAACACCAAGTTATTTCACGTACTTGTCTTGGGAAAGGCTTGCTGTGTAGAGTAAGACTAGGAGTTACTTCCCATTTTTTGGTAGGAATTCTGAGTGGCAGGATAGCTCAGTTGGATCAAAATGCCAGGCGCAGTACTGATGCAGGTTCAATTCCTCAGTGCAGCCAGCAAGGGATTTTTCTCCCATGGTCATCTTTCAGTGCAGACTCTGATTACAGTGTCTGTACAGCCCCCATGTGTAATCGCATGCATCAACATATTTTTATATGCACACATTAATTAATAAAAATCCCCAGCTCTGGCAGCAACACCATTGTTTAGACGCACAAAAATATTGCACACACACTGGCACAGTGGTAGGAACGGGCAGCGCTTGCTCTTGCAGCAGATATGGTCTTACCCAGACCCAAATTTCTTGGAGGGCTAAATGAAGTAGAAAAAGAAAGAAAAGAAAGAACCATGCAGCTGTATGGTTATGCTTGGAGGGAACTGAGCATAGTGCTGAGGTGTGGGCGATGGTCTGACTTGGTGTTGCAGTGTGCCCCTGACGAAGAGATGGATGAGCCAGAACACTAACGATCACCACGAAGGATCCTCACTGGATGGCAGCATTGCAGAACGGACTGAAGCAAGATTGGTGTTCACAATCACCAGCAACCTGGCTCAACGCCTGTTGGTTATATATTGCAGAACAGACTGCAGCAAGATTGGTGTTCACAGTCATCGACAGCCTGGATCAGCACTGGATGGCAGTATTGCAGAACAGACTGAAGCAAGATTGGTGTTTACATTCACTGACAACCTGGATCAACACCTGTTGGTAATTTAGACTGAAGCAAGATTGGTGTTCACAGTCACCAACAGTCTGGATCAACACCTGTTGGTAATTTAGACTGAAGCAAAATTGGTGTTCACAGTCACCAACAGTCTGGATCAACACCTGTTGGTAATTTAGACTGAAGCAAGATTGGTGTTCACAGTCACCAACAGTCTGGATCAACACCTGTTGGTAATTTAGACTGAAGCAAGATTGGTGTTCACAGTCACCAACAGTCTGGATCAACACCTGTTGGTAATTTAGACTGAAGCAAGATTGGTGTTCACAGTCACCAACAGTTTGGATCAACACCTGTTGGTAATACTGCAGAACAGACTGAAGCAAGATTGGTGTTCACAGTCACCAACACCTGTTGGATCAACACCTGTTGGTAATACTGCAGACCAAACTGAAGCAAGATTGGTGTTTGCAGTCACTGACAACCTGGATCAACACTGGAAAGCAGTATCACAGAAGAGACTGAAGCAAGATTGGTGCTGACAGTCGCTGACAACCTGTCAAGACACCAACAACCAAGGGCTAATGTTTTCAGACTATGGATCATCTTTTTGTTATTTTCTGCCATTTGAATTACTCTCCCTGCTTACAGAATGACTTTGGATAAAGCCCGTTCTTAACTGGGCGAATGTTTGTTCGCCGAACATACTTCGGACACTTCAACGAACTATGATTCGTTTCTTAATTGAACTTTTACTTCGCCGAACATGGGTCGGACAGTCCAAACTTTACTTCGTTCTCAACTGGCTCGTAATGAGATGCAAGCTTCGGCCCGAACTTGCGTCTGACGCGCAGCAGACAGCATGATCGAAAATGTAGGCTAAAGTCAAGTCAGGTCAAGTCAGTATACTTTCATCATCCCTCACAGGGTAATTCAACTAACTACTATCTCATTGTTGGTCTCCGAGACAAGGCTGCGCCTCCCACAAGTCAACAAATTCCCTCCGAAGCGAGTGGAGAACCTAACAACACCGTCATCCATTTTATTTTTATTTTTTCTTCATCCACAGGAGAGCTCTGCTCTCAGCCAATCAGAGGCAGTGATCGTCGAATAGGGCGAAAGTTCCCAGAACATGTTGAGCGAAGCTTTTGGACCCCGAATATAGCTTCGACGAATACTTCCAACTAGGTTCGCGAAGAAAAGTTCGCCCAATTAAGAACCAACTAGCTTCACCGAATACTTCCAACTAGGTTTGCGAAGAAACATTCGCCCAATTAAGAACAGGCTTAAGGTAGAACTAATTTTCAGTGCTACTTACTTTAGCTGCCACTTGCTGGTAGCCTGCAACCTTAGAGTTGCACTGAAGAGTGCCTGTGACTGTGTACATCATGTGTGTGTATGTGTGTGACTGCAAGTGTGATCATGTGCATGTGACTGAGTGTTTGATGATGTAACTGAGTAGAATAATATTATAATGTGTGTGTAATAGAGTAATATGTGTGTGTGTTTGTGGAGGGGGAGAATGACCCGACAAGTGTGAAATATTTCATTGCCAATTGCTGTTTGATTGACAGGTTTGTGTTGCACACTAAATAAATGAAAATAATAGCACTGGTGTTTCTGCATCAATCATGCACACACACACACACGCATACACAGATTGTGGGTTTATTTTGACAATCCAGACATAAAAGATGAAAAACGGACAGATCTCACCAGCAGACCCATCATCTCAGTTCTGCTACCATCTCAGTTCTGCCACCATCTCAGTTCTGCCACCATCTCAGTTACCAGACATGCAGTTCAGCACAGAACCCTCTGCCGCCATGAAGACAAGAGACTTGCATTGTTACAACCAGTATTTAGGGATTTCACCAGGTGACCATTTTTTACACAGATGCAACCAACCTTTAATATTAGCCAACTGTAAAACAAGTCACAAATTCTCTTTTGCTGGTGACCCCACAGCAGAGCTGATTATAGTTTTTTTTCTTCTAATTCTGTAGGTCTATTCTCTGCTTGGAGCAAATACAGTGTGCTCCGGTCAAATGTGACTGAACGAGTGAGTAGCTTTAAAAAAGCGTGTTTGATTATCGTCTGTTTCTCTTCTGCCTGTCAAGAACTGGGTTCTGTCAGAGTGCTGTAAGCCCTGCAGTGATGTGTGTTTAAAAGGTGGTAAGCAGCGTATTTGCAAAGAAAGCAAAGACTGGCCATCAAAGTCACAAATAGGACGGGGTTGGTGTTGTATCATTCAATTCCAAACGTGTTTGAGTAATGTCTTTTGCTCTTCTTCCTGTCAGAGCACTGTAAGCCCTGCAGTGATGTGTGTATAAAAGGTGGTAAGCAGTGTACTTGCAAAGACTGTCCACCAAAGTCACAAATAGGATGGGGCTGGTATTGTATCAATCAAATTCCAACTATTTTTCTCCATGCATGCAATGGTGGATGCAAGTCCTCTTGTCTCATGCCCAAAGAGTGTGACTGTGACTATGAGCATTGCAGTCTGTGGGCTTCTTGATACACCTTTAGTACATAATGCTAATAGTAATAGTAATACAGTTTCACTGAAAAACCTTTTGTAGTTGTGGCAGAAATTGGGCAGCTTTGTAGCAGACATCCGTTAATCAGCTAAATTTCCCTTGCCCGCACTCACAACACCTGCATCACCATGATTCATGCATTCTGATTTACAATGGAGGAAAAAAACACGAAAAAAAGAGTTACATAATGATGACCCTCTGAAAAATCATCTTGGCCATTATTTACCGCATGCATTTATTTCAGTTCAAAAGCCACTATAAACAAGCTTTAAAGTACGAAAGACTTTAAAAAAGTAGCATTGCTCAAGCTGATTGCATGAGATTATTATTACATATATTTACACGTGTGCACACACAAACATACACAAGTATGTACGCACAACAGTGCACACAAAATATACATAAAAATCAAAGTACAGCTTAAAATTAAAGTCTGTTCATGGCAGAATGTTAAAAATAGTTACATGGTGCAACCCTTCCTGGAAAATCACTCTAAAAATCAAAGTGTGTGTGTGTGTGGGGGGGGGGGGGGGGGGGGGTCCATTTAATTGATTTACATGGCAATGTTCCTGCAAACTTTAAAATCCAAAATTCACTTTCTAACCTTTCACAACTTACAAGTTTCTTTTTTAATTCAAAGAACAAATTCAGTAGTCTGCTCACCCATTCAGCATTAATTCAACCCCCATGCAGTGCATGTATGCCCTTCACTTCACAGTTTATATGTCAAATTATTGCAGCCAGCATGAATAAAAATTCACAGATACCTTAAGTTAAACCCCTTTAACTTGAAGCTCTGATCCCCCCCCCCCCATCTACCTGTTGGACAAAACACATTTCAAGATTGTAGTCCCTTTAACAGCAATAATATTAATAATGAAACACATAATATATATCTCTAGCACCATTTCTCAAAGAAGAAGAAAAATGGCAAAGCATCAAACAATTCTCACACAAAATTCAGATTTTTGAATGAGGCACATGCATAACATTGTACATTCCAAAAGGTCAGTGGGCCATAGGGGGTTCAAGGCTACCCATCGCCCAAACAGCTTTGGCCAATCAGAATGTCACAGGCTGTAGGCTGTATGTAGATGTGGCCTGAACTACCAAGTATCAAGTGTCGGTTGACCCATTGCTGTATTAACAGGATGGTCGATGTCATTGTCACCATGTGTGTGAACATTCACATGCTGGTCGATGTCATTGTCACCATGTGTGTGAACATTCACATGCTGGTCGATGTCATCGTCACCATGTGTGTGAACATTCACATGCTGGTCGATGTCATCGTCACCATGTGTGTGAACATTCACATGCTGGTCGATGTCATCGTCACCATGTGTGTGAACATTCACATGCTGGTCGATGTCATCGTCACCATGTGTGTGAACATTCACATGCTGGTCGATGTCATCGTCACCATGTGTGTGAACATTCACATGCTGGTCGATGTCATCGTCACCATGTGTGTGAACAGCCACATCTGAAAGACAGAGAAAGTAATGGTGTTATGAACAGCCTCTGATAATAAAGGTGCACAGACACAATGGCAGATAGCCCGAAACAAGCACACATGTGTGGCGCACACACACACACACACACACAGAAGGAAAAATACACACAGACACATATACACCCTTATGTCTACAAAGAGTCTGTTGCATACAATCATTTATGTTTGAACCTGTGTTGTTGTGGACAGCATTTGTTAGTTTATGTTAAACTGATAGTAAGAGAGAATTTTATTCTCGAAAAGTAAACGCAGAAGGAATGTGTGTTACTTATTGTTGTTGTTTTTATGTTGGTTCATTCATTTACCAATATCATCACCCACAAAACTGTTGCACATCATGGGTGCGTTGGCTGTTGCCAGCATGCCTGCCCACAACCAAAAATGAGCCACACCGCCAAATACTACTGAGCCCTTACTCATGCAAACCATAAAATAAAAAGCTGCCACAACAACAAAACAAACAGATCTTCACCTCAATGTGTGTGTGTGTGTGTTGTACACACTGAATTTTGAAAATATGTACACGCTTGGGGCATGTGCGGGTTAGGCGCGCTAAGTACCCATCATTACTATGATTATGTGTGTTCTATTGTCTGCATTGTAACCATCATCATGATTATTATGTCTGTATTGTTCTGCATGGTAAACCACAGGACACAGAGAAATGAACGCAAATGCACACACACACACACATGCATGCAAGCACACACACAACCCCACAGGAAATAAGCCCCCTCCCTTCCCCTTCTCACCTGCCCAGCGGAAGCAGTGGCGGCAGGGTCTGTCACCGTCACCTTGGCCCCCAGCAAAGTGTTGTGGGTGGACGAGGTGGCGCCACCTGCACACCCTGGGCAGTGAATCAACTGCACGCTGGCCTCCAGACCCCCGGAGCTCTGCTGCCTGCGACACTCTGGGATCAACAGAAACACGTCACAAATCAGCATGGCTTGATTCATGAGAGTCATGTGTTAATGCAGCACTGACAACCATGTGGCTACCAAAATGATCTGGGATCAAGTTCATCAACAGAAGCATGTCACAAATCAGCATGGCTTGATTCGTGAGCGTCATGTGTTAGTGCAGCACTGACAACCATGTGGCTACCAAAATGATCTGGGATCAAGTTCATCAACAGAAGCATGTCACAAATCAGCATGGCTTGATTCATAAACTTCATGTGTTAGTGCAGCACTGACTACCATGTCGCATGTGGCTACCAAAATGATCTGGGATCAAGAGAAACACGTCACAAATCAACATGGCTTGATCCAAGAACGTCATGTGTTAGTGTAGCACTGACAACCATGTGGCTACCAGAATGATCTGGGATCAACAGAAGCACGGCACAAATCAGCATGGCTTGATTCATAAACTTCATGTGTTAGTGCAGCACTAACCATGTGGCTACCAGAATGATCTGGGATCAACAGAAACATGTCACAAATCAGCATGGCTTGATTCATAAACTTCATGTGTTAGTGAAGCACTGACAACCATGTGGCTACCAAAATGATCTGGGATCAACAGAAACATGTCACAAATCAGCATGGCTTGATTCATGAATGTCATGTGTTAGTGAAGCACTGACAACCACGTGGCTACCAAAATGATCTGGGATCAACAGAAACACAGCACAAATAGTAACAATAACAGAAATAAAAGTATTTATAAAGCACAAAACCTTGTCCATAGAGACTATTCTAAGCACATACACACAAGCACCTGCACACACGAAAATTCTGACCATACAAAGCTGAATTTACACAACTTAAAACGGCAGCTGAAACTTGAGACAGATGAAGACTGCAGCATGGAACGGAAAACATGGCACAAATCAGCATCGCTTGATTTATGCATGTCATGTGTGTGTGTAGCACTGACAACCACGTGACTACCAAAATGATCTGGGATCAACAGAAGCATGGCACAAATCAGCATGGCTTGGTTCGTGAGTGTCATGTATTAGTGTAGCATTGACAACCACGTGACTACCAAAATGATCTGGGATCAACAGAAGCATGGCACAAATCAGCATCGCTTGATTTATGCATGTCATGTGTGTGCGTAGCACTGACAACCACGTCACTACCAAAATGATCTGGGATCAACAGAAGCATGGCACAAATCAGCATGGCTTGGTTCGTGAGCGTCATGTGTTAGTGTAGCATTGACAACCACGTGACTGCCAAAATGATCTGGGATCAACAGAAGCATGGCACAAATCAGCATGGCTTAGTTCTAGAACATCATGTGTGTTAGTGTAGCATCAACAATACATGGCTACCAAAACGAAAGGCACAGGTTAGGTTAGCGTAAACAAACATGGCCACCAAACTGAAGGGCACAGGTTAGTTTAATGTCAGCATCCACAGGTAATGAGCTGATAATTTAAATTACAGAAACAAAATTAAGAACTACTCACTGCCTGCAGCGCTGGCAGGAAGTCGCTCAGTGACGGCAGAGCCTTTGAAATACAGCACCTCCGGCTTGCTGGGGTCCGCCATCCCCTTCAGGCATGTCGGCATGTTCTCCCGACGCTCAAAGTCTGCAGATTAAAGCAAGCATGTCGGCTCCGTGTTAACTTGTGGCAGGTTACAGCTAAACACGCATGCACCTTACGTATGTGGCTTTGCGTGAAGTGACATGGTGCATGGTTGTATGGTGTACACAGAACGCACCGAGATGGCAGCAGTTTCATGTGGCACCAGCCATGCCAGCGCTGTAAGTACACCACTTCGGTGGATATTCAAAAACGCACTAGAAAAAAGCTATTCACTCATGCAGAATCACATACGAGCGCAGTGCGTCTGCTCAAGAGCAGAGAATAGCGCTATATAAAAGCGATCAACAACAACTTAAAGCTGGCATCGTCAGTAAGTCTGCACCTTGTTTTTGATGGAAACTGTAAAGGGCTTTGAGTGACCTGCTTGTGGCACAAGCCCTACACATACAAAAATGACATCTTTGGTTGTTAGGAGGCATAGTTCAGGAGCTGTGTGAGAGTTGAGGTGGCCGTCCTGGGCTGTCCGTCCTAACGAGCCTTCTGGTTTCCGTGGACGTAAAGCTATATTGAACCATGCTTCGGCATTTGTCTCAGCTTGTCCCTAATATGTCAACTGACATCTGAGGACATTAAGCAACACTACCTACCTACCTGTTAGGAGGCCAGTTTCCATCTGTACTTACCAATACCATACCACCGTGATAAACCTCCTCTTCTCACAGTATTTCCATCCTAACTAATATCAGTACCCAGTTTCTGCTACAGTCATTGTGTGTGTGTGTGGATGTGTTTGTAGTGCGTTTTGTTGTTGTTGTTAAATTGTTTTGGTAGGACTATGCTCTACATGTGTATAGAATGTCATATTTAGGTTAATATGTATCATGTGAGCGCTCAGGGCATTGAGGAGTGCATGATTAATGTACATTATTATTATTATTATATTTCACAATCGACAAATCAAAGTTAAGAGACTCAAACACTTCCAGGGGATGGGGGTGGGGAACCTTTCTGCCAGGCCAGAAATCGTTCAAATACCTGTAAAGTGAATGAGTGTACTTTCTTTTCCTACCTGAATCTTTGACCTCTTCCAACAGCACGTAGCCACAGGCTGTGCACTTTATGCTGCTTGTTGCTGCCTGAAAGTGTGAAAGTGAAAGTGGGAAAGGTGCAACATTATTTTATACTCAAATCACAAGTACTGGGGTTAGCCTGCATCAGACACTCAAATCTCAATTCAGTGTGTGTGTGTGTGTGTTGTGTGTGTGTGTGTGTGTGTGTGTGTGTGTGTGTGTATGTGCATGTGTATGTCTAAAGTGTTACACATATTTCTGCTGTGCTCTGCAACACACATTTTTCTTTGCAAAGACAGTAACATCTTCTTTATCCTGTCTTAGCTGCATCATATGGGGGGAAACGCCAATGCTACCCAGCCCTCAGATCAGAACCATCCTCACCTGGCTATACCGCCCTCAGAACCATCCTCACCCAGCCAATGCTACCCAGCACTCAGAACCATCCTCACCTGGCTATCCAACCCTCAGAACCACCCTCACCTGGCCAACGCTACCCAGCAATCAGAACCATCCTCACCTGGCCAACGCTACCCAGCTCTCAGATCAGAACCATCCTTACCTGGCTATACCGCCCTCAGAACCATCCTCACCCGGCCAACGCTACCCAGCCCTCAGAACCATCCTCACCTGGCCAACGCTACCCAGCCCTCAGAACCACCCTCACCTGGCCAACGCTTCCCAGCCCTCAGAACCACCCTCACCTGGCCAATGCTGCCCAGCCCTCAGAACCGCCCTCACCTGGCCAACGCTGCCCAGCCCTCAGAACCGTCCTCACCTGGCCAACGCTACCCAGCCCTCAGAACCATCCTCACCTGGCCAACGCTGCCCAGCACTCAGACAGACTCACCTGGCCAACGCTGCCCAGCCTCAGAAACCATCCTCACCTGGCCCCAAACGCGCCCTGGCCCAAGCACCATCAGAACCACCCTCACCTGGCCAACGCTACCCAGCCCTCAGAACCACCCTCACCTGGCCAACGCTGCCCAGCCCTCAGATCAGACCATCCTCACCTGGCCAACGCTACCCAGCACCATCAGAACCACCCTCACCTGGCCAACGCTCCCAGCCCTCAGAACCACCCTCACCTGGCCAATGCTGCCCAGCCCTCAGAACCACCTCACCTGGCCAAGCTGCCCAGCCCTCAGAACCCCTCACCTGGCCAACGCTGCCCAGCCCTCAGAACCACCTCACCTGGCCAAGCTCCCAGCCCTCAGAACCAACCTCACCTGGCCAACGCTGCCCAGCATCTCATGAACCACGCCTCACTGCTCACCGCCCCAGACTCAGAACCACCCTCACCTGGCAACCTCGGACCGCCTCAGAACCACCTCACTCTGGCCAACGCTGCCCAGCCCTCAGAACCACCTCACCTGGCCAACGCTGCCCAGCCCTCAGAACCACCCTCACCTGGCCAACGCTACCCAGCCCTCAGAACCAACCTCACCTGGCCAACGCTGCCCAGCCCTCAGAACCAACCTCACCTGGCTATCCAGCCCTCAGAACCACCCTCACCTGGCCAACGCTACCCAGCCCTCAGAACCACCTCACCTGGCCAACGCTACCCAGCCCTCAGAACCACCCTCACCTGGCCAACGCTACCCAGCCCTCAGAACCACCCTCACCTGGCCAACGCTGCCCAGCCCTCAGAACCACCTCACCTGGCCAACGCTGCCCAGCCCTCAGAACCAACCTCACCTGGCCAACGCTGCCCAGCCCTCAGAACCAACCTCACCTGGCTATCCAGCCCTCAGAACCACCCTCACCTGGCCAACGCTGCCCAGCCCTCAGAACCACCCTCACCTGGCCAACGCTGCCCAGCCCTCAGAACCACCCTCACCTGGCCAATGCTGCCCAGCCCTCAGAACCAACCTCACCTGGCCAACGCTGCCCAGCCCTCAGAACCAACCTCACCTGGCCAACGCTGCCCAGCCCTCAGAACCACCCTCACCTGGCCAACCCTCAGAACCACCCTCACCTGGCCAACGCTGCCCAGCCCTCAGAACCAACCTCACCTGGCCAACGCTGCCCAGCAATCAGAACCACCCTCACCTGGCCAACGCTGCCCAGCCCTCAGAACCACCCTCACCTGGCCAACGCTGCCCAGCCCTCAGAACCAACCTCACCTGGCCAACGCTGCCCAGCACGTCCTCATCTTGCCGCCTCTTCTTGCTGCCCCGGCCCAGACTGAGCGAGCGGCGCTTGGAACCTCGGACGCGGCGCTGAAGCTTCAGCTCCACTTCTGCTCCCGAGCCAGCTGTGTCCGTGTCTGAGTCGGCCGCTGGTGCTGCCTCCTGTACCAGCGCCGAGCCCAAGCTCTCACTGCTTTTGTCGGGTTCGATCGGGGCTGGCGTTTTACTCCTCTCACGCTCTGCCCCCGAGGGCTGGTCAGACGCAGGCAAACAGTCACTACTTGTACCACCTTTCCTGGGAGTGTTTCGGAAGAGCTGCTTCCTCAGCAAAACCGTGACGTCCTCCTTCGGATTCTCCTTGACTTGCTCTCTGGGACCTGCCCCTGCTGAAGCTTCGGAGCCGACATGAGTTTCGCTCCCTGCTCGCGTGGACGCTCGTGGAGAAGGCATTACCACACTCAGACTTTGGGTATTTCTTGCCGGAGCAGCTGGGGGGGAGGCAGCACTAGAGCGAGTTGTCATTTGCCACGGGACAGGGATTCTGGCCGCTCTACGTGTTGGTTTAGGTTTGGCTGGTGGTGGCGGCGTTTTGCCAACCTGCTCCTCAGAGGAGGAGGAGGACTGCGACTTCTGCGTGTCACCAAACAAGGAAGGAGAGGTGGTGCACTCCGAGGCCTGTGAACTGTTCTTTCCAGAAGTGCTGGCCTCAGGAACTGACGCTGAGCGAGACGTTGGTGTCGGGGCGCAGGACCGCAGCACACCTGGCGGCAAACCCACAGAACCCCCCTTCGGCCGCGCCAAAGCCGCTGAAGCTGGAACGCGCTTCCCCGGCTTCTGGTGGCTCGTCTCGGTGGCGGAACCAGGCGCAGCAGTTTTCAGCTGAAGGCCACTCACTCCTGCAACAGCAGGTACCGGCACTGCAACGACGAAGGCATTCTCCGACTCGATGCCGCTTCCTCCCACGGAAGAAGGTCCGCGCTGTTGTTGCTCAGCAGCAACCGCCCCATCACTCCCACCAGTCACGGACTGAGCACAACCTCCGGGTGCCGCCTGACTGACAAGCAGGCTCTTGTGGACAGTGTGCTGCGGCGGAGCGACGC
Source organism: Alviniconcha marisindica (assembly GCA_018857735.1). Taxonomy (NCBI): domain Eukaryota; kingdom Metazoa; phylum Mollusca; class Gastropoda; family Provannidae; genus Alviniconcha; species Alviniconcha marisindica. The sequence continues at coordinate 171,702 of JABMCL010001381.1, forward strand.
CAGGCTCCGGCTGCAGTTTGTGCCCCTGAAAGAGAGCACTAGCCTGCTCCAGGGTGCCGGCCACCACCACGTGTCTGATCCCTGCCGGCACCACCAGCATCTCCATCCCCAGGGCTGCTTGCAGGTAGGGGGGCAGCTTCATCACGGTCTGGGAGGGCATGGCAGTGGGCAGCAGCAGCATGGTGGGCTTCAGGCTGGGGTCGCTGACCGGCAGGTACATCATGGGTGTGTTGGTCGGTACCGAAAGTATGTCTGCCCGGGGCAAAACACACAGCAACGGATTAAGTACATCATGGGTGTGTTGGTTGGTATCGCCAGTACACCCGCCAATGACAGGCGCATGGTAACAGATTAAGTACATCACAGGTGTGTTGGCCTGTATCACCAGTACACCTGCCCGTGACAGGCGCATGGTAACAGATTAAGTACATCACAGGTGTGTTGGTCTGTATCGCCAGTACACCTGCCTGTGACAGGCGCACAGGAACAGATTAAGTACATCACAGGTGTGTTGACCTGCATCACCAGTACACCTGCCTGTGACAGGCGCACAGGCACAGATTAAGTACATCACAGGTGTGTTGACCTGCATCACCAGTACACCTGCCTGTGACAGGCACACAGGAACAGATTAAGTACATCACAGGTGTGTTGGCCTGTATCGCCAGTACACCTGCCTCTGACAGGCACACAAGTGACACAGCAACAGATTAAGTACCTCACAGGTGTGATGACCTGCATCGCCAGTACACCTGCCCTTGACAGGTGCGCAGTAACTGTAATTCTGCCTTGTGATAAAACTTGGAAAATACACACATTAACAAATTACATGTATTAACCATGTATATATCACTGGTATGCCAGCCGACACTGTGACAATGCCTGCTGATAATTCACACATGCTAACAGGCTATATGTACATTTTTATGACAGCCCTCAACTCAATTAGTTCAGATTCAATCATGTCAATAGCTTCTGTCAGAAAACAACAACAAAAAACCCACCCCACTTGATTCCTGCATACTGAGAATGCTGTAAAGCACAGCGAGTTTGTGTAGACCAGAGAATAGCACTATACAAATGTTATGTATTATTATACCTGTTAGTGTTACACACCAAGACCTGAAAAATGCATGATTCAGCATTCAAAACTGTAAAACATGCGTGGAATGCACACTAAATTAGCACAATCCTCAACACCACTCCCTTACGAATACGATGACACAGTGAGAAAGGAGAAACAAGAATCCCGCATTCCCCTGAAAAAGTAACCAAACGAAACAGACCTGATGACCCAGGCGAAGTAGCGCTGGTTACGCTCCCAGTTGCTGCCTGGCTTGTTAAAATCCCTCTGACGGTGGCAGCAGATGCATGAGGTGAAGGATGCACTCCGGCGTTAGCAACATGTGTCTGACTCCAGGGATGTCCTCTGGCATTAGCAACCGACACGCAAGCTGAAGAGCGCCCTCTGCTGTCAGGTGCAAGCAGATCTGTGGCTCTGGGCAGTGCAGCCGGCAGCGACAGCTAACGTTCCGACAGTCGTGGGGCAGGACTGACTTTGAACCGAAGCAGTAATGTGGAGAGGCTGCCTTGGCAACAGCGACGTCAACCGGGTGGCCCCGGCTGTGTTGGCGGGTCTGCCGACCACAGTGATCACCCCCTCTGACGCACCAACCGCACTGCCCCCTGGTGGAGCCATCAGCACAGAAATCTGCGACAAAGGCGAGGCGGCGGGGCTTTGACCTTGCAGCAGGTGGTTACCTGGTGGAAGCACCTGAACAGGAACCTGCACCGGCAGAGGGTTGGGGTGTCCCTGGCCGCTCTGCAAGGGCTCTATGATTCTCTGCTTGTTCTCCGTGCCTTCTGGGCACGACAGGCTAACACGTCTGACTGGCAGCAGGGCACCTGTGTTCAAGTGGACTGTGCCGGTCACCACGGAGGGCTGGGTCACCATGGCAACAGTGCTTGTTTTGGGCAAGATCAGACGCTGTCTCTCAATGGTTTCCGCTACAGCCAACAAACTGGCCGTGACTGGCATGGCTTGCTGAACTGCGGCAGCGTTGGAAGCGAACATGCATGTCCTGGTCACCGGTTCAGCCGTGAGGACAGTAGTGCTTGTTTTGGTGATGGTTCTGACGCGTCTGCCGTCACGCTGCGCTCCAGAACACTGGCCAACCAGAAGGCTCTGAACCATGCCGTGCCCTGTGCTTTTGGCGTTCCCTGCCAGCGCACTGACGGCAGGCGTCCTCAGCACAGATTCTCCAGCAGAAACTTTCAGCGGGGCTCTGGAATCTGCAGCAAGGGTGCGACTCTGTCCAGACCTCAGCATCTCTTTCATGGACCGCACTCCACTCTTTCCAACACTCCCAGCTTCTGAAGTTTCCGTCGTGACAACACATCCGCTCTTGGACGATAAAGAAGCAACTGCCTGGTCTACCTCACTTTTGGTGACGGTGGCCGGGATGGCGTGGGGCGTGAGGGCAGCAGCAGACTTGGCGATGTTGCTGACATCATGGAGGGGGGCACGGGTGTCCTGAAAGGGGGTTGGAAACGTCTGGGAGCAAAGCATCGATGTTGGGGAGGGGGTCAGCAGGGGAGAGAACGGAAGCTGTGGTCTGAGAAGCAGGAGTGAGGGGAGTGGAAGGCAGCTGGGAGCTGCCGACAGAAAAGAGACACAGGGAAAAAATTATTTCTCTGACATAACCATGTCTTGGCGATCCAGGTTCATTATTCGTGTGTACGGCTGCTTCCATTCTGATGACTCTCCTCACTTTTTCTTGCTTTGACTCATGCTTGCGTTCTTTATGCATGATAAATCAACCTGATCCATTCTTTTCCTTGCATCAATGAACATTATTTGAAACCCGTTTTATAGCATTGTCATGTGTGCGAGTGTGTGTGATTCTTAAGTCTATAAATGTTCACATTGTAACGTGTGTGTGTGTGTGTGTGATGTGTAGTTGTGAACGTGTGTGTGAGTTCTGTGTGTGTGTAATATGTGTGTGTGTGTGATGTGTGTGTGTGTGTCTCAGTTTAAAATGTGTGCATGTTGTGTGTGTGTACCGTGTGCGTGTGTGTGTGATTCTCAAGTATATAAAAAAAATTACCATGTGTGTGTGTTGTGTGTGTGTGTGTGTGTGTGTGATTCTCAAGTATAAAAATGTTCATTAAGTTACAAACCTGAATTTACGGTCAGCACAAAAACCCCAATATTTTCAGTCAAATTTAACAGCAAGTGTTATGATGGCACTGGAAATTAAATGAGAAATAGAAACTATGATGAGAAACAGTACATTTACACTGACCAAATCTTTCTCAAGAGTGTTTTTTAGACTCACTGGTTTTTGCCATATATATATATATATATATATATATATCAACAACAGAGCCATTCTGAAACATCCACAGACACACACGCACACACACACACACGTATGCATGCATGCACACACACACACACACACACGTATGCATGCATGCACACACACACACACACACACACACACACACACACTGAGAGAGAGTTCTACCTGCTGTCCTGTTGGTCAGCCTCCAGTCTGGCCTTGGTGAAAGTGGACAGGGATTCCATCATGCTGGGACAATCTCTGTGCACGCGCAGCTTCTGCCGCACCCACTTGGACAGACCTGGCAGTCACAGATAGACCTGCTGTCATATTTAACACCTGGCAATCACAGATAGACCTGCTGTCATATTTAATACCTGGCAGTCACAGATAGACCTGCTGTCATATTTAATACCTGGCAGTCACAGATAGACCTGCTGTCATATTTAATACCTGGCAGTCTCAGATAGACCTGCTGTCATATTTAATACCTGGCAGTCACAGATAGACCTGCTGTCATATTTAATACCTGGCAGCCACAGATAGACCTGCTGTCATATTTAATAGCTGGCAGTCACAGATATACCTGCTGTCATATTTAATTCCTGGCAGCCACAGATATACCTGCGGTCATATTTAATACCTGGCAGTCACAGATATACCAACTGTCATGTTTAATGCCTGACAGTCTCAGATATACCAACTGTCATGTTTAATGCCTGGCAGTCTCAGATATACCTGCTGTCATATTTTATAGCTGGCAGCCACAGGTACCTGCTGTCATCATATTTAATAGCTGACAGTCACAGATATACCTGCTGTCATCATATTTAATACCTCGCAGCCACAGATATACCTGCTGTCATATTTAATACCTGGCAGCCAAAGGTACCTCCTGTCATATTTAATAGCTGACAGTCACAGATATACCTGCTGTCATCATATTTAACACCTGGCAGCCACAGATATACCTGCTGTCATCATATTTAATACATGGCAGCCACAGATTTACCTGCTGTCATATTTAATACCTGGCAGCTACAGATATACCTGCTGTCATCATATTTAATACCTGGCAGCCACAGATTTCCCTGCTGTCATATTTAATACCTGGCAGCCACAGATAGACCTGCTGTCATATTTAATACCTGGCAGCCACAGATATACCTGCTGTCATATTTCATATATAATACCTGGCAGCCATATACATACCTGCTGTCATATTTAATACCTGGCAGTCACATACATACCTGCCGTCATACTTAATACCTGGGAGTCACAGGTACCTGCTGTTATCCTATATTCAATGCCCAGATATTCATGGTCATAGCTATGAGCAAAACTGATAAAATCACAAGCAGACATTTCATTCACTGTTGACACACAATGCGTTACTTTAAAAAAAAAAAATGTTGCATTCACATTTAATGTTCAGACAACCACTACGGTTATAACTATCAACATTTTTCTGTATGCAAAAGTGACCAAAGCATAAGTGACAACTTACATGCATTCTGATTCACCATTCAGGCATGATGCACATCATCTCTTTCTTTTTTTGCGTGTGTTTCACTTTGTTTACTTTGCATGGAAAGACTTAGAGCTTAAATACTCGGTGCATGTGACAAGGCGATACCACTGCTGGTGTACTGGTGTTTCGGAGAAAGATGACGGAGAGGGAAAAGGACTTACCATTGGCATACTTGTTGGTATTTTTGATGAAGCGATCATCCACGATGATGAGGGCTCCCCAGTCCTTCCTGCAACACCACATCACACATGCACAGCTCAGCAAAGGGGAAAATAGGACGTGCAGTCGTCACCGTTTAATATCACTACTGCAACATCAAGCTACACCTCTACAAGGGGACGGTATTAGCACTGCAACACCGCACGTGCATATGCACAGTTCCACAAGGAGGGAAATAGGACGTGCAGTCGTCACCGTTTAATATCGCTACTGCAACATCAAGCTACACCTCTACAAGGGGACGGCATTAGCACTGCAACACCGCACGTGCACATGCACAGCTCCACAAGGAGGGAAATATGCCAGCACCTCTCCTGACCAGTACCTTTGTCTGATGCACCTGCCCAGCTCCTACCTGTCTGATGTACCTGCCCAGTTCCTACCTGTCTGATGCACCTGCCCAGTTCCTACCTGTGTCTGATGCACCTGCCCAGTTCCTACCTGTGTGAGTGATGAACCTGCCCAGTTCCTACCTGTCTGATGCACCTGCCCAGTTCCTACCTGTGTGAGTGATGCACCTGCCCAGTTCCTACCTGCGTCTGACACACCTCTTACCTGTGTCTGATGCACCTGCCCAGTTCCTACCTGTGTCTGACACACCTCTTACCTGTGTCTGATGCACCTGCCCAGTTCCTACCCGTGTCTGATGCACCTGCCCAGTTCCTACCTGTGTCTGATGCACCTGCCCAGTTCCCACCTGTGTCTGATGCACCTGCCCAGTTCCTACCTGTGTCTGATGCACCTGCCCAGTTCCTACTTGTGTCTGATGCACCTGCCCGGTTCCTACCTGTGTCTGATGCACCTGCCCAGGGCCTGGTTCAGAGCGCGGAACGCCTGGATCTCGTACCACAGGTGACCTGACAGCAGACCCCGCGACGACTGATAACGATCGTTGTACTTCCTCTTCAGCTCCACCTGGCAACAGAAAACTTCTTTTTCAAAAATTCATCATCAAAACGTGCATCCGTAACAACCGGCCAAATAACCGTTTTACTGTGCCACATATTTTGCAGCTGTGTCCATTTTATTGCTGTACACGTTTTCTTCCCATGGCAAATCTCAATCACTTTTCCTTAGGGAAAATTGCTTGTAACCTTCATGCTATTTTTGCAGCAGAAATAAAGCCTTGAACGTTCAGCGCTGAGACTGCACAAAGCGCAGCATAGAAACCGACGCTAAGGCAGCGAGAGGTCATGAGACTTGCACATGTGCCACCAAAAACCCCAAAACAACTGGGATATTCTGGACTGGAAAACTGTATTTTTTAATTTATATTTCGCATTTTTGTATGCTAAAAACTTAGGTGTACAAAATACGCCAAAACTGTACAAGTAAACAGAACTGTCAACAAGGTTTTGACTTCCCCCCCCCCCCCCCCCCATTTTCCTCTGTCTTCATGTTGCAAGCAGATAAGACTAAGAGCAACATAAAGAAAAAATATTTGAAACAGCTGTTGGTGAAACAATTTACTCAGCCACCGTCAGCCAGACACATACCTGGATATCTTTGAAGTTGGGATACGGAATGCCAACCTAAAAAAGAAAGAACAAAAGTACATCAAAAACCTTGCTAAAACCTGTTAGATAAAATCAAACAGCCTAAAGAACAAATTACATCAAAAACCTCGCTAAAACCTGTTGGAAAAAAATCAAACAGCCTAAAGAACAAATTACATCAAAAACCTCGCTAAAACCTGTTAGACAGAATCAAACAGCCACCACCTGAGACCAATACAAGTTTTTAAATCCATCTCTTCATCAAGTAAATAAACTGCTGACATGTCGATGCAATGTAAAAGAGTACTGATAAAGCACTTACACCTAACATGAGCCTGATGCACATCATACAAATAGTGTCAACAGAAATATACAGAACTAAGAGAACAATGAAACCTAATTAATTCTATTGATATAGACAAATACAAAACATGCAAATGTGGCCCAAACCACAATTTAACCACTGAGTGACAAAGAACAAAATTTTCAGGCAACTAATATATTAATTTTCAAGCTGTTGAATCTTGGCAAAAGACAATTAAAAGCAAGAGAAGTTAAAACAAACAAAAGGCAAGAAATAGTGTATCATGTGTGTGATGTGTGAGTGAGTAAGCGTTTGATAGTGTATGGTGTGCGCATTTGTGTAATGTGCAGTGATGTGTGTGCTTGAACACACGCGTTTGGTGTGCAGGTGAACATACATGTTTTGCACACCAAACAAATAGATATAGGTGTATTCTTTCTTCCTTCTTGCTACAATACCAAAACAACCTACCAAATAAACATATAGGTGTATTCTTTCTCCTTTCTTGCTAAATACCAAACCTACACAATGCTGGTGTAGAAATACACCACACAGTACCACTCACTGTGATGACAGCTCGGGCAAAGTTGTCGGCAAAGTCCATTCCTTCGCTGACCTTACCGCGACACACAGCAAAGAAGAGAGCGCCATCTACCCCACCAGCTCCGCCCTCTGGCAAACAAACATCAACAATTCATCATCAACAAAGTGTGAATCCACAATGCACATGGCTGACTGTAACAAGAATCTAAACAAGAATGACTGCTAGCATTCTAAAACAAGATCAAAACACCTAAAAGGTTCAAAAGAACGTATTTATAAGACAAGAAAAAAGCAGCAAATTTTTGAAGTATTTTTCATCATTTTTGACCATTTAACTGTTGTTTAAGTGTTGTTTTGTAGCTCGACAAAGGGGATTACCCCGAAAATGTGCTGGTTTAGTCTTGTCCTAATAAACAGTGTTCTTTTGAACCTTTTAGGTGACTGTAACAAGGTCTATTTCTCTTTGTTCTGTGCAGTCAAAAAATTGCGCGCACATGCCAATGCACACATCCTATTTTCCAATTATTTCCAAGCTACCATGCCGATGTAGTAATTTACCCCCTGAAAGCGTGAGATGTGTGATGACTGAAAAACAATGCCTTTCACAGCTGGTTGCACAGTGATCACCCACACAGAGTTCTCACCACGGTCCGCACTGCTGTGGATGATGCTGTAGAAAGGTTTTTGTTACACAAAGTGTGAATGACAATGGATGAATCACCCACACAAAGACCTCACTGAGTTCCTCACTGCTGTGGATGATGTTGTAGAAAGGTGTTTGTTACACAAAGTGTGAATGACAATGGAATGAATCACCCACACAAAGACCTCACTGAGTTCCTCACTGCTGTGGATGATGCTGTAGAAAGGTTTTTGTTACACAAAGTGTGAATGACAATGGAATGAATCACCCACACAAAGACCTCACCGAGTTCCTCACTGCTATGGATGATGCTGTAGAAAGGTTTTTGCTACACAAAGTGTGAATGACAATGGAATGAATCACCCACACAAAGACCTCACCATGTTCCTCACTGCTGTGGATGATGCTGTAGAAGCCCTGGATGATTTGTTCAAAGTCCATTTTGTCCGACCCCCGCGGCTCGCACAGGACATGCTTGTGTTCTTCCATCCGGGACCACAGTCCTGTCATCTACACACACAAACAGGTTGCTCAACACCATCACTCCATCAAGTCTGGGACGCACACTGAGCACTGAGAGTAGCGGGCCTTCAGGTGAGATTAAAAACTGGGGCTTTGTGTGCTTAAGGCGTGAATGCGGCAGCAACAAAAATTACATCCTAGCAAAAGTCTACAGAAATTTGGCCAGTGTTTGGCACCAGCAGCAGGCTGGGTGATATAACTTTGCTGAAGGAAAGCATCTTTGAATTTCTCACAGGAATGCATCCCTGTTGAGACTTGGGATGAAGAGAGAGAGAGAGAGAGAGAGAGAGAGTGAGTGAGTGAGTGTGTGTGTGTGTAAATGTGTGCTTGTGTGTGTACATGCGTGTGCGCACATCTGCAGCTTGTGCGCGTATGCGCATATCTGTGGCTTGTGCCAGCATAATCTTTAGTAATATGTGAGTGTGTGTGTGTGTGTAAGTGTGTGTGTGAGTAGGTGTGCATGTGAATGTGCGAGTGTTTGTAGGTGAGTGCATGTGCGTGTGCGCCAATGTGAGTGTGAAGGTGTGTGGGTGTGCTTGTGTGCGTCAGTGTGTCAGTGCAGTGAATACATGCCTGTCTGCACGCATGCACAGCACTGGTGCACAAATGGCATGAATCACAAGCCTGTGGCTTGGCGATACTTACTTTCCAGCGGTTGGCCAGTTTCTCCAAGGTTTTGTATGATGGCAGGAAACAAAGCACTCCTTTCGGAACTCTCTGAAAAACAAACCATTTACCATGAAGCTGTGCATTCTCCTCAAACTACCTATTAACACATGCAGTGAGAGTAGATCCTCACTGTTGCAGAAAATAAACTCCCAAGGCTCATTTTTTCACACTACTGTGCCACTGCATCCTAAACACGGGACTCCAGCTTCAAGACCCATCTTTGAACAGCTCTGCCCTGGCATCTCACCACAAACCCTGGAAGCTGTTCTCCACCAGTCACTTCACCACTCACCGCCAATCTTCCACTTGTCAAGGCAGACAGGAAGAGACGGGAAGACTCATCCAGCTAGACAGGAAGACTCATCAAACCTGACACAACTCACCAAGCTACACAGGAAGACTCATCAAGCCAGGCAGAGAGACAGGAAGATTTGTCCAGCCAGACAGGAAGACTCATCAAACCAGACAGGAAGAGACAAGAAGACTCATCAAACCAGACAAAACAACTCATCAAGTTACACAGGAAGATTCATCAAGCCAGACAGGAAGTCATCAAGCCAGACAGGGTTGTGTAAGAACATCACTGTGTAAGAACCAAGGCCCTCTTTGACACAGTTCAAAGAAGACATCAAATGTTACTCACCTTGCAGACACCGAGGACGAGCTCCCCTAGAGAGTCCTGGAACTCGTAGCTCTCCATGTTACGATAGACAGCCTGCAGCGACTTTCCGTTTGGGCCCTGTCCCACAGCGCCCACCCACACCTACAAAATGACAGAGAGTGTAGTGAAGTTGTCACAATGCACAACCCACAGTGACTTTTCATTCCAGCCCTGCCCCACAGCGCTCAACCACACCTGCAAAATGACAGAGAGTGTAGTGATGGGTTGTTACAATACACAACCCGCAGTGACTTTTCGTTCCGGCCCTGCCCCACAGTGTTCAACCACACCTGCAAAATGACAGAGAGTGTAGCGAAGGGTTGTTACAATACACAACCTGCAGTGACTTTTTGTTCCAACCCTGCTCCACAGCATCCACCCACACCAGCAAAATGATGGAGAGTGTAGTGAAGGGTTGTTACAATACACAACCCAGTGACTTTTCGTTCTGGCCCTGCCCCACAGCGCCAACCCACACCTACAAAATGACGGAGACTGTAGTGAAGTTGTCACAATGCACAACCCGCAGTGACTTTTCGTTCCGGCCCTGCTCCACTACACCCACCCACACCCGCAAAATGACAGAGAGTGTAGTGAAGTTGTTACAATTCTGACTTCACATTCAGTGTACCATCAGAAACCCACAACAACACAGTTAACACACGAGCCAGTCACCCACCCACCCCAAAAGGCACTTGTGACTGAACTGAAGGACAGAATGAACGATAACAGCAACAATCATAGTGATGACGCCAGTCTGGGAATATACCCCCTGCACCCAACTTTGAAACTTGCACTCATAAGCAAAGTCCATCTGCACTAAAAGTTGGCGTGTGGTGTGCTGGCGTGCACAGCAACGTACCTGCGAGTCCTTGATGATGTGGTTGGCCTCCAGCACGATGGGGAAGGGCATCCCCAGCTCCGACTGGAAGGAGTCCATGGGCGACAAGGTGCCGCTGGTCAGGATGACGGAGCGACAGCACTCAAAGTCCGCAAACCCCTGGAACAACGCCCTTTATTACAAGCATCTGTTGGTGGTGTTTAACTTTGTGTGTGTGCGTGTGTGTGTGTATGTTTGTGAATGCAGGCGTGCGTGTGTTGTGTGTGTTTTTACTTTCATTAAAGCATGTGTAAATGAAACGGTCATCACTGTGAGTGAAACTGTGTATGCACATACTTTTTATTTACTTGTATTGTTAAATACCGTATCATACGCCCTAAGATAACCATAATGGTTGACAGGGCGTAAAACACCAAATTACTTACTAGTACTGTATCACAACTTACCACAGCAGGGTTCATACACCAGAAGTTCAAGGTGAACACCTCCACTGGTGTCTTCCTCCCTGCAACACAGCACAGGGCGCATCACAAAAGACACCCACAGGGTGCATCACAAAAGACACCCACAGGGCGCATAACAAAAGACACCCACAGGGCACATCACAAAAGACACCCACAGGGTGCATCACAAAAGACACCCACAGGGCGCATCACAAAAGACACCCACAGGGCGCATCACAAAAGACACCCACAGGACGATCACAAAAGACACCCACAGGGCACATCAAAAAGACACCCACAGGCTGTCATCACAAAAACACAGCCCATCACAAAAGACACCCACAGGACATCACAAAAGACACCCACAGGCTGCATCACAAAAGACACCCACAGGCTGCATCACAAAAGACACCCACAGGCCGCATCACAAAAGACACCCACAGGCTACATCACAAAAGACACCCACAGACCACATCACAAAAGACACCCACAGGGCCATCACGAGACACCCACAGGCTGCATCACAAAAGACACCCACAGACCACATCACAAAAGACACCCACAGGCTGCATCACAGACACCCACAGACCACATCACAAAAGACACCCACAGGCTGCATCACAAAAGACACCCACAGGCCACATCACAGGACGCCCACAGACTGCATCACAAAAGACATCCACAGGCTGCATCACAAAAGACATCCACAGGCTGCATCACAAAAGACATCCACAGGCTGCATCACAAAAGACATCCACAGACTGCATCACAAAAGACATCCACAGACCGCATCACAAAAGACATCCACAGACCAACTGAACTAAACCTAGCCAGAGCAGTGTGGCAAGGACCTTCCCAGCTGCAGGTAAAACAAAGGTCTGACAAAAGAACCACCCCTCTTTCACAACCACCATCTGAAACATCTGAAACTCCTCACAGTCACAAGTCAAAAGCCCTCAAGAAGCATCCTGTCTGGACACATGAAAGATTCAAAAGAAAGCTTATTTATTATGACACAGACAACACGATGCAAATTTTCAGTCATATCAAAAACGCAGTCATTCTTGTTTCCGATTTTTGCATCCTGTCTGGCATAACCAGTCTCTGAACCGCGTCTTTGTAGTTCAAGACAAATAAAGCTTTAAGAACCCCCCCCCTGCCTTTTCTACTGAACTCCCTGTTTCCAAATCACCGGTCCCCTCACCGAAGACTACCACTGTTTAAAAACCACTGTTTGCTGACTTTCAGGACAGTATTTTCTTGGATTCCACGGTGGCACAAAAAGCATAGGCTAAAAATAACAAAGAAAGAAACAAAATGCACACTTACCTCCAAAATTTCTCCTTGAGTTTAGCCATGAGCCATTCTGAAAGTTGCAGAAAATTTAGCATAAAATCATGAATTCTTTCACTGAGAAATGCCTAATCATTTCTTTATGCAGCTCTTCTTTAAAAGAAGATTTGTCAGCTTTAAGTTACGAGTTGTGCATCAATAATTTCTTTATGCAGCTCTTCTTTAAAAGATTTGTCAGCTTTAAATTACGAGTTGTGCATCAGTCAAAAACAGCTCATTCTGTTTTCAAATTCTATGTTATTCAAAATGACCACAAGCATTATAACACTACTCACATATAAACAGTTGACACAACCCTAAAATCCAGAACCACGTATAGATATTTGACACACTACGTCAAAACTACCTGTCACCAAATACAGCGCTTGCTTTGTCAAAAAAGCTTTTACGTGGCATGTGAATTCTGTATGGAAATCAGTCTCTACCACAACAGCAGGGGTCCAGAAAAACAGGCAGTGACTTACAAGATCGTCGCATTTTGAGGATGTACCTCTGGTGGAGTTTATGTACCTTGTATTTACACACATGCCAGGTGAGAGCTACCTAGGCAACTCGGGTCTTTGTTGATATGTTTGTGTTACGTATTTCGAGTGCTAATTAACTCCCTTGTGTGTTGATACTTACAAGATTGGCTGACACGTACTGGATACTCTTCACAATGGATGCTCTGAAACACAGTGAATGGTCAACTCACCAGTTCAAGGCGATCATCAAAATTCAAATCTCAGAAAAGTCATTCATTGTGTCCATAAAATTGAGAATGAACCTGGGATGGTGGAGTGTGTGTGTGTGTGTGTGTGTGTGTTGGATGGGGTGGGGGGGGAGGGGGGGGCGTCCACATTTTACAAGAACTTAAAGTCAATGCTCACTTTGTCCCCCATGTCATTGCCAGCTTGGACATAACATGTATGTAAAACCTGTTTATTCATAGGATCTTGAGGCTACTGCTGACAAAATGTCACACCTGCACAGGGTCCACATGCAGTGCTCAGTGATTGTCTTTCTTGTCCCTCCCCCCTACCCTCTCCAATCATCTGGAGTTTTTGAGCATGTTTTATGTTGTCTTTATACATGTACCTCAGCACCAGGAAGATCTGTCATGTAAATGAGGGTTCCAGGTGAGATCAAGAGGAGGGAGGTGGAGCTGAACCCTCTTGTTAGCACAGAAGAGATCATGAGCAGGGAGGTAGAGCTGGGCTGGGCTGCGCAAATTGGACTTCTTTCGCTTCAGGTTGTTCCTCAACAGCAGTGCAACGGACATCGTCCTTGTGACTCTGCCCAGCACGGCAGTTGAAACAGCAATTGTGCGAGTGCACTAGTCGCTGCACAATGGTGAGGGGACACCGCCTTAACACTTCCATTGTTCTGGCGGCGGTCCATGGTCTCTCCGGTCTTTTTTGGGTGGTATCCACGGTCAAGCCTTCACTCTCTCGCCCTCCCCCCCCACCCTGTCTCTGTCCCTAATAAGCAACCTCGCTGCTGTGGACGTAAAGCAAAATGGTCCAAGATCTGTTCCAGCAGGGTCCAGGTGGCAGTGCTCAGTGTAAAATGTTGCTGCCCCCCCCCCCCCCTTCTATAACACCCCCAAAGCCCCCCAGACTATTAGGCCTGTTATTCTTCCCTCCCCAACCCCTTCTATAATCTCCCTCTTCTCCCTTCACACACACACCACGCACACACACACAGAGAAGACACACATACAGAAGACACACACACACCATGCGCGCGCACACACACACACCATGCGCGCACCCCCCCACAAGACACACACACACAGAAGACACACACACAACATGCAGACACACACACACAAAGACACACACACACCATGCACACGCACACACACACACATCATGCACTCACACACACACACACACACACACACACACACCATGTGCACACACACACACACACAAAATCCCTCACCTGTAGTCTTCAGCATACTTCATGTTGTCTTTGTACATGTACTTGAGCACCAGGAAGATCTGGTCCAGCAGGGTCCAGGTGGCAGTGCTCAGTGACTGCTGTTCCTGCCCTGCAGAATGAAGTCTCTCTTCCGTATCTGCCGCCTTGATGGAGGCCACTGTTGCCTGCATGAGACGGTGATGGCATGCGGCAGTCAAAGCAACAAGGCCACATCTTGCTAAAAGTCTGATTCACTCTTTACACTGCATGCCACTAAATTTTACGTTTCAAGAGGACTGAGGAAAAACGAAGTGGAATAAACTGCAAAAGGCAGAAGTGGAGAGGAAGAATTCTTGGCAGCAGGCAAAACATACAAACCAACCTCCTCCAGCCTTAAAAAGAGAAAGTTTCATAGCTCTGGATTCCCAGCTGAAGAAACCTCAACCCTTGCATGTTCACAAGGTTGTTGCATCACATACATAAGTCTGCCTGTTTCAGACGGGAGTTCTGGCAATAAAAGTCCCTTTAACTATTTCTGGCAGGAGTTCTGGCAATAAACGTCCCTTTAACAAACTGTTCCAAGCGGGAGTTCTGGCAATAAAAGTCCCTTTAACAAACTGTTTCAAGCCTGAGTTCTGGCAATAAAAATCCCTTTAACAAACTGTTTCAGGCCAGAGTTCTGGCATTAAAAATCCCTTTAACAAACTCTTTACCGTCAGCCGGTCACAGTCCTGTGGCCCAAGGTCGAGGCGCTGCAGCTGTGCAACGATCTCGAAGCCGCTCCACATGCGGTAGGACTGCTCAAAGTCGTGCTGAGTCAGCTGGGAGGACTGTTCCTCGATGAACATGTCCAGCTTGTGGCACTGCACACAGAACGAGGTGCCCTGTGAAAAACTGTCTTCACCCTGTCAAGAGAGATTATGGGAAGAAAACTGATGCTGAAAATGTGAATCTAAGAAAGAAAAAAAATTAACATGGAGAATGGGAGGGGGAGGCGCTGGAGGAGGGGGGAGGGAGAGATTAAAAACAACAACCAGTGAGATATTCACAACTTTCCTGACACATTACACTGATTACAGAACTGCCTTGAACAAGACACTGATTACAGAGCTGCCTTGAACAAGACACTGATTACAGAGCTGTTACAGAGCTGCCTTGAACAAGACACTGATTACAGAGCTGCCTTGAACAAGACACTGATTACAGAGCTGCCTTGAACAAGACACTGATTACAGAGCTGAAAATTTGCATGTTGTGTTTTGTCCTAATATATAACGTTCTTCTGAACCTTGCATGTGTTTGGATCTTGTTTTAGAATTCTAGCAGTCATTCTTGTTTCACATTTTTTGTGTTTAATGTGTAAACCTGCACCCTTCTGCCATGAGCAAGAACTGGAGCGCTAACTGCGCACCTTGAGATGACCTGCTCACGGTAATAAAGCTTGCACCTCTAAAAGCCCAAAAAGTGATCCAGTCTGGCCTAGCGGCAAGGCATTAGGCTGGTAAGCTGAAGGGCTTTGGCTCGATTCCGCTTCGGCTCTCCCTTCTCTTCAGAAAGGTTGTGATTTGTGGATGCTGTCTTGAGACTTTGTCCCTCACAATCGATGAAACATGAGAATGACTCTCATCGCTGCCCATCTTAATGCAGGAGCCATTCTGGTGGTGACAGTGTAGCAATAGGGATACAATCTCCCTCTTCCCCCGTCTCCATTTGCCTGTCCCTAATAAGCCTTATGGTTTCTGAGGACACAAAGCACCATGAAGATGTTGGAAGTAAGCAGAAGCCCAACACAAAGCACCAAATTTAAAAGCCATCCTTGCTGCCGGATGAAGACAAACATGTGTAGGTTTGCCATTGCAGAGAAGAGAAAAGAAAAATGGTACACAGTAATGAAAACTTGTAATGGTTACCATTTGTCTCAGCTTGGAAATGTCAGCTACCTTCACTCCCTTCTCCACTGGAAAGAGAATGGCAACAGTTTCAGGTCCAGCTTGGAACAGATTGTATGCAGGCACAATGGAGTACAGTAACCACAAACACCAGCAACATGACGTCATACTGATAACATGATTAAAAGTATTTTTAAAAAAACACCAGCAATGTGATGTTATACTGATAGTGATAACATAATAAAGATTAAACACGAAATGTTGAACAACAAAGTTGTGGGGTGTTTTTTCTGGCCCCCAAGGACTTTTTTCCTTTTATACTCTATAATAATGGTGAACACAATATAGTAAAGAGTTCTCAGCCATTCAATTTTACATCAAAATTACTGCGTGGTATGATTTGAAACAAAGAAAAACAATTTAACATTATGCATCACTTAAACTTAGAACACATGATCAAAGTGATCCCTAACTCAGTACACATTCTTTAACATGCCTGCACACACACACACACACGCACGCACGCACGCACACACGCACGCACACACACACACACACACACACACACACACTCACACACGCACGCACGCACGCACGCACGCACACACACACACGCACACACACACACAAATTTATTTCATGACAATGTGCGGCTTAACTCCCAGATGCTGGGCTGACATTTTCAGGACAATTTTTTTTTAATCGATTATAGCCTTGTTGGACATAAACCTGTAAAAGTCCTATCATTGGGTATTCTCTAATTAGAATAGCTGCCCCCCCCCCCCCCCACAGACTCACACACCTGTATGCATGCATACACAGACATGAAACAAACACTCCAGCCTTACTCAGGACATCCATGTCGTGCAGAGCTCTCTGAATCTGTTCCTGAGTGATATTCTGACTGGCCGCCTCACGTACACAGTCCTCAATGTTGTGGGCCTCGTCCAGTATCACAATCTGACCCTTCAGGTTGATCTCCATCTGTGGCAAGTCAAACCACCAGTCAGTGAATCACAGGCCATCTGTCTGTCTCATAATCATTGACAGAATTCTGGTAATTGTGAAAATTATACAGCAAGCTGAACCACAGAGGCAAGCAAAGATGGGACTGGGTGGGGGTGGGGTTATAAAAGGGGGGGGTGGGGGTGGGGGGGTGGGGAGGGAGGTTATAGAACAGGATCATTTTACACTGGGCACTGCCACCTGGACCCTGCTGGAACAGATCTTCCTGGTGTTAAGGTACATGCACAAAGACAACCTGAAATGTGCTGACGACTCCTGGTGACTGGAGAGGGTTGGGGGGTAGGACAAGAAGAGTGAATGACAAGTGCAAGCGTGTGTATGTGTGTGGGTGGGGGGATAAGGGGGGGGAGGGGATGGGGGGGGGAGTGGGGATGGGGGAGGGGGGTGGGGGGAGGGGAGGGGTGAGACAGTGAGGCGAGAGGAAGAAAAGAAAGGGGAGGAGGAGGGCAGAGAACGAGGCCTTTTGACAGACCACAGAACCAGATGGAATGCTGAACTAAACGCCCCAGGTAGGCGTTATATGACGAAGGTATTGTCACTCACGCTGTCCCTGATGAGGGGGTCCACCAGGTAGTTGTAGGGACAAATGATGAGATCCGACTGGTCTTTGATGCCCCGCGACAAAAAGTACGGACACGCCTGAAAACAGACCAATTCAGCCCAATGAGAAAATGGGGCAAAAGAGGAAATGCCGAATCCACATACCCGCATCTTCTCCAGGTGTCTTCCTGATTCCTTTTCTTCCTGTCAAGCCGCTAGTCAGATGCGAGGATTCGGAATTCCTTATTCCTTACATGTGGTGTTGCAAGCTTCTGTCAGCATGTTATTGTCAGCCTCGAGCTTTCTACCTCAGTACAATAAATTGTGCTAAAAGAAGGCAGGCTGAATTATTGGGGAAATTTTAAACAATACTCATCATCTAAATTGCAGTTTACTTAACAGAAAAATGGATAGTTTTCCATACAAGAATCTCCCTCAGCTAAAAACAGCAGAACCTCAGTGACCTAGACATCTTTGTCCACAGGCAATGTTTTTGGTTTGATCAATGTATATATATATGTGTGTGTGTGTGTGCACGTGCATGTGGGTGTGCACGCACATGTGTGTGTGTGTGTGTGTGTGTGCTGTTCAAACAATACAAGATGTTTGCATTGTATATTATTTTTGAGGTTTTATGCATTCATTTTTGTTGATCTTGTACAGCGTAGTGTGCTCACATTTGTCAGTGAGATACAGTGCTATAGAAATGACCACTATTATTCTTATTATTTTCGGATCTGTCATGCTAACGCTGATTAAAGAAAGTTCCTGCCAGTTTAGAATAAAATTGGTGCAAACCACATTACTGCCTTCAGGCTGGCCAAAATTGAAAGAGATAAATGCCTTTCAAAATGACCCAACATATGATTTATAATAATAGTTGAATATCATGTTTCTTTCATTTCATATCTGCAGCAACCTGTATGCAAAACATTGTCTTTTGTTTGCATGTTTTGAACTTGCTGGGATGGCATCCGCTTGAGGACTTCAGTAACACGTCCAGACCTTACAATCAATGCACACATCAGAAGAAAAAAATCACTGATGAGATTGGTTAACTTGCAGGGCAGCATCCTACGGGAAGGAAATTGAGAAGAAGAAAAAAAAATGGTACCTTTTTCTTCTTCATCAGTTCTACAAGGTCCTCCAAGTCCCAGGCGCTGTGCAGCCCCATGGATTTGATGGCGCTCTGGGATTGGAACTTCATCACACGGTCCTTGAAACGACACCCAGCGTCCTGTCAGAACAACACAGTGATAAACTTTGATGGCGCTCTGGGACTGGTACTCCGTCATGGTCCTTGAAACGACATCCAGCGTCCTGTCAAACAACACAGTGATAAACTTTGATGGAACTCTTGGATTGGAACTTCATCACACGATCCTTGAAACGACACCCAGCGACCTGTCAGAACAACACAGTGATAAACTTTGATGGCGCTCTGGGACTGGAACTTCATCACACAATCCTTGAAACAGCATCCAGCGTCCTGTCAAACAACACAGTGATAAAACTTTGATGGCGCTCTGGGACTGGAACTTCATCACACGATCCTTGAAACAGCATCCAGCGTCCTGTCAAACAACACAGTGATAAACTTTGATGGCACTCTTGGATTGGAACTTCATCACACAGTCCTTGAAATGACACCCAGCGACCTGTCAAACAACACAGTGATAAAACTTTGATGGCGCTCTGGGACTGGAACT
Source organism: Alviniconcha marisindica (assembly GCA_018857735.1). Lineage (NCBI taxonomy): Eukaryota > Metazoa > Mollusca > Gastropoda > Provannidae > Alviniconcha > Alviniconcha marisindica. Next base: position 191,340 of record JABMCL010001381.1, read on the forward strand.
TCATCACACAATCCTTGAAACAGCATCCAGCGACCTGTCAAACAACACAGTGATAAAACTTTGATGGCGCTCTGGGACTGGAACTTCATCACACAATCCTTGAAACAGCATCCAGCATCCTGTCAAACAACACAGTGATAAAACTTTGATGGCATCCTGGGACTGGAACTTCATCATGGTCCTTGAAACAGCACCCAGCGTCCTGTCAAACAACACAGTGATAAACTTTGATGGCATCCTGGGACTGGAACTTCATCATGGTCCTTGAAACAGCATCCAGCGTCCTGTCAAACAACACAGTGATAAACTCTGATGGCACCCTGGGACTGGAACTTCATCACACGGTCCTTGAAACAGCATCCAGCGTCCTGTCAAACAACACTTTGATAAACTCTGATGGCACCCTGGGACTGGAACTTCATCACACGATCCTTGAAACAGCATCCAGCGTCCTGTCAAACAACACAGTGATAAAACTTTGATGGCGCTCTGGGACTGGAACTTCATCACATGCTCCCTGAAATGACACCCAGCGTCCTGTCAGAACAACACAGTGATAAACTTTGATCGTGGTCAGTGCTCGGTACTTTATCATGCGGTCCCTGAAACAACATCCAGCATCCTGTGCATGCATGTGTGCATATACATTGAAACATCTGAAAAAGGAAAATAAATATCTACCTTGAGGAGATTTTCACATCCTTCATTCTTATTTCCAGAATTTGAGACCTTTGGGTGTATACAGGTGTGCTCTCGGCTGGCCAGGATTGTCATTCTGCAAAAAACATACTTTTTTTTGTTTTACCACACATCAACAAAATAATAACGAACACTTGGTCTGCATATTACTAATATATCAACATACATATTGTTTGGCTGCAAAGAGCTCAGTGGTACAGAAAATACTGAACAGACAAAAATGCTACGAAGTTTCAAATCTTTGTGACCCTGACCTTGGAGCTGGATGCAGCAATACAATCTTTTCACATGACAATGATGTACCACAAAACTAAGTTTGGTTGAAAAAGGTTCAGCAGTTCAGTGGATACGGTGGAAACATATTTTGATTGTACAAGCCCTCACTGTGACTGTGACCATGAAGATAGCAAACCAATCTTTTTGAAAGAATTCTGGCTCTGGATGATATATCACCATACCAAGTTTGGTTACGAAAGGTTCAGCAGTTCAGGAGATATGGTAAAAACATATTTTGATTGTGTGAGCCTTCACTGTCTGTCTCATTTCACTAAAAGCTGTCAACAAGTCTCATTTCTGCACATATAACTCTTAAGACACAAACGGAGGATAACCGTGATGCCTGTTCGAAGCCTTCACGCATCAGTGAATCCACACAGGGGGTTGATAGAGGAATGCAGTGGAGACCTGCTCCCTTGGAGTAGGAGCAAAGACGTCCTGAAACGGCACCACTGCACACCGCCACAAACACTTAGCTTCAGCGCAGGATCTTCTCTGGATGGTAGCCTATCAGGCCTCCTGTCTCTTGTCACTGTCAGCGAGGGTCGTGATGCAGAATGGACTTTCCAAATGGCTATAAGGCCTAGGAATGGGACACTAGCGTGGAATCAGTGCCTCAATCTGAATCCACCTGCAAGCGCTAGGACAGCAACATAACAAGCAATAATATTATATAATAATGATTGTGTTGTCACTCACGCCACTTCATGGTAGGCTGTCTTTCCCAGCTCCCTCACAATCTGTGCCACCTGCTTGTGTGTCCTAGTGCCATAGAATATCTTGGGAACTCTGAAATAGGAGACAACACATGACAAATACTTAGCATGTCAAATGTGCATGTTTGTGATTATGTGATTAACACTGCCCCTCTTCGTCATCTTGGTCTAAGGATGGTGAGCTCAGTGTCCGGTCTTTGTGGTTCAGTGTCTATTTTTTGTGGCTCAGTGTCTAGTCTCATCTTTGTGGCTCAGTGTCTAGTCTCATCTTTGTGGCTCAGTGTCTGGTCTTTGTGGCTCAGTGTCTGGTCTTTGTGGCTCAGTGTCTAGTCTTTGTGGCGGTGTCTGGTCTTTGTGCTCTGTGTCTGTTCTTTGTGGCTCAGTGTCTAGTCTTTGTGGTGGTGTCTAGTCTTTGTGGCTCAGTGTCATCTTTTTGGATCACTGTCGCCTCTGGGGCTCAAGAGTCTCACCTTATAGCTCAGTGTCTAGTTTCTGTGGCTCAGAGGCTGGTCTTTGTGGTTCAGTGTCAGTCTTCGTGGCTCAATGTCTAGTTTTTGTGGCTTGGTGTCTAGTCTTTTTGACTGCCTAGTTGTTGTGGTGCAGTGTCTGGTACTTTTGGCTCAGTGTCTGGTCTTTGTGCATACCAACCCACCACCAGCAACCCCCCCCCCCCCCCCCCAGTAAAACACTATATCCCACGTTTACACCATTCTACCACACCAGTTGAAGAAACTCAAACACACCACTGACTCCCAACAATTCTTAACAGTTAAGACATAGACACATGTACAACACACGACACACACCATGCAAACTGACTCCACCAGAATTCCAACACGAGGGCGCTTAAAAAAAGCAGCTCACAAACATACAAAATTCACTCACTTTCTAGGAGTCCCCTTCTGCGTTCCCTTTTCACAAGCGCACTGCGAGCAGGGTGAAACACTAGGGGTGGCGGGGTCCTTCTTGCTTACAGATGGGGCCTGCAGGGGCTCAGACTGCTGCACTCCAGGAGCCGGGGAAGAAGCTGCGGTGGATGGCCCGGGGCCGGGGGAGGGAGGCGGAGAATCCTCGTACTCTATGGACAGCCTGCCCTTCTTCTTCTTTCTCGCCGCCATCTGAACAAGCAACGGAGCAGCCGTAGGTTTTTAACACAAATTTGAGCGTGATCGCACACCAAGTCCAACAAGATCAAAAAGTTCAAGCAATTACAGGGGAACTCATTTTATGTGTGTGTGTGTGTGTGTGTGTGTGTGTGTGTGTGTGTGTGTGTGTGTGTGTGTGTGTGTGTGTGTGTGTGTGTGTGTGTGTGTGTGTGTGTGTGTGTGTGTGCGTGCGTGCCCCCCCCTCCCCTACTTTTTCTTCTTCTTCTTCTGAAATGAGTTTGCTTTCAAAAGGTTCTGCAGTATTGATTTTCCTGCAGTCACTAACTGGACACACAAACAAACAAAAACTCCTGACAGCACATATGAAATTTTTGTTTATCAAATAATATTAATCGGAACAAAATTCTGAGCTGCTAACAGACAACCTGCTTAAAGTAAACAAAAGGCACTGCTAATGAATGGTTTACATAATCGGAAGAGTTGGCTTACATGGGACTGTCCAGGCTCCCTGAATTTCTTCAGCGGTCTGAAGTCTTCATCAGAATCATCATCAATGACTGAAAAAGAGATAAAAAAAACAACAACAGCTGTTTATCAAACTCATAAAACTTTTAAAAGCTGTTAAGAATTTGCACACACTGGAAAGAGTTCTCATTATCAACATAACCACTGCACATGCTCAAATTCGTCAAAGATTAGACACATTTAGTGTGATAACACAAGCAACAACAAAACAATGATATTGTATCATTTTACTGGCACAAAGTGTGAACATCTAAGATTGCAGTTTTTACACACACACTTTACTGAGCAAGTGCATGTCATTCCGTATGGAAAGAATAAAAAATAGCTACTTTCACTCACATTCCCTCACCAACAAAGACAAATGGCATGATATGTACTTTCACCAACACTTCCTGCTACAACATTTACTTTCACCAACACTTCCTGCTACAACATTTACTTTCACCAACACTGCCTGGTACATCTACAGCATCTGCTTTCACCAACACTGCCTTGCACATCCACATCTATTTTCACCAACATTGTCTGGTGAAAATAGATCACATGCATGCTACACCATCTGTTTTCACCACCATTGCCTGGCACAACTACATCCACTTTCACCAACATTGCCTGGTACATCTACATCTACTTGCACAACATTGTCTGGTACATCTACACCATCTATTTTTATCACCATCTGCCTGGTGCAACATCTATTTTCACCAATACTGCCTTGTACAACTACATCTGCCTGGTACAAGTACATCTACTTTCACCGGTCCAAATATTGCCTTGTACAACTACATCTACTTTCACCAATACTGCCTTGTACAACTACAACAGCTACTTTCCCCAGCACTCGCTGACCAGCGCAATGTCCCCTTTCACCAAGACTTCCTCACCGATGCAAGAAGCCCCGTCAGCAGATGCCGTTGCAGACTGAGGCCTCCCCTCTCCACATTCTGAAGGGGCCGCTGCACAGCTTGAGGCTGGTGCGGGGCTGGAGGCTGACACTGTTGTTGCAGCGGTGGTGGTGATGGTGCAGGCTGCTGAGGCTGCTGGATGACGAGGAGGAGCATCTGATTTCTGACTGTGGCAGCTGCATGTGCAGGCCTCAGACTTTCCCTCTGTAAGGGTAAAATATGGTAATTATTTAATTATCATGATTTATCTCGCCTTGGTTGAGCTGTGTCACAACACACTAACACCTGTGAGGACACCGAGGCTAAATTATAATGTTGTTATGCACTGCGTAGTTATCTTAAACCACAATAGGTTTCCAGCATCACAGCATCCACCATCCAGAAATGGCTGCCCATGACCATGTGGCACAGAAAAGAATGGATTGATGATCATGTCTCTGTTCTACTATTTTTTCCACTTATTTACAAATTACATGCTCCACACCAAATGAACCTGTCACTTTGCACTGTCTAATGACTAACATTCTCAGTTTCACAGTGTATTATTGATCTAAATCTTATTCTTAAGATGATTTAGCCTATCCATTTCCAAAAGCTAATATAAACACCTGTTAAGTGTTATGATTTTGTAGTGTGTACATAGCCCAAATTCATGCTGGTGCTACTTACCACAAACAGTCTGCTTTTCTTCAAACTGCTTGCCTGTCCAAAAAAGAGTATGAAAAAATGTTGTTAGTCCATCTCATTCAATGTGCTATTCATGGGCATATTTAATATTATATATAGTATATACTGATGTTGTTTTTGGTCAACAGACATACCACATGATCTATGCATGGAGGCACACAAATACACATAAGGACACACACATAAGGTACATATACACTGTAATACAGTGACACATGCAAAGCATGCACACACACACACACACTGACACATACCCACACACAGTGACACATGCATGCACACACACATACATGGTCACACGCACACAATGACATACCCATACACAGTGACACATGCATGCACACACACACACACAGTCACACACACACACAGTCACAAACACACAGTCACACACACACACACACACAAAGTACAAACGTTTTTCTTCAGTCTGCCAGGCCAAGGCAGAGCACAGCAGTGCCAGAGATTTCCCGCTGCCAGTCGGACTTTCCAGCAAACAATTCTGAGTCCGTTCAATGCCTTTGATGATCTGCCAACAGTGAAACACAGTTTCTAGAATGTTCCAGTCCATTCTACTAACTTCTCTGGTAATTTTCACACCGAAGTTCCTTATACAAGTTATAGGTAACTAGTTTAGTAGTTATACTATATTCTCAGTAAAGTGTTTTCCATTTGCCTACAGATTCAGAATGTTACAGGAACTATCTATATTCTTACTATTTTGTGGATTCCTAATTCAATGTGGACCAAAGCTTTCAGAAATCAAACAAAACATTCTGGTCTCATCTGCTTAACCTGCCTCAAACTAAGTCAAACTAAGTCAAACTAAGTCGAAGATTATTTTCAGGAGAGAATTGTGCCAACACGGCAACAGTACAAATTCTTTGGTACTCAATGATAAGGAAAGGGTTAAAGTAAACTTAAACACAAGTTAAAGTACTTAAACATCAATAATAAATTCAAATGTTTAAAAAATATATGTGCATGGGTGAGAGTTTCAGCTTCTTACTCTAGCAGTTTGGCAAAGTGTAAGTTTAATGTCCTACCTTATCCATCATGCTGAACTGTGATGGGTAGGGTTTGCAGGGAAAGAGAACCGAGTGTCCAGCGATCTTGTACTCCTGATGATTCGCCAACATTGTTCCCAGCTGAATCTTCACACTTTTACGAGTTTTAGTAGTTTCAGTTTCACACCAGCATCTGATGAAGCAGCAACCAGCTCTCTTTTTCAGTTTTGACACCCCCAGTCACACCAGTGTCAGTATTCACTAGCCTAGCTCATGGCACAAGTTATGGAATCATGAATATCCTTTACACTCAGACCATGTGTTCACTAGTCTAGCTCATGGCACAAGTTACAGAATTGTGAATATTGTTTCTTTGCCCTCAGACCGGAATGGTGCCAGTGGAAATGTTCAATCCAGCTTGATGGAATGCACAAGCGGAATCTCTTCTTTTACATTCCAACTATGCCATCAGTAGCATGGTACCTTTGGTAGTGTTAACTCTAGCTTGATGGCACCTGGCTAGAGCTAGGTTCTCTTCTGTCCACTCCAACTGGTGTTGGCAGAAGTGGTTAGTCCAGCCTGACAGACTGTGCAAATTGAATTTCTTCTTTCCCCTCTCACTATAAATATAATTCAGTATAATACTATAAATAACAGTATCAGTAGCACTAGTATCGCTATCACTGTATCAGTATCAGTGGTGGTGTTACTGTTAGGTCAGCAATGTAACTTGTAAGATTAAATTTAAAGTGTTCACCTGACTGAATTTCAGTCCAGCTTGACTGTCAGTAACACTAACAGGACTAACAGTAACACTGTAACAGTTTCACTGTTTTACTTTTACTATTTATTTTTATTTTTGTAGTTCAGGTTTCTGACACAACCTTCTTTTTTCCTCCTGAAAATGAAAGAAACAAAACTCAAAAGAATAATGTTAACATCAAACATACATTATGAATATGATTAGACATATATATATGATATAACCACAAAATTTACAAGTCAGGTCTCTCAGTTCAAGTTTCAACCAAAGAGCCGCAGTCATTATAATATATGTGATCTTTTTGCAGGCATCTGATTTGTGCAAACAGGTGACCTCAGTTTATAATTATAATATCATCTGAAGGACTTTTGTACAGTGACAGTCTGTATACAATTTTACTCCAGAGATACCTTTCAGTGGGCACAAAGCCTAGCATGTAACAGACTAACAGTAACACTAGCATTAACACAATGGGTGCAAAGCCTATCATGTAACTAACATGACAATCAGTATGGGTGCCTAGCATGTAAAACTAACAGACTAACACTAACAAGTATGAAGTAACATCAACAATCAGTGAGTCATTCAGCCATCATTCCATGTGGTGACCATTGCCTTAACTGTGGACAGTGTTTTAAAGCCATTTATACCTCCAAGCAATGCAATATATAGCAACAAAACCCTTCATTCATTATTTCAAAAGGTAACTGGAAGCAAAACCTTCCAAAAACATTGAGAACAGTGACTGTTCTAGACTTCTACACAAATGTAAATAACATAAATTGTTAATCACTTAATTTAATGCTATGGTACTGTAAGTTGTAACTGATCAGTCTATCAGTATCACTGATCAGTAGTCGTTGTTTTATCAATTACTAAGACTAAGACAGTAAAACTAGGAGTAAGACGAAAATAACATGTTAATCACAACACTCCATAATTATATCTTAGCAGACAAATGCCAAAATTACTTAGCAAAAAGCCTAACAGCCGTAAAATTGATATTCTATCTATACCTAAATCATGTTGATGATTATTTATGATGGGGATGTCACTGATGACTGGCAGCTTCCTCAGTTTAAACTTAAAAGATTGCACGAAACTGAAAGTAGCCATGCACCATGCACCTTTGCTTTACAATGGTTGCAAGATCTACCTTCATGCTAGCTCCCCCCCCCCCCCCCCCCCCCCCCCCCCCCACATGCTAACAACAAAATCTTTGTTGATCTGACAAATTAACTGTCTGTTTCACGTCCTCGAGCTAAACATTTACTGCAGGTTTACCCAACACTCTATTTCTGCTAGTGTAAAAAATATCATCCAGACACGATGGATAAGGCATTAAGGGCACATTTCCCGCTGCCCCCAAAATGGTGCTCTCCCTTGTTTGCTGACGTTTACTGAAGATTGCACGGCTCTGTCAGCATACTGAACTTACGGTGCACACTAGGATTCACGATCAAGCAGTCAGGAGAGGTTAGCACTTGTCAAAATAAAAAATACAGAAGTATCCGATCACCTTTAAATCAACTATTGCGCCACTTTATGGCAAAGCACTTGTAATCAACCAAACTTACCGCCATTTTGATTATTCTGTTTAGTATCAAACCAATCCGGAATTTAACAGTTTAAAATACTACCATTCTAGAAACAACCATTTACAAAATTATCGATAGCTTAGAGGATAGGACATACGGATCACGTAAGTAGGTGAGCCCCCTCAAGATTGTGCAACTAAGCATGCTCATCTAAGTGTGCTCACCTTCAGTCTGTGATTCGATCAAAAGCAACCTGAACCGAACGCCAACTTCAGTCAGATTCATTCTCACTTGTTTACAAATTTATTTTTTACCCGGCCATTACTTTTCAGTAGATGCGTGCCCATTCCGTTGCTACTACATGCCGGCTAATGTTTATGATAAGTGAAATGTAAGTACTGATGATAGCACCTGGTTCATTGACCCACTGTTGATGTCACTGAGCTGCCACCCCGTTCATGTTTCAGGGTTCCCACTGGTCTTGGCTGCCGTACTAATGTCGTAATTCAAGTTTTTTGCAAGCTCAACTTTGAATCGACGGATTTTATTTTTAAAAATCTCACTTCTTCTTCTCCTCCTTCTTCTTGTTGTTACTTTTTACTCGGCAAATAATGCGCTTGCATAGTTGATATGAAGAACTATGTCGATTGAGTCACGGACCGGAACTGAAGCGGTAGGTACCTCATCCGGAAGTTTTGCCGTCTGTCCCATAGTCTCAGTTCATTCGGCAAGTCTATGCCCTGCTGCTTCCCTTATTTGCTTTTTCTGCATGATGATAGGCCTGCATGAATCTGACACAGAATAAGGACCGAAATGCTTGTGTAGAACCAACACTGAAACAAAGCGGGATGCGGGAGACGTGGTCATATAGTCAGTGAATACAACATGAATCGCCTAAAGGGTAACTGACTCTCACCTGGCATGCAAGTAAATACAAGGTACAAAATCTCCACCAAAGGTACATCTTCTGGTGGAGTTTATGTATTTTGTGTTTGCTCGCATGCCAGGTGAGAGTTATCGAGACGATTCAGGTCGTTGTTGTTGTTGTTGTGATGCATTTCGAGAGACACTCCACTGACTCACACCCTTTGTTCAGTGCCACGTCTTCGTGATAATGCAGATCATACTCAGAGCACCGAGGACCTGACTCTCCACTGAGGTGGCGTGCGAAGCAGATAAAACAAAAACTGACAAAAATTAATGTAAAAGCTGGTTCAGAGGTCTGCATTAAAATATCCTCAGCTGGTTTCGGGTTGCGTTGAAAACTGGTTTAAAACATCATCGATTCTGATCGTGATCATTAGCCTGTTCTTCCATCCATCCATCAATCCTTTCATTGACTCCACTGCAGATCTGAACTGAGGCAGTTAAGATCGCGACTGAAGCAGCATCTGTGGGAACAGATTAATTGCAGAGTCGGATTTCCGACGGGAAGTACGTGACGAGCGCAGGTACGTGGGTTCCGAACTTGGGGAAGGGGGAACTTGGAGTTGGTCTTTGTGGCCTCCCTGAGCCGCTGCGGAATTTTGGGCTTGAGTAATCCTCCACTGACTTTTCCCCGCTTTGGTTAATGCAGTGAGGTAAACAGACCAACAACTTCACCCCTCCTTCCCCCTCTGTCAACCCCCTGCCATCCTCACTGCCCCTGCCTCGGCTCCATATAATACCCCAGCCAGTCCTTAATCCGTTTGTGAGCCAATTGGTCTAGCGGTAAGGCATTGAGCTTGTAAGCAGAAGAACTTCGGTTCGATTCCGCTTCGGCTCTCTTCTCTTTTCAAAAGTTGCGATTTGTGGACACTGTCTTGTGACTTTTATTAATGAAACATTAAAATGGCTCTTATCGCTGCCCATCTTAATGCAGGAGTCATTCTGGTGGTGACAGTGTAGCGATAGGTATATATATAATCTACCTCTTCCCCCCACCTCCGTACCCCCTTCCTCCCCAACCCCCTTCTCCCGGTCCCTATGGTTTCTCAGTGTGGACGTTAAGCACCGTGTTTACGTCTTTACTTAATCCGTTCCTCTTTCGCTACTATACTGATCGACCGCCTTTCCGAGAAGTCGACTTTTTCTGACATAGTCGCCAACGATGTTAATTAACACGGGCGAATTGACACAGCGGTCAAATATTGTCACAGGCACTTTGTCGTTCGCGGGTGGGAGATTTGCACACCACTCAGCCTGGATTTGGTCTTTCTGCGTCTCGCTGACACATTGCAGCATGGGCAGTTGTAGGTCATCGTCTGGATTACGGGCCTACTTGGTGAGGTGTGGTAAACCGGTCTCGGTTATTGAGCCGGCCGCCCCGTGTGAGCAAGGTTAAAAAACCCATGATGGTGTGTCGCCAAGCGCTGCGCAGCCTGTGCGACTGGGCCCGTCAGTACAGGCACTGCGCCCTAATGTCGCGTGTACCGAGACTGAGCCAGGGACCAACAGGCTAAACTATGTAAGCACTGCCAAACAAAAACTGACTGCATGCCAGACATTTGCCAGATATATAATTGTGACGAGGTCAGAAAGTCAGTAACTCAGTGCTGCCAGCAACCGATATCATCAGTTTATAAGTTTATACCAGTTTACGATACACTGACCTGAAGCTTGAATGTCAAACCGAACTGAATCTCCCTAAAAAGCTTGAATGTCAAACCATTCTAAACTCAACAGCTGCATGGTCTAGTTCTGATGAAAATGACTTAAAAAGGCGCGAAGCATACTGGTTTAATACTGAAACTGTCGAGAAGAGTGAGAAGTATACACTGAATAAAATTATTATTTAGTAGGGTGAGAAGTATTCTTAAGTACGATATAATTACTCGGTGGTGTGAGAAGTGCTTTTATGCTCAATAATTATGCTACTCAGCGGGATGACTAAGCGCACTGAAGTACAATAATTAGCCCGAAGGGTGAGAAGTTTTCTTAAGTACAGTAATGCCTTAGTA